>CM022878.1:9708844-9723103 GCA_012654025.1 Pachypsylla venusta | reverse complement strand
ACACCATGGAGATCACCATGCAGAAAGAAATTTTTTAATAAATCTGGACACTGGACAAAATTGATTAAAATGAGTATTTATTTGTAGGCAAATATTTTTTTGAGAATTTTAATTTTACATTAGGTGAGAATTATTTTTTATTTTTTAGTACATTTGTGATTTGTTTAATTTGTGTTTTTTTTTGTGATTTGAGAATATAATAAAAGCCTTTTTCATTAAAAAAATTTTTATTGTCCATTCTGCTCATACTATTTACACTTGGAATAGTTGGAATACCCAGAACGAAGCTGTGATAGAGTGGAAACTTGGGAATGGCGTATTAATCAAGCACATCAGAAAGAAGAGATTTTGTTCTCGAAAGAGAGTTCTCTTGGAAGCACCACATTTTGTTGGCTTTCGGGGTTCTACATCCGGCTGCGGGTGGAGTTATTCAGCTGTTGATTCAAGTGGATATGGCCAACTTTTTAGTAGTAGTCTCTGATTTTGTGTAGTGTGCCAAAAGATCTGAGTTTGCACAACTTACGGAGAAAATTAAAGTCGTTTTAATGAGAGTTTGAATTGGTAGGAGTTCTCTTGTTGTCCTTGCAAATATAATCCGATCAGAATCAAAATTGAAATTAAATACATTTCCCTTTTGAAAATGTGATTTTACTCGTATGTGAAGAGGGAATAATACATCTTGTTTGTAAAATAGAACAGTTAATTAGTAGCAAGTAATCCGTCTGCTGAGTGTTTGTTCAATACGTTTCCCCTGAAAGCGCACTTCACTCAAATTGCTTCCAACATAACTTGCTTCACAATTAATTCTTATCATTACACGTGTACACAGCTAATGTTGAATCTGATAAAACGTAGCAAAGTTCTCGTCAGTGAAACAATTTCGTTCGTGCTGAGCACTCGGATGGGAGTCCCCTCGGAAACAGGAAACAGCAAATTTTGTTGCCCTTTAGGTTGGCACACGGCCTCGAGAGGAGGTACTGAACTGTTGTTGATTCCAGCAGAGCGGTAGGAGAAATATTGGAAACACCACATTCTGTTGGTTTTTGGTCCATCTCGCTGTGGGAGGAGTTATTCAGCTGTTGATTTAAGTGGATATTGCAAAGTTTTTGTAGTACTTTCTGATTTTATGTAGTGTGCCAATAATAAAATGTCTTCCTAGACAGATCCAAAATCAAAACACATGCTTACATTGTTTAATTGCATTCGGTTCTTCGCTCATTTGTCCTCGTACTTTAACTTTACTTTAAAAATATCCAAAAGTCTCTTGATTGTCAAACAGAATTATAATGAACCCAATTATTTCATTGTTTCTTTTTTTGCTTAACGTCTCTTTAACATCTATCGGTCACTCGAGACGGGGTTTTTACCTTCCATTCGCTGGAAACTTGATGCGAACCAGCTACTCACATTGACATATCCCCAGTCTGGGTTTGGCCAAAAAAATAGCCAGCATAACGAGATTCTACGTGGTCACCCACTTGACAGAACCTTGCTGAACGTTGCTTAAATTCAGTGATTTAACAACACTGCTGTGTTCAACGTGTCACAGGTGGCCACATTTCAGTGGTTCTATATTTTAATATTTGTAAACTTTTCTCTGTTACAGATCACATCCATCAGTATTTTCTCTGTTATGATCAATATCTACAACCATGGCAACATTGTCAACGTCAATTCTCCCTCCAGCATTAAATTTAAAAAATATCAAAAATCATAACGTGTTAGAATATTGAATATAGTTTAAGTTATTTAAATTTCACTTTTATCATTTTCTTTGTAAAAAATGACATTTTCTTCTTCCAGCTTTTTTAATAACAAAAATATAAAATAAATAAATAAAAAAAAAAATAGGTAGATATCTGGAAATTTAAAAACAAGATATTTTTACTTCGAATTTATAAGTGAGAAAATAAATTATTATTTTTAATGAGAACCAAGTAACATTTTGATTATATTTTCCATTAATGAAATTCCTACTTACATTCATGATTTTTATTACCTTTGATGAAATTTAATGTACGAACTAAATTAAAAATTAGATTTTTTTTTAATTCATTCTAAATATTTATATTAATTTTTTAAGTCTGATCAATTACAATTATTGTTAATTAATTAATTCATATTGTTTAAGATATTATTCGGTTAGTAATTTAAATAATGTTTTCAGCTTCCTCCATCTTGGCTTAATACAGTATATTTGTTGTCGTTTTTCGCTGAATTTTTTTTTTGCTAGAAATATAATTTATTATTCTTTTTGTCAAGTGTGTGAAAGTGTTTTTTAGTGTCACTTTAAAAAGGTTTTTCTATTCTAATGTTTGTTTATTTTTTATATATTTTAAAATGTATAAATAAATAACGGTTGGATTTGTTTTTTAAAAAAGAGTATAAAGTAATAATGGTGTTTTTTGTGTGTGAGCAACGTTGGAATTTTAACATGACATCTCTTGGATGTTGCATTTTGTTTATCTTTGCTGTTACATCTGCAACCAAAATATCCGACGAAGAGACAGGTAGGCATTTTATTTACATGTTTTCAAACTATTAGTACCGAAATATTTAATCTTGCTGTAAAATAATTTCCACTATTTCCAGAAATCTCGCGCCGCTTATTGATCTGTTAATACTTTCTTTGACTTGTCATACGTCGTCCCGGAGTGATTCCCACGGCGCGGCGGAAGAAGGCTTGTTGCTTTTCAAGCCGCGGACGTTCACGGATGGCTCGTGTAGTTTTGCACAGAATTAGGTTTTATATACTTCGAATTAAGAAATGATATTGAATTACGAGAAATGCTCATACAAGAAACTTCTTCTGGCGGTTTTCAAATTTTGGTTACTTCCAGTGGAGGGGTTTGAAATCTTATATGGAACCTCCGCTTTACATATTTTGTAAAGTATAAAAGAAATTAAGGTACTAAGATTCATTTCAGAGGGCCGGAGATATATTCCAATTTATATTTCAGATTTTATACATATTTGTTTTGCGGTTTTGCCTTAGTTCTTCAGTTTTGAAAAAATTGAAAAAAAGAGGGAGAAAATATCTTCCTGGAAGTAAATATACACCTGATATGTTACATGTTAAATTATTTTTTCTAACTTCATGTTGGAATTTCTCAGGCTGAGTTTTGAAGTAAATATACACCTGATGTTACATGTTAAATTATTTTTTCTAACTTCATGTTGGAATTTCTCCGGCCCTGTTTTGAAGTAAATATACACCTAATGTTACATGTTAAATTATTTTTTCTAACTTCATGTTGGAATATCTCAGGCCGAGTTTTGAAGTAAATATACACCTGATGTTACATGTTAAATTATTTTTTCTAACTTCATGTGGGAATATCTCAGGCCGTGTTTTGAATAGAAATCTGAAAGGAATATCAAAGTACCTTACTTTTCTTTTCTTGCGCCTTTCAAAAAGGAATTGGGATTTAGCAAGGTGCACATTTCACAGATATACTGTAAGTATATTTATTTGAACAAGATATCTTCTAATTAAGATCTTTTGGAAATTTTCTCCATAAATTCAGTCCAACACAATTTGCATTTTACGCTGTCTTATTAGAATTGAAACTCAAATGTAAATAAAAACAAACAATTATAGACGACATTTATATATTGATATTTACCGGAATTTTATCTCATGCATTTTTTGTGAAAATAATCTCATATTTGATGCAGCCCGGGAAACGACACACAGAAAGTTGCGGGCCCTGTATGTGCGATGTTTTACAAATACTTTCAAAAAGCAGCACTTTTTAAATTATGAAAAATGCTTTCTGTTTTGTTGGAGAACCTTTAATTTGTATCCTCTCTTCCTCACACATAATTTTTTGCAGAATTTTTTTTATCAACGGTATTAACAAAAAAAGATTAAAAAAGGCAAAACATTTTGAAAAAAAAACACACACACACACACTTTTAAATATTTTATTAGTATTTACTTACATATATAGATTCCAGGTGTAATGTATACAAATAATAGAAATAAATATTAAATACAACTGAACAGTGTCCCCAAGTTTTGCGATATTAATTTGCTGCAATAGGGGCGAATTTTGTACCCAGTCAGTGCAGGGGAATATTTATTTTTCTCAGCTAATGCATACAGGATTTTGATCTGTCTGTCATGCGTACCATATTTCTGTTCAACAGGTTATCATCATTGCTTCAAAATTCACCAGAAGGTAATTTGAATGTTAACTTCTACTGTATTTTTTTTATCTGAAATCGATACAAGTTTGTAGAACTAGTACCGCGGGGTGCCGCGCGATCACCTGAAATGTAGCCTCAATGATGTATCTTCTCCTTTATTCCCGACGCTCGTTGCCCTAACGAGCGTCGGGTACTTCATCCAACCAACGCTGAAAAACGTCTCTCTCCCTGGAGAGCCCCCTGACCTCCGAGTAGGTTTTGCCTCTTGCTCTTGATATTTCTTCAATAGTATCTTCGTATGTTTGTCTCGGTCTTCCTCTACCTCTATTACCTTCAGGTTTGCTTTGTAGAATTTGTTTATGAATTCGTTCATCTGGCATTCTGTTGAAGTGGCCAAACCATCTGATCTGCTGCTTTCCTATTTTCTTGATTAATTCTTCCTGTCTTATGTCCTCCGATTTTGATATTTCCTATTTTATCTTTTCTAGTTTTACCAATTGATTTTCTTAAATATTTAATTTCTATTGCTTGAATCATACTTCTTTCCTTTGAGGTTAATTCTGCACTCTCTAAGCAAGCTAAAGAGCTGCCAACCTGCTCGTTGGATGAAAGTTATCACAGTTTTGTGGTCAATGCATGTTTGGTGTCCGACTGATTAGGTTTAGTTACAAGTTTATCCGTTTGGTATTCAATAATAGAGTCAATACTATACAAACTTCAGTAATGGACATCTCCGTTCAATTTTCTTTCCTTTGTTCTAATTTCAGTCGCGTCCCTTCTTCTCTCCTGGCATTAATTATCTCTTTTTTGCACGTTGCAAATCATAAATACAAAGTTTAAAATAGATATACGATATACAGGGTTCCTCCCGAGAAATGAGAATATAATCCAATCTTCTTAACATAAAATTCCCGAGAAGATCTGTTAGAAACACGTGGAAAGATAACATGATACATATACAAAAATCCGAGAATATAATTCATCATCATAGGTTAACAGCCGTGGGGCTGGTTTGCAACAACCCGCCATGAGTTGTTAATACTTGAAAATCCTTACGGATAATGGATAATGCATTAGCTTCTCCTTGACTTTTACGGACATAATGGACTTGGATGCCATGGAAGTATTCCTTTTAAGTCCCCCCTATCCCCTATCCACAAGAATTCATTGAAGAAATAAAAAACAATAACTTAGATGCCTTGGACACGTTAATTAGGGTTGACTACAAGTATGAAAAACAATAACTTAGATGGCTTGGACACGTCAATTAGGGGTGACTACAAGCTCAATGCTACTACAAGTATGAAAAACAATAACTTAGATGGCTTGGACACGTCAATTAGGGGTGACTACAAGCTCATACTACTACAAGTATGAAAAACAATATCTTAGATGGCTTGGACACGTCAATTAGGGGTGACTACAAGTATGAAAAACAATAACTTAGATGGCTTGGACACGTCAATTATGGGTGACTACAAGCTCATGCTACTACAAGTATGAAACCTCATTGATGCACTGTAAGCGTTGTATGTTATTGACTTACAGTGGACGAGGTGCAATTCACCTACAGTAGCGTGTAGCCTGAGCTTGTATTTGCTTCCAAAGGATGACCGCCCTTATAGGAACTCATTTTCTTTAACACCCTATATATATATATATATTCTTCAATTTACATTATCTAATTNTCGGGCCCCCCCCCCCCTTCCTCCAAACATTATTGCTCTTACTGTCGAAACCGCATTTGATATAAGTGATGTGTGCCTTTCAACTCCCTTGAGCCAAAAAGTTTTAAACTTGTTGTTTGGTATTCATCCTAAAATATGTTACATTTTTGAGAATTTTTTTCCCTTTTTTTTTTTATCAAATATGATTGTGACTCCTCAAAGGGGACGTTTTTTTGTTTTATATTTGGGATAACTTTGTTTATAATATCGGGAGAAGGCCTACTTCGTATATTCAATAAATATTTAGAAGAAATCAGCCCTTTTACACATTTTTTGTTCAATTTTATTTTCTTATTTTACTCTTTGGGGCATTTTGAAGGGGAATCAAATCATAATCTATGTAAACAAATTATTTAACGCTCAGGGAGGGAAGGAGGGGCTTAACCACAACACGCACATCATAGATCAAGCGTGTCAGTAGATGCGCGCACGTCAAGAGTATGCAAAATGTATTAATACGAAGCAGAGTAGGTTTTTGGACATATCTCAAAATGGATCATTGTACCGTAGGAGACATTTTCATGAAAGCACCGGATAAAGAAAATTGGGTCATAGCGATTGTAAACATCTTTGAAAGATTCTAACTGTTCTTGGTGGCTATGTTTCTGTGTGTTGTAATAAGTTCACATTTTTTATATGATCACCTTTACAAAACTTTCTTTCTGGAGCCTCCCCACATCCCTCCCCTGACAGATCAAACACAATAACTGAATAAGCAAGTGTCAGCTTTTATTGCGCATTATTTTCTTGGCCTTCATCTCTGTTCAGAGGACACTCTTTGTTTGTCTGTGTCCTTCTAAGTATATTGGTGATGATTTTCAACAGAATACTTTTTGCTTAACGTTTATTGGTAGTTTAAGAAGGCCATTTAACCCTCTATTCTTTGTGGAAACTTTCAAATCAGCTAGCCACCAAATAAATACTCGCTGTGGACATTGCTCAAATTTAGTGATCCTAAGGGGTCTCCCACTAAGTAATTCCTCGCTGGGCGTTGCTTAACTTCAGTAATACTATAACGGCATCACCCACTAAGTAATTCCTCGCTGAACGTCGCGTCTCTTAACTTCAGTAATACTCCCACTAAGTAAATCCTCGATGGATATTGCTTAAATTCAGTGATCCTAAGGCGTCCCCCACTAACCGTTGAACTATTTTGCGCCAATTTTGGAAATGTTTTTTGGTCTGACATACCGGTGTGGCATATTGAATGAAAGCTCTTGCCATTTCCTATACGATAGTTTCCTTTTTTCACTTGTTTGTTCCTATTATAAAAAAATCACTCTTGCAATGCATTTTGTTTGGTCTGACATACCCACACGCGTATGTCTGTCAGACCACAAAATATTCCCAAAATTAGCGCAAAAAAGTTTAACGGAAACATGAAGTGAATAGTCAAATAAATAACGTAGAATTGAATGGGGAATGCGAAAATGTAATTAAATTCAGGTCGTCTTATTTAAGAAAATGAAGTTGACCTTCATCTGACGTTGAAGGACAACCTTGACAAGTCAGCCAACGTTATCATAATGCGCTCCCCTCTCTTTTATGTACATACGGTCAGAATAATTTTTTTGTGACTCCAACAGTTTCGGAATAAATTGAGTTGTCACTTAAAATAGGACACCCTCTATTTATACAATGAAAATGAATATTTTTAGACATATACCATATCTCACTGATAGGAGTTATGAGTCATCGCACTCTCAGTCTCAAGGCACATCTGGTTCGTGTCCACAGATACATTGGCAAAATGACTTAATTACTGATAACACAACTATTACAATGTCTGACTTACAACTGTATTGAGGTCATACCAAAAATCAGCACAGCATCCAAATCATCTGTTCATTATTATTGGTAGTTCTGAGAACTGTAGAGTTCATTCAATCAATAGGCCACTGGCGTATTAATTGAATGGGTAGGTCCAATCAGCAAATTCTAAGTATTCTAAAGATATCCCAGTGCATCTGGTGCAAAGAAGAAACATATAATAAATATAAGTAGAGACTCATATAATAAATAGTAAATATATAATAAATATAAGTAGAGACTCATATAATAAATAGTATATAATAAATATAAGTAGGAGCCTTGGTGTCAGGAAGTCAATTTATTCCTAAATACCTTGGGGACACTTCTACACAGGTCATCCGGCGAGAACGTATTTCTCTTTCCATTCAACGAGAAAATAGTGCGAGTATGATGGGAAGTCTCCTTTTTTCTCATGCCTTGTGTGAGGTATTTTACCTGTAAATAACATTAAATTAATTTGGCGTTGGCGGTTTTTCCTCTTTTTGGCATTTTGCAATCTATTTTTTAAATTCAAGATTAAGAGGCCACCAGACGAGATGAAATGTCCACTCGTAAGTTTCATCAAAATCAGACATGGCGTTCAATAATTATCGTGGTACAAATTGACACGTTCCAATACAAGACTGAACAAACATTCCAATGTTTGTTCAGTCCACCAGATTCTCTCATCTACTCGGATTATACAATCCAGTGATCTTAACCTCGCAACACAAACTTATGAAACTAACTCAAACCATGAAGTTTGCAAATGGGAGAAACCCAGCATATGCTATACTAGCAGTTTGCCCATGCTTCGCTACGGTTACGAAATTCAACAACAATTTCGAGATCGGGACATCAAATTTTCGATTTTTGGTGGAACCGACCTCCAGAGTGAGCACGGTTCCTATTTAGAAAATTCAAGAGTATAAGAGTATTACTTTTTGTACTGCAGATTACCTATATATCGAATTTCAACTTTTTCGCTCATCCCGAAGTGGTACTTATCAATTCCGATTTTTCGGTGGTGAAAATCGGCCATAAATCTGGGACAAACCGGAAAATTTCTATTTTTATATTTTTTTTTGGCTATATATAATTTTAGGGGTCCATTCTCGGTCATATTTTGTTATCTACTTTGGGCAAACTGCCTATAAGGGATCTATGTGCCAAATTTCAAGTCTCTGGGTTAAACCATCGTGGTGCTACGTTGATTATCAGTCAGTCCGTGAATCAGTATACCAACTGGGCTTTGTGCTTTATACAGGGTGGTCCATTTTAAGTGACGCAGTCAATTTTCTCGGCCCCTCCAGGAGATAGAAAAATTCTATTCTGAGATTATTTTCTTAGCTCAAAGAAAATAATCTCAAACATGCTATAGTGACTCTTGCAAATCTGTCAAAGTTACCCTTCAAGGTTATTTTAAGGTCAACTTCATTTTCTTAAATAGAACGACTTGAATTTTATTGCATTTTACGTAATGTTTTCACTTGAAAATAATGCTGGCTGAAATTTAATCGCAACAAGATTCACTGCACACTGAATATTACGTAGTTATGACAGCCCTCTAAAATCATATAAAAAATTACAAATAGGTACATATTGTTGCAGACTTAGGATTCGAGGATTAAGGTATCGTGAATTTAAAACGCGTTAACTAACTTTAACAATAATTAAAAAATAAAACTTAAAATAGTTTATTAAGAAAAATGAAAAAAAAATAGAAATTACAATAAATAAATAAATAAAACGTAACAGAAAAGTTCAATTACTTCTCGCCGACACCGAATATAGAACGCCCGAAAATACACACGAAAATACACCCGAATAACCGTTCACTTATGTTACCGCTTCCCAAAATCAAACACACTTCGTTTATCGCTCAAAGAATACTACTTCGTTTATCACTGAAACAATACTGTCTTCGCTTCTCGCTCAAATAATACTCACTCGACTCCCAGACGTGTCCCTCTATTTATACCTTCATTCAAAACGTTCTCGAAAAATCTAGTATCAAAGAATTTCCATTACGCAATCAAAACTACGCGTTTATAAATAATTAAAACGTAAAACAACGAAAGAAAATACGACATAAATTATTTTCCCCCCTTCACCCCGTCCATCCTCCTAGACAACCTGAGCAGTATAGTAAACATTCATTGACTCTCCCCCCTTCACCCCGTCCCCTCTCCTTCCTGATTCACTGTAAGAAAAAGAAAAACGGAGAGATCAAAGAAATACAATACAGGGTGTATATCACATATACAGGTTGATCATTTCAATATCAAAATAATACAAATTAGAATAAAAAGACCGTACCACCTGATTAAAAATGATGAGAGCTTTAGTCATCATGTTTGAGAAAAAAATTCTGACCTTAAAAACATGGAAAATAAATTCAGTGAAAACAAAAAGTATATGTTTGAATGAATGTAGAATTTTACGTAAAATTGAAATATGCAATAAAATTCAGGTCGTTCCATTTAAGAAAATGAAGTTGACCTTAAAACAACCTTCAAGGGTAACCTTGAATGATTTACAAAGGTCACTAAAACATGTCCCCCTTTGAGCTATGAAAATAATCTCAGAATACATTTTTTGTATCTCCTACAGGGGCCGAGAAAATCGACTGCGTCACTTAAAATGGACCACCCTGTATGTATAGAAGAAAAATAGTTGTGTTCATATATACATTTCTAAAACGGATGAAACCCACATAGTATCATTTGCGAATTGTATTTGGAAAAAAAAAACGTCTCGTGTGTAATGTGAACAGCCATAAAATTCTTTTGGAAAAACGGATGATACTCACGTCAAGTGGGAACAGATTCTTAATTTATTTAAATTTAGCGCAAACAATTTGCCTTTTTTGCTTACGAAACAAAGGACTAAAATTAAAGTTAACAAAACAAATTAATGACTAAGAGGAAATAAACCTATAAGTATGAAAACATAATAATAACTAAAAATAATCAAAATAAATTCCTGATGACTGTTAAATTTTCAGAGCAAGAATTGCACACAAATATAAGGTATCTATCCTTTTGCAGATAGGTTGCGATATTTGGATAATTAATTGAAAACCGTGTAACAGACTCTTAATGCTCAATCAGTAGAACTGTGGCTGTAAATGAATGACATACTGTGAGTCTTTGATAACTTTGTATGCACAGCACATAATTCCCTCGCCTAAACAATGTCAATAAATTTCATCTCATTTGCCTTTGCTACTCCGCATGTCTAATTCAAAAGTCCATTATTTAAAAATCTATTATTATTCTGAATTTGGGGGAAGCAGAAGATTCTGATCGCATTAATCAACTGGAAAACTGAAAACATACTGCAGAAAGGGTTTTCTACCTCACAATTTTGCGTGACATAAAACATGGCATTTAATTAATTGTCCAAGACTTTTTAATGGAATTTATAGATTTTCATGAAGCTTTGAAATTGTTTTCCCTATCAATGTGCACTTTTGAAATAGATTTGTTTTGGGCATAAAGTCAAAATTTCTCATAGGATTTTTATAGGTCATCATACTATGAAGTCCTCCTAGTCTAGTGGTATAGTCATTAGGAACCCGGGTTCGATTCCCAGTGGGGTCGAAAAATTTCCGACTTAGTGTTTTTTGTTTAAAGAAAATATTTTTAAATAGTTTAATTTTCGTCCGATGATTAATGGATCTCATTTGAAAAAGGTCGAATCCGCAAAGGCATTCATTTATTATAACCACTTAGTGCTTGTGGTTTTGGGTTGTACGAAGTCTGGATACTTTGTAAACTGACGTAAGATTAGCGATACCTACTGTTAAATTTCCAAAATTTCAAAAATTGAGTGGTGATATGTAGAACTCCTTAAATCCGCAGGCTGTTGAATTTCACAAAATTATATAAACATCTTTAATACTTTTGGATAGAAAATTAATTGAAAAAATAAACATTCAATTTATAAAATAAAGGGAAGATATTATAGCAAGCGTCAAAAACAGATAATGTTATTTTTTCGCTTGGTACCTCGTAGGTATATCATTTTTTAGTAAACATTAAATTTCCCGCAGTTCTCCAATAAATTTTTCTCGCAGTTTTCATAGAATGTGGTTTTGTGACAACCTTAAGCTTTGGATACATTTTCTTAGGTAAATAACTATATCCCAGAAAGTCAGGCTGGAACTGCCTATGACATTGCCATTTTATTTACCTAGTTTTGGGTACATCTACATTTACTTATAGCTAAATAACTATCTCCCAGAAATTTAGGCTGGAACTGCCTATGGCATTGCCATTTTATTTACCAAGTTTTGGGTACATCTACATTTACTTATAGCTAAATCACTATCTCCCAGAAATTTAGGCTGGAACTGTCTATGGCATTGCCATTTTATTTACTAAGGTTTGGGTACATTTACTTAGCCAAATAACTATCTCCCAGAAATTTAGGCTGGAACTGTCTATGGCATTGTCATTTTATTTACCAAGTTTTGGGTACATTTACTTAGCCAAATAACTATCTCCCAGAAATTTTGGCTGGAACTGTCTATGACATTGCCATTTTGTTTACTAAGCTTTGGGTACCATATTTACTTAGCTAAATCATTATCTCCCAGAAATTTAGGCTGGAGCTGTCTATGGCATTACCATTTTATCTACTAAGCTTTAGGTACCTATATTTACTTAGCTAAATAACTATTTCCCAGAAATTCAGGCTGGAACTGTCTATGGCATTGCCATTTTATTTACTAAGATTTAAGTACCTATATTTACTTAGCTAAATAATTATCTCCCAGAAATTTAGGCTGGAACTGTCTATGGCATTGCCATTTTGTTTACTAAGCTTTGGGTACCTATATTTACTTAGCTAAATAATTATCTCCCAGAAATTTAGGCTGGAGATGTCTATGGCATTACCATTTTATTTACTAAGCTTTGAGTACCTATATTTACTTAGCTAATTAACTATCTCACCTCAAAGACTTATGCCACATGGCGAAAGTGCAAAAAAGATATTCTCTAAATTTAGTAATGGTTATTTTTTCTTACATATATATTCAGCGATTTGACTTATCTAACTTATGTCCTTGGATCCTAAGGGGGGGGGGGGGGGGTAGGGTCTCAACAAAAGATCTCCATCTGTTGCGATCCTGCGCCAAACCTCTGACCTTGCCCCAAGATTTTCCAGCCTATGCGATCTCCTTCTCCACTCCTCCAGGTTACGTACATTCCATTGTACAATGCGAGTCCTGAGTTTAGGTCCAAAGTTCAAAGCCAAATCAACCCGAATTACTTTTATTTCGGTTTCTTTAATCGGTAAGTTTAGTGTCTATGGCGAGATTAAGACTATAGACCCGATCATGGTGGTGCCACCTATGGTTCTGGGATTTCATGTGGTGTAGACACTACTGTGAAAGGTTAGTAAATTTCTTCCTGACTACATAAGGGAACTCTCCAGCAGACATTAACCTTTTTCATCGATTTACAACTTTATATAACAATGATACTTCACGTTCAGGAAGAAAGATTAATAAATGTAGAAACCTCATCTTTACGAAATTTATACTTGGATTTCTTAGAATGACACGTATTTGGACTTCCTCTTGACGGTTCTTTTAAAAAGCTTTCTGGAGCCTTTTTTTCTTATATACATAAAAGCAATTTCAAATACAGTGTGATACCATTATTTGATAATGGACTTCTCCATATGCATAAAGGGTCCATATAAAAAAATCTGCCAATGTGACACATGGGTTTGTTATTTTACTAGCTAAAAAGTACCCTCCTTCCCCCAAAAATACCTCCCTCCAAAGTTCTGGAGCATAATTAGACCGTAAATTTGACATACATAGCAAATTTCAAGTCTCTGAGCAACCATTATCTTATTTTTAGACAGGATTATTGAAAAAAAGCGGTAAATTTTATTGCACTTTACCGAAAGCGGTAAATTTTATTGCACCCAAAAGTTTCTTAGCTTACTGAGACCTTAAACATGATATACGTACATACCATTTCAAGTCTCTACATCTTACCAGTCTCTTTTTAGAGAAGATTAGTGGAAACCTCTAAAAAGCGGCAAAAACCGCCGCCGGTATGTTCGATTGCACGCAAAGTTTCGGGGCACAATTAGAACCCAGTAATTAAAAGTGCCGCTACCGCTACCTCAAAACTATTTTCCTACTAGTATATCGAATAGCAATGGGTGACTATTGCTATACATTGCGATTTGCTTTGGCTACTTTGAAACTAGCTCGTTTAAAGTTAGCGGCGCCGGTTTGTTAAATTATCCTAAGAGGGCACTTAATAGGTTCTTATTGGCCTAAGAGGAAAATGGCGACGGCAATGGGAGAAGAAGTTGGTTGATGTTAAAAGTGTAAAAAATCAAAAACCAATGGTACCACGAGATTCAGCATAAAAAACTTGACTGATTTGATGTATTACGCTCTTGGTTTTATCACTTCTATTCCGAAGAAAAATCAATGATTGGGCGGGTTTTATCAGAGATCCGTTTGATCAAAGTATGGAGTGAGGAGTCGATTGTGTGTAGAATTTGACGTAAAATTTGAATATGAAATAAAAAATAGGGGTTTCAATTTAAAAAT
>CM022878.1:9657433-9682651 GCA_012654025.1 Pachypsylla venusta | reverse complement strand
AATATTTTAATGATTTTGTTTGTATCGTATCCTATGAATGGTATGCTGCCTGTGTATTTCTTTTCATTGATATTGGAATTATTATTGTTTTTATTATTAATATTAAATTTTATTCTTTTATACAGCTGTTCTATGTAGTTTTGATTATACCCATTATTTTTGGCAATGTTTTTAATAATATTGATTTCATTCTTTAGGTCTTTTTCAGAGGTGGTGCACATTATAGCTCGGTGGATGTAGTTTTTAAAAGTGGAGGTTTTGTATTTTGCAGGGTTGAAGGAGTCTTCAGGAATAATAGTGTCCGGGTGGGTTGGTTTCCTGTATATTTTAGTTTTAAGAATTTTATTTGCTATGTTTATGTTTAGATCTAGAAAATTAATTTCATCACCTCCTATCTCTAAAGTTAATTTTATATCCCTATTTTCATTATTGATTTCGTTTTTAAGATTTTCAAGTGTTCTGGTTGTAGAATTCCAAATAACTAGGATATCGTCGACATATCTTTTCCAGAAAACGATGAAACTTTTATATTTCGGCTTATTTAGGACAAGGTTTTCAAAGTGGTTCATGTATATTTCGGCTAATATGGGTGATAATGGGGAGCCCATAGGAAGTCCTTTATCTTGGATATAAAATTTGTTGTTAAATTGGAAATAATTCTGATCTAGGCATAGTTCTATGAGAGATACAAGTTCATTTTTATAGGTGTAGTTTTTAAAATTATTTGATTTAAGAAGTTGACTAAGTTCCGTTCTAGGGATATTACCATACATGTTGACAACATCGAAAGATGTGAGTTTGTAGTTGCTTTCAATATTGATATGTTTAAGGTCTTTGATTAGATCTAGAGGTTGTTTTTAATAGAATGGTTGGTGCTAAATTCGAAGTTGTCTTTGAGGATATGGGCAAGTTTTTCGAATTTAGCACCATCTTGCAATCGAATTAGTCATATATCAGCATTAAATTTTTTGAGATCCAATGTTTTCGATTTCTATTCAATGTCATATCAGATAACAGATACCGCTAGGGGCATCCAATTCTCCTTGTTCATTGTTTCAAAAGCTCTTGCTAGCAAAAAAAAAAAAATATGAACCACGCAATACTCTTTGCCATATTGAAAAATAAAACAGAACCTAATACATAAAATTTTATGTATCTCATTTTATTTTCAAAATACGTTTTTTATGAAACATATCACTGCAGGGCTGTAATGTTATCTTCCTTCCATTTAAATAACCCCAGCACATTTGAGAATTACAATATACGATACTTACTCTTAGTAATATTCAATTTAAACCAATACCAGTCGATTAGTAGTCGTTCAAACTTCGTACTTTGCGTGCAACTTTGTATTACCACTCCATCCCTTTGACACTTCAGATAAACTCATATCTTGAAATTAGTTGTATGTATGTGGATTTTTGTGTGTCTTTGTCCAGGGTGAAACACATATCTTGAAATTAGTTGTGTGTATGTGGATTTAAAACATATCGAAACAAAAATAGGAATGTACCCTGTCAATGTTTGGGCCCTCAGGAAAATTATCATTCATTTTTGAGTTATGGCTAATTTTTGAGGATTTGCAACATATCACAAGTTGTATAAGTATAAGCCCCTTTTATAACATTTACTCCAGTTTACTTTTTCCAAAATGTGGTCACAGGCTCCACATTTGTAATATATGGAAATGAGATGGATATAAATACGTGTAAAATGAGCATAAATCCATATCCATACTAATATATAAATGCGAAAGTAACTCTGTCTGTATGTATGTATGTTACGCTTTCACGCTTAAACTACTGAACCGATTTTGACGAAATTTGGTATGGAGATAGACTAAACTTTAGGAAAGGACATAGGCTACTTTTTATCGCGAAAAAAGGGGTTAAAACTATAAACAGCCATGCCTATAAGGCGCCAAGCGAAGCGGGCGTATCCTGCTAGTTTAAAATAATAACAAAATAAGTTACAAGCGAAAAATCAAATATATGACAGCAAATTTTGGTCCCGCGTGTTATTTGATTTTGTTAATATACACTATGCTTTGACACCACTCAACAGAATGCTTTCGTCATAATTTGGATCAAAAAATGTGTGGCATAAATATTTGCACTTAATTTAGACCATGGGTTCACAAACGGTGGTACGCGTACCACTGGTGGTATACTTGGGCCCGTTTCAGGTGGTACGCGAAGCCATTTTACAACTGGTACACAAAATATCAGAAAAAAAAGTAGGCATTATGTAAAAAAAAAAAAAAAAATCCCACCTAATAATACGAGTGACTCAGAGTGAATTAGAAATTCGTTCGCAGAAAACTCAGATGCAGGTGTTGCTGACGAAGATATAAAGAATCGTATTTTGATCTGACAATTGACAGCACCGTGAAACATATGTTCAACAGTAGTAGTATTTTTTTTGTTACCACGTATATGTGCGAATCTGGATTTTCTCAAATGTTGTGCTTGAAAAACAAGTATAGGAGTAAATTAGATGTGGGTCACGTAAAAATTAGTATTATTCAGCCTGATATTGAAGTATTAATTGTTTCTGATAAGAGTAGGTAGTACGTAATTTCATTAGAACAGGAGGAATTGGGTTGAAACCCCACCTTTCTACTTACTCTGACACTCTGTTTTCCATCTTATCAGGTACCTTTGCATGATAATTTTTTAACTTAGTTTCTTTGTGGAATTATGATCTCATATGTTAATGATTTTTTTTCCTTTATACAACCCCCCCCCCCCCCCCCNCCCCCCCCCCCCCCCCCAAAGGTTGGTGGTACTTGAAAAATCCGAATAAATACCAAGTGGTACTTGGCATTGAGAAGGTTGAGAACCCCTGATTTAGACCTTCTATACATAGGTATATTATATGTAGATACAGAATATAAATTCAAAAACATAACTTTCACAAATATATAAAACAAAACATTTGTCTGTTAATATTCAAATCTGTGGAGACCGTTGTTGTTGCTTTCCAAAATAAAA
Organism: Pachypsylla venusta; assembly: GCA_012654025.1. NCBI lineage: Eukaryota > Metazoa > Arthropoda > Insecta > Hemiptera > Aphalaridae > Pachypsylla > Pachypsylla venusta. The sequence goes on along the minus strand of CM022878.1, from coordinate 9,679,658 downwards.
TAAATTCGAGAAATAATAATAAAATTTAATCATTTTGAATAGAATCATAAAATATCATGGCCCAATTTAAAGTGATCGGTATATCATTTTCTATGGGGTGCTTCAAATGCTCTCCTTGCCCATCCCATCCCAAACAAAAGTTTCTCAATGGCTAAGCTAATGGGAAATGTATAACGACAAATAAACAATAGATGGCACCATCGCATCGGATATACTATTTGATGTTTGAGAATGCATCTTTAAATAATTAATTATTTGCTGCTTTCCTTATAGTATTATTATGATATAATTTTTTATGGAATGAACTTTTATACTAATACCTAGTTCCGAAATGGTGAACATAGAGATAGAAAAGAAGAAGGTAAATAATACATAAAATAAAATATAGTTCATTCAAAGGGGTTAATTCCTGAGGAATTCTCTTCTACTCAACCCTTATTTAATTTTTATACTTACTTCAAGTTATTTAATTTTATAATTGTCATTCTTCGCTGGCGGGCTCACAAGTCCTGTAAAAATAATATTAACTTTAATATTTTGAAATTTGCTTTATATTTATATTTACATAGACCATTCTTGTTGGAATAATCTTTATATTTAATTAGACTATTCTTGTTGGAATAATCTTTATATTTAATTAGACTATTCTTGTTGGAATAATCTTCATATTTAATTAGACTATTCTTGTTGGAATAATCTTTATATTTAATTAGACTATTCTTGTTGGAATTATTTTTGTATTTAATTAGAATATTCTTGTTGGAATAATATTTATATTTAATTAGACTATTCTTGTTGGAATAATCTTTATATTTAGTTACACTATTCTTGTTGGAATAATTTTTATTTTTATTTAGACTATATTCTGGCTCCAATTGTGATAGCACCCCCCCATTCCGAGATGATCTTAGGTTTGGGAAAAAATGACTCCTTCAGAGCCATTTCTTCAATTTAGGACTTGTAAATTATTCTGCGTATGGACGGAAAAGTAATTCGTATGGAAACTTACCCAAGTTTACTTTTTGATCAACATGTTTTTCTAGTTTAAGCTAAAAAGTATGTTTCCCACTATTCATGTTGTGTTCCCGCAATCATAATAAATAGGTCTCATTTAGGAAAACTTGCCAACAAACAAAAGGAAAGCCTCTCCATGTATTTGATTTTTATCTTTCTTCACTCCCACGTAATTGTTCCGTAAAAGAAATGAAAATATAAAAGCCAAAAAATGGTAAGCCGTTGTTGTAGTCTACAAGAACAAAAAACTTAATACCAAAACCTTAAGGATTATACTACGTATCCCTAGGCAGTATTAGATGTGCAGAACAATAAAATTTAATAGGCCTAACTCATAGCAAAGGTCGGGAGCAGGGTTATGATCTTTTTCTATTCTCCCACTTAGAGTTTTATTTTTCTTCTTGTTTGTTCTTAATGTTCAGATTTTTGACTATTTTCATTTACTTCAATAATTTTTAAATGAGAATTAATTTTATTGTAAAGAATGGCTCTTCGCCTGTGGTTCGCTCCAGTCTCTAGCTGGGCATCTTAGAAGCATGGCCGATCCCGTGCTAATGGTATTCTATGATTTCCTTTATAAAAATCGGAAAAACGGACGTAACTCAAAAACAGTTAAACAGTTTTTTGCAAAACTATGTCCTAAATTAAGGTTAAAAGTCCACCTAAAACTTTCTCTCTTTGAGTGATATCAACAAAATTTAAGATATCGAATCTTGACCGGCTGATTTCGGTCAAAAATAGAAAAATTTGGCCGTAATTTGAAAACGATTCGACATTTTTTGAATTCTTATAGTTTTCCCGAGGTTCTGACCGGCGGCCTATGGTTTTGGGGGATCCATTCCCATGAATTTTTATCAAAGGCTAAACGATATCTTTTACTGTTTTGGCTAAACAATTAGTAATACATCTATCCATACATTGCGTTTTATTATTAAGGAACGCGCTAGCGCTCCGCCCCGCCAAAGCAAAATAGCGGTATTATAGATAAGCGTCGAAGAGTAAAATTTACTCCCTCACTTGTTTGTTTCGGCTCTTTTGTATTTATCTTCTGTCTTTAATTTTTTCAATAATGAATCTTTGAAATTGATAATTGATCACTAAAATTTATTGAGTTTTTGTATGAATGAAGATTATGTGTTTCTGTTTAGAAATTCAATTTCTAATCTTGCCCATACCGTTTTGAAGTCAAAGTGGTATACGCAAGCGTAGAGTAATCAATCAATAGTGCTAGTGCTGGTATCATCGTTTCACAATGGTAACCAAATGGTATGAAAATACAAGATGTTTGCTGTCAATGATTTTAGTTATCATCATATTTTGTGTAAGATTTGTGGAATGACTTCAAGAGAACCTGGGACTGCTGGATACGGTTGTCGGAAGTTTGATGTAAAACTTGATCAGATCTTATAAATCGTGGCGAAACAGGTACTGGTCTTTATCGTTCGGAGCTTGTGCACTTCATATCTATAAAACTGATCTTATCCCCTCTTAGGAAATCTCCTAGGACTTTATACTGCTGTCGACCTTCATCTCCGGGAGCATGATTTCTCTTGTTCATGTTCCTTGCCATGTTCGAGATGACGTTGTACTTGTATGTCTTAGCTTGGCAGAGACTGGATGTCTCTGCTTTACTGATACTTGGGATCAAGTATTGCTTAGGTTTATTAGGTTTGGCAGAAGGAGCCAAGCTTCCCTCTAACAATATGTAATCTTGAAGGCAAATAGTTTGCACAGGCCCTAGAAACATGTAATATAATTATGTCAGTAACATATCAGCTCAGGTGGTTTGAGGATTCGGCCCAGTGAATATCGCCCTCAAGTAACTTCTCTTAATCTCAAGTACTGTGTGTATGTCTTACCTATTTTCTCCATGTAAGATAGTAAGTCATAATTGGATTTGAAGCTAACAGAAAATTAGCCAATGAAACACTTAGTGATATACTTGAAGATATTGACACAGTACTAAAATCTCGAAAACGATAGAATAGCAATTTTAATTAATATTTTCCAGCTGTGTTCCTACTTGCAATTTTAGTACAAATACAGAATGCGTTCCTCGTATTTAGAATCAGCCCTTAAGTCAACGATCAAAACACGTTGAATACACCAGTTCCCGTCAGATCGCTGAAGTTAAGCAACGTCGGGCGTGGTCAGTACTTGGATGGGTGACCGCTTTGGAACACCACGTATCGTTGGCTCATTTTTCCGGCCCAACCCACGCTGGGTGAGATCAATGTGGGTAGCTGGTTTGCAAGTTTTCAGAGAATGGAGGGTAAAACCCCCGTCTTGAATGACCAATAGATAGATGTTAAAGAGACGTTAAACCAAATTAAAAAAAAAAGAATCAGCCTAGTCATTGAGTCTCAGATAGACTAATGATATCACAAATCACAACTAATTTAATTCTATTGGATTTTTTCATTTGTGAGGAAACTATGTTCCGTGCAGTCACCGACCTGCATATAAGATCCATACATTGTTTGGTTTGAAGGTAGTCTTATCTACTGATCTACTCCTATTGATTAGACATTAAATGCCTATAGATGTCTCCGGGGCGGAGTGTGCATCACACTCGGCTTGCACGAGAGAGGTGCTGTGTTTGAATCCTGAAGATTTGAAAAAGTTTTTTTTACGAATTTTTTACTTTGTCTGGTTGTTCTGGGGTAACTCAGCCTCCTGAGAACAAATGAGTAGCTATGGTAATAGCGATAAGTGGTGACATAATAAGGTAGTTATTAGTAAAGTATAGCTTAGTGTATGGGAGTGATTGTTATTAAATACCTTGTAATGCTATGATGCCCACAAAATCGTGATATAATAACGCAAAGAAATATACATTTTACATTAAGTGCCCATTAATTACAAAAAAAAAATTCTAAGATAGGAGAATTCATACTATAATTCAAGAAATCATCTTGTTTACGATATGAAAATCTAAAATAAAATCTCAATTTGCAGTGTCTAGAAAGCTCAATTGGAATTTTAAGCAATAAATAACACTTTGTAGCACATAAATCACTTTACACAACTCAGATTACCATGATATTCATATAGGAATAACTTTACCCAGGAGAACAGAGTTCGATGTTAGGGTATGTCGAAAATTTATAGGTTATCTACATATTATTTTTGGCATAAAATTAGTAATTGAGTAGTAGAATAATTACCTCATTGTGATTTTTGTTGTTTGAAATATGACGTGTCACATGATGGATTCTTAAAAATTGTGATATGCTCTCTCCAGAGTGCAAGCAGGGTGCGTGACCAACATTTTGAAAACAAGCTTTTTTCGAAGATTCTACTTCTGATTATATTTGAGGGTAATTTAGCTTCTTGAGGGAAATTGATTGACTTTGGTAAGGACACCCTCATAAGTTCTTTGACACGTTTAGTTTGTTCTTGGAACGTGTTTCATAGACACTACACCATCTACTTCTGATTATATTTGAGGGTAAGAACTCCCTCATAAGTTCTTTGACACGTTTAGTTTGTTCTTGGAACGTGTTTCATAGACACTACACCATCTACTTTTGATTATATTTGAGGGTAAGAACGCCCTCATAAGTTCTTTCACACGTTTAGTATGTTCTTGGAACGTGTTTCATAGACACTACACCATCTACTTTTGATTCTATTTGAGGGTAAGAACGCCCTCATAAGTTCTTTCACACGTTTAGTTTGTTCTTGGAACGTGTTTCATAGACACTACACCATCTACTTCTGATTATATTTGAGGGTAAGAACGCCCTCATAAGTTCTTTCACACGTTTAGTTTGTTCTTAGAACGTGTTTCATAGGCACTACACCATCTACTTCTGATTATATTTGAGGGTAAGGATACCCCTATAAGTTCTTTGACACGTTTAGTTTGTTTTTGGAACGTGTTTCATAGACACTATACCATCTAATTCTGATTATATTTGAGGGTAAGAACGCCCTTATAAGTTCTTTGACACGTTTACTTTGACCGTGGAACGTGTTTCATAGACACTTCACCATCTACTTCTGATTATATTTGAGGGTAAGAACGCCCTTATAAGTTCTTTGACACGTTTACTTTGACCGCGGAACGTGTTTCATAGACACTTCACCATCTACTTCTGATTATATTTGAGGGTAAGAACGCCCTTATAAGTTCTTTGACACGTTTAGTTTGACCGTGGAACGTGTTTCATAGACACTTCACCATCTACTTCTGATTATATTTAAGGGTAAACGCCCTCATAAGTTTTTTGACACTTTTAGTTTGTTCTTGAACTTGTTTCACAGACAGTACACCAATCTAGAATCATAGATCAGGACCATAAATTTGTGTAGAATAAATTCCATTTAATAATAGCAGAAATTATATTATTGGTAGCGTACGTGTTGAAGTTGAATTTTTTCAGAGATGGGACAAGTCTAGATTGAATTCCCCGTGTACCCCATATTGGTCGACATTATTAGGGCCGTCATATATGGACTGATATAGTCTAGAGGATCACGAAAAATAAAACCAACAATTAAGAATAAAATTAATAAAAATATGTATATTTATGGGTCGATGTATGACAAATATATGTAAGAAATATAAAATTAATATAGAAAGATTTCATGAACAAACTACTATTTTACACATATTACACCATACACTTATACATCAACTCATATTACATTAATATTGTACTAATTATCATAATTATATTCAATCATTATATTCTTACGGATCGGTATCATATGATGAGCGACTTCGTCCCGATCGCGCGCTAATTCACACCACGGTGCCGCCTGATATTTTTAGTTACGAGGTATTAGGTACCGTTGGTTTTTCCTAATCCTTGGGTCTTTTACCTACAATTGTTGTTAAGGGTTTTTTTGTCCCTGACGTAAAAGGTAGTTAATTGCGTTCAACCACCCCCTTTATCGCCACGATGCTGCGGGTTGCGGCAGGCTATGTCACGGCACCGATGAGTTTTTCTATTTCTATATATTGTAAGACACTGCCTGGTGCTTATTTCACGTTTCCCTGATAAAAAAAAGTAGTTTTTTGAAAAAAAAAAAAAAAAAAAAAAAAAAAAAAAAAAACGGTCCAATTTTTAATTAATAAAACATGCTTTCGGCAACATTTAAGCAAGCATCGTTGTCATTTCAGAGATGTCTTTTCACGGCGAATCGATTACGTGACATTAAAATTGTGGCTCTCTTCAAGGTAGAAAAAATTAGCGGGCTCTTAGACTAATAGATAAAGACAGAAAATCACCACTCTTTACACGCTAAAGTGGCAGATCGACCCTTTGTTACATAGCATTCAGCATATTAATATGATTTGAAAAATAGATTGAATTGATATGATGTCCTCAAAAATTGTGACATATCTGCACAAAGTAATATACGTACATTTGCATAGTTACAACAAACAGATTGTGAATATTACTTCATAAAATAACGGAAATCACCTGCACTTGCTTGCACATGCTTCGCAATGTGGACTTCTGCTGTATTTTTGAACAATCATGTTTCTACTAACCTGATTATCTCATCAAGAACAGAAAATAGCTGGAGTGGCAACATCAAACACAGCAACAACAACAATATAATTATAATAATTATATTTACAAAATGGGGAAACAACTTGGGAGATGAATTTAAATTCAATGGGGCAGTCCCAAAAAAAAATTTTTTTCGAGTTAGTGATGGTTTCTTAGGTAAAATGACCTGAAAAACACGAATCCGCTGTCAAAAAATCAAAAATCTCCCTTCCAAGGGTAGCAAATGCCTCTCAAAGGTCGTCTAAAAAATAACGCAATCTGATTGGTTGTTTACAGTGACGTCATCNAAAATAGATTGAATTGATATGATGTCCTCAAAAATTGTGACATATCTGCACAAAGTAATATACGTACATTTGCATAGTTACAACAAACAGATTGTGAATATTACTTCATAAAATAACGGAAATCACCTGCACTTGCTTGCACATGCTTCGCAATGTGGACTTCTGCTGTATTTTTGAACAATCATGTTTCTACTAACCTGATTATCTCATCAAGAACAGAAAATAGCTGGAGTGGCAACATCAAACACAGCAACAACAACAATATAATTATAATAATTATATTTACAAAATGGGGAAACAACTTGGGAGATGAATTTAAATTCAATTACTTATTTGAATTCACCCAAAAGCACAAAGCTAAGAATAATAAGCGTAATATACCGGAAATAATTGCGTAAAAATTTTTCCAGCCGGATAAAAATTTGCATTCCTCACTTGAAGATAAATGCTAATGGCTCGATAAAGTAAGGTTGTCGTATCGAAAGAAGAATATCGATTAAATGATGTGTCCGAACTTAGCCAACATATTCAAATGATTCATTAAAAGGCTATTGTTAATATATCCTGCAAATTTCTGATAAAATTAGATTTTTTTTCCAAATCCTAGAATTTCCGACTTAATTCAGATTTTTTTTTCTTTGTGTTATGCTGCAATGTTGCTGGACATCATAGCATTACAAGGTATTTTCAACTAACCTTATAACCCTACTACTTATCGCTATTATCATAGCTACTCAATTGTCCTCAGGAGGCTGAGTTACCCCCAAACCAAGTAGAAAAATCGAAAAAACCTCTTTCAAATTTTCGACCCGTCCAGGAATCGAACCCGGAACCTCCTTGGTGCAAGCCGAGTGTGATTCACACTCTGCAACGGAGACATCTTATTGAAAATGTAATTCATCAATAGGAATCCCAGGTTAAAGATTGTCAAACATTTTGTTTATATTCTGCAAGAATAGGTAATTAGGAATGCCCAAGACAATATATGAGTTAATTTAGGTTATTCCTACAGAGGAGTCCTCACAAAACTGCGTGACTATTAAAAGTTTATCAAAATAAACTCCTGAGTAAATATAAAACACGGGACACCCAACAAGCCAAGTTCGCAGCATGGTTGTATGTTTATGAAGTTGTAATTTGTGTCTTGTTTAGACATTAATGGTGGACTTATCAAGATAGGCCACATGATGAATATAATTTAAACAAATTTGGACAATGTTGTAAACACTCCAGCACCACTAAATCATCTTACCACGCTGAGAATCGTAGATAGAATTCTAATGATTTAACAGTTTTATTTTGTTCACGGCTATGCATTATTATTTTTATTTTTAATGGCCGTTTCGTGGCATGACAGTCGTGTTCTAATAAACAGGAATGGCCAAGGAAAAATGAGAAAATAATTCTCTCAAGAGCAGATCTGCTGTAGATTTATATTTAAAAAAATCCTCCCTAACATCCGTATTACCAACAGCTTTTCCATTAACTATCTCACTCAATTAAAATGGACAGCAAATGGTCCCAATGGGACTCAGAAACAAATCTACAAATCATGTTTAATCAAAATCAATGCTTTCGAGATTTAGCGTTACATAAGAAAAAGACAAGCAGACCAAAAAAAAANAAAAAAAAAAAAAAAAAAAAAAAAAAAAAAAAAAAAAAAAAAAAAAAAAAAAAACGTGAAATTAAAATTAGACCTAGTCAATGAGACATAAATCTTACCTTAGCTGGGTATTGAGCGCAAGCCTTAATCCTTAGCGAGCGCTTGCCCTGTATGGCTGAAAAATAATCAGCTAATTCTATGAATATGGGATTGTACGTTCAAAGGTTATCGTGGTACAGAAAAACAAAAGGAAACCCTCGTTTTGATAAAACTAACAAAAAAAAATCGAAAATATATACTCTGATGCCCTCACTACTAATCGGAACACCGTGGAGGTAACATAGGCCTGACGATGATAGTCTGAGTACTTTTGAAAGCTCGCCACCAATTAATCCGAATCGATATTTTCTTATTAGAAGTCTTAAAAGGCCTGGGAAAAATACCTTGGTATAAAAAGCTTATTATATTCAAAACAAATTAATTAATTATTATTTTACAATTCTTCTTTAAAAATATTTTTACCATGCATGTTTATAATGGCAAGAACTTTGGCAGAATGAAATCACTCAGGTGTTCCACACTCTCTTGACCTTGATGATTCTACTGTTTGACAGTTATGGTCAAACATGATACTAGCTTTTCATGGTAACTTTTATGTGTTTTGAAGTTATTAATAGCAGCTACTTTTCCTTATATTTTAAAGTTGTATGTACAGTATGGGCCGTCGGCTTCTTGAATACCAAGCTTGAAAGTTAAATTCATGATTTATTGTGTCGGCAACACGTCCTTTTCCCATAATTTAACTAGTCAACAATATTGGTTTATTATTTTCTCGCTACGCTCTCCCTCTATATCTATTTCTAGAGTAACCAATTTGATCCTTTGTTGTTTGTTTTATTTTCCTGAACCAACCGTCAGACCGTCATTCCTTGGTCGCCTTCTTCGTTTTTGACGTATACGGCTCACTTCCCTATAATTAATTTTATAATTGATAGATCTGTGATCTAGCCTAGTACATATAATTTTGTCTTTACGAGAATGTTTGGTCAGGTAGATCCTGAGATGTTTTAGGTGTAACTACGTAATAGGGGGCATTTTTTGTTTGTCTGAAAAAAGCGATATATGTGCAACTTTAAATGTCGTTCGTTTTTGCTCATGTCCTCCTGTTTGGATGTTTTCATAGAGATTCAGTTTTTAAGGGTCTAAATATGGGAGTCATTGGACACTCGATCATCGGATCAAGATTGAGCTTCTTATTATAATATCTCAGATAATATAAATTTACAGATGGTATTTAGGATTTCCGAAGTCATTATGAAATAATAACTTCAAAGTCCTCTGTGGATAGGGAGACTTCAAAAGAATACTTCCAAGGCACCAAGTCCATGGCAGTCGCAAAGGGTGACTGAGGGAAGAGTTGGAAACGATATATTTTTCATTACCCATGCAGAAAACAAGGAGAAGCTACTGTATTATCCAAAGGGATTCTCATAGTTGTTGCAAACCACGCCTGTTAACCTATGATGATGATGATGATGATGATAATATAAAATAAAATTGTTTGTATCAACTGCAAATAGATTGCTGAGTCACGAGCGCTTTCGTATACGTCACAAAAGCGATTAACAATCAGTTTACTTGAGAATGTCGTAACAGTTGAAAGCGCTCGTGATTCAATAATCTAATTGCAGTTGATACAAAAATGATTTATTGAAATTTATATATCAGATAAATTATGTATACCGTTTTCCGTTAATCTCGTCGTAATAAACGAGAAATGTACCTGCAGAATGATGTACGGTCAGTGTGAGGCTCATGGAATGCTAGCTTGTTCCTCACTCTAGCCTAGGCAAGTGTTCCGTTTTTTTCCAATCTNCTTTTGCCACTTAGCGTTGACCGATTTGGATGAAACTTGGTATATAGGTCCCATCTAGGCTCTAATTGTGCCCCGAAACTTTTGGGTGCAATCCAACATGTTCAACTTTTTAGCCGTATTCATTCATCCTGTCTAAAAAGAGAATGTTAAGTGTAAGTGTTTGGGTGCAATCGAATATATCCTTGGCGATGTTTGCTGCTTTTTAGCGGTTTTCAGTATTGTTGTCTAAAAGGAGAATGGTAAGAGCTAGAGATTTGTCATATTTGGAGTCTCAGTTAGCTCCGAAACTTTTGGGTTCAATTAAATATACCGCTAGCGGTTTTTACCACTTTAACGCGGTTTTTATTAATCCTGGCTAAAAAGAGAATGGTAAGAGCCAGAGACTTCAAATTTTGTAGGTATGTAAAATTTAGGGTCTAATTACGCCCCAGATTTGGAATCATCACGAGAACTCCCACCCCTCGATTTTTTTGGGGGGAGTGGTATTTTTTGCCAGAAGAATAGTAAATCCATGTGTCACATTGGCGGAGTTTTTCCTCCGCGACTATCGTCCCAGTTAAAAAAACAAAAATCCTTCTATTGCACATCTAGAACTTACAACAAACGTATCATCGATACTTGAGCTTACCAATATTATAGCCCGTAGCGAAGCACGGGTAAAATAGCTAGTATAAAATAAAATTGTTTGTATCAACTGCAAATAGATTGCTGAGTCACGAGCGCTTTCGTATACGTCACAAAAGCGATTAACAATCAGTTTACTTGAGAATGTCGTAACAGTTGAAAGCGCTCGTGATTCAATAATCTAATTGCAGTTGATACAAAAATGATTTATTGAAATTTATATATCAGATAAATTATGTATACCGTTTTCCGTTAATCTCGTCGTAATAAACGAGAAATGTACCTGCAGAATGATGTACGGTCAGTGTGAGGCTCATGGAATGCTAGCTTGTTCCTCACTCTAGCCTAGGCAAGTGTTCCGTTTTTTTCCAATCTTTAAACTCTGAATTCCAGTGACAATGGAATTTAATAAATTTCATTTTCATGAAAACTCCTCCTGGAAATGTGTGTGGTATTATCTAGGAAACAGAAGTGAAGGAATTCCTGTCATGAAGCCATCGCGAGATGGCCTAGGTACTAGTTTCACCTTTTATTCTATGAGCTAAGAGAAGTTTCAAGAAAATTTCAGAATGGCCATGGACTTTTTTCTTTCTCAGCTTCTCTTTCACATCTAAACGTCATTCTATACACTGGTAACTTACAAACTAGATCCCCAAATTACTGGGACGCGTACCTACGTGGTCACTCACCATCTCACCAAGTGAAACCTCGCTGGACATTACTTGGTTGACGATTTTCCTAACATTTTACTAAAGTAAAATTTCACTTGATTGAAAGAAATATTTACATTAACTATTTGTTCAGGGATAAGTTTTTAAAATGAAGTTTTAATTTAGATGAAGTTTTAAAAAATAAATTGTATCTTCAGATATATACTGTGAAACACATCATGGACTGAATGACAAGAAAAACAAAACAAGCGTGATATTTAATCTAAGCTAAGATGTTTTTCATTCAAATAGAATTATTTTGTAACATTTTTCTTTTTAACACGCGCTCTTGAATAGAAATTCAAGGTTGTAATTCGGTACACTAAGAGATAATTAAGTTTTCCATCAATTTATTCAATTAAAACTTGAAAATCAATTGCCAAATGGAACTACATTTCTGAAACCATCTTTTTCTTTTTTGATAAAAATTCATTCCCACCATGATAAAAATTATACATATAGTAAAATGCTACCGTGCAAGACTTGTCACCTAAATCCCTTAATTGTGTTTCATCCAGGGCTGCGGAGCCGTCTATAAAAACTCCGGCTCCAGCCCCTCTTTATAAGAAAAAGGGGCTCCGGGTCCAGCTCTGATTTTATACAAAATCACACGGCTCCTTGGATCCGCAATCCGGCTCCAGCTTCGGCTCAGCAGCCCTTGCTACAGAGCCGTCGATAAAAACTCTGACTCCGGCTCCAGCTCCTCTTTATAAGAAAAAAAGGGCTCCGGCTCGGCACCCCTGGTTTCATCTATAATTTTATATGGGGAGGTCATTTGACGTGTTTTTATACCAATCTTACATCCCTGAGAATTTTCTTTTATTTCCCAAAATCAAATATTTCAAGGTTTTTCAGTTTCCTATTATGAATATACGTTTTTGTTTTTATTATTTAAATGTTTTCAGACAGAACTTTCCTTCATAGATGACCCAGTATATTTAAAACGAAACTTTGACTTCTTTTATAATCTCGTTTATATTAATCTAACTTTTTTTATTACAGCTTTGTTTTAATATAATAATTTAGTAAAAAAAAAGTTTGCATTATAAAGTTGCATGGGAAACACTGTGAGGAAACGTCATATTGTTTGAATTTTGTTACATAAATAAGAGGTTAAAGATTGCATGGGAAACACTGTGGGGAAACGTCATATTGTTTGACTTTTGTTACATAAATAAGAGGTTAAAGATTGCATGGGAAACTCTGTGAGGAAACGTCATATTGTTTGACTTTTGTTACATAAATAAGAGGTTAAAGATTGCATGGGAAACACTGTGAGGAAACGTCATATTGTTTGACTTTTGTTACATAAATAAGAGGTTAAAGATTGCATGGGAAAACTCTGTGAGGAAACGTCATATTGTTTGACTTTTTTTACATAAATAAGAGGTTAAAGATTGCATGGGAAACTCTGTGAGGAAACGTCATATTGTTTGACTTTTGTTACATAAATAAGAGGTTAAAGATTGCATGGGAAGCACTGTGAGGAAACGTCATATTGTTTGACTTTTGTTACATAAATAAGAGGATAAAAATTGCATGCGAAACTCTGTGAGGAAACGTCATATTGTTTGACTTTTGTTACATAAATAAGAGATTAAAGATTGCATGGGAAACACTGTGAGGAAACGTCATATTGTTTGACTTTTGTTACATAAATAAGAGGTTAAAAATTGCATGCGAAACTCTGTGAGGAAACGTCATATTGTTTGACTTTTGTTACACAGAGAAATGTAACTTTTGTTGCAATTCTCTGGACTATTAAATTATTAAAATGTTTATTAGTGTATCATCCACACTAAGCAGTGACAGTGCCGTGATGGGCAAGTGATCCACCCGACAAAGGAAAACGTATATACTAGATTGGCACGTGACAGTGCATCACTGTGAGCTCATGATCAGCGGGAATCACTGTCACGTCACTTTTCCTAAGATCTGACGAGTTTCATACTCTCCTGTGTAGAGGAGAGTATGTCCTGATGATGTACACAGGAGCTTTAATAATGTTAATAATCACGATCTGCGGGAATCACTGTCACGTCACTTTTCTTTAGATCTGACGAGTTTCATACTCTCCTGTGTAGAGGAGAGTATGTCCTGATGATGTTAATAATTTTATTCAAGTGATGATACAGTTTTTGTCTGCCTCATTGTGGATTTACTTGTCATACTTAGTATCCCAATTTAACAAAATTTCCTATTCACTTTATTTTGTATTTACTATTTTATAATTTGTTTGTGTTTCAGGTAAGATTTTTATATTTTTATTTGATTCAGAAAACAGATCGTGTTACTTGGAGATGATTTTCAGAAGTGGTGAGTACATGTTTTATAGAAAGCAACGCCGGCACGAGAGTTATACATTTACAAGGAGGATAATGGAAGGAATTAAAAATTGAAACATTATAAAGTTATGGATAATATTAGTTTGTGGTGTGATGAGACATTTTGCAATATCGATCGCACTTTGCTTTGTAACGAAGCAATGTTCCTGTCACTAGGATTTTATTCTGAAGGACCCTCTGAAAATGCGACATTGTGCGCCGCTTCGGTGGGATATTAGCCTTAATACAGATTGTCGCTTCTGTTTCTTCTTTAACTTCACGCTTTCCCAATTCCACCTTGTCACAACCTTTTGTTCGGTACCTGCACTCTTTAGATTTAATACCATTTTCATGGCACCGTAACTCTAGTTTGTCCCTCACAGTATCAATTGAAACTGCGTAGAAATTAGCTTTTCGCTGACGATCTCTCATCATTGGTTAGAAGCAGATTTTTGAAGGCTGGATGCCCTTCCTAACACCAAACCTTCTATATTGACACGGGCTTAGGATCGTCCCCTCGGTGGCTACATTAGATAGTCGATTTTCTTTAGACTGTATTAATGTAACTACAGTCTCATTCCAGTAGTATGCTTTAGCCTGTATTAATGTAACTACAGTCTCATTCCAGTAGTGTGCTTTAGACTGTATTAATGTAACTACAGTCTCATACCAGTAGTATGAATAATATGCAGTCTAGGTACTTATTTTTAAACATTGTAATACTGAAAACCAGAAGACCAGGAAATAAATTTCAATAAATTCAATTAAAATTTTCTCCGCGTTCCGACACGAAATAGGAGATTTGAAAATATTTACTGGAAAGGATGCAAAGGAAATTGTACTCCTGTAGACAGGAAAATATTTTGTGTAACTTCAAATTAAATAAATTTTATTTATCTCCACCAGTTTAGAGAGAATATTTTCAGTGCGTTTGATAAATTGAATTAAAACAACTTTACGTTTAATGAGAAAATAAGGGCCTTGATCATTGTGATGTTGCTTGTACCTACTAAACTTCTGTTCTGACTCAACCAAATAATTTTAATTTGTTAAGGTGGTATCACTCTCTTTCTCATGATTCCACATTTTGTCAACCTCATACAGTATAAAACTGTGTGATCAGTAAATATATTTGATTTAATTCTCTATTTGTTTGCTTTGATATCTTAAACAAAAGTGACCAAAAATTGTCTAAATAGTCTGATAGGGTTTAAACGCATGACAAACATGTTTGTCTTGTTTTGTCGTTTTTTGAACACTTTTTTATTAATCTTACCTTTAATAATACTTCTGATGTGTCTGTTGACACTCAAGTCCACAATTATCGAAAATACACAAGTGAAGAAAAACTAAATTAATTTTCTATCAGCTTGTATTTGAAAAATAGAAAATATCAAAATTATATTTATTATCGTTAAATAATTGGTTTTTATGATATAACTAGCTGCTTTCCCGTGCTTCGCTACGGTTACAAAATTCAACAACTCAATTTTGATTTTTGGTGGAACCGACCTCCAGAGTGAACACGGCTCCTATTTAGAAAATTCAATATTTTACTCAAAGATATTACTTCTTGCACTACGGAACACCTTCGTATAAAATTTCAGCTTTCTCTCTTATCCCGAAGTGATACTTCTTAACTATGGGTTTTTGGTGGAACCGACCCCCAGAGTGAGCACCGCTCCTAGTTAGAAAATTCAATATTTTATTCAAGGATATGACTTTTTGTACTTCGGAACACCTTTGTATCAAATTTCAGCTTTCTCGCTCATCCCGAAGTGGTACTTCTCAATTCCGATTTTTTGGTGGTGAAAACCGTCCATAAATCGGATAGAAACCGGAAATTTTCAAATTTTATATTTTTTATGGGGTCCTTATATACTATTTTGGGGGGGTCTATTCTCGGTCATTTTTCGTTATCTCTTTTAGTTTGCCCAGAAAAAAATTGCAAAAAGACCCGCTAAATAGCGTCATTTTTGGCGGTAACTTGCTCCCACTTGAACTTTGAACTTTTTCCTTTCTTATTACGCACCTACATACTAAAAGGGACCTTTGTGCAAAGTTTCAAGTCTCTACGTTTAACCATCGTGGAGCTACGTTGATTATCAGTCAGTCAGTATACCAACTGGGCTTTGCGTTTTATAACTATAGATAGATACACAACAAAATTTGAAAGAAAATAATTTTGTCTGAAAGTCTTATCAAATTCTGTGAAACACACAAATTCAACAAATATATACAAAATTTTAGAATCATGAACTTTACTATCCGTGTCCGTATAGCTTCTTCATTATAACTCGTATACCGTTTATCTGCAATATATTTTTTTCTTTTAGAAATGAATGGAATAATCTTCAACTTGGTGATTCCTTAGGGTGATGTTATGCCCTATATGGTATGTTCATAACACTTCTTGTGAGGAACACCTGGATAATTCACCCAACTACCCCTTTTAGAGCTTTATTTGGACGGACGGGCCCACAAAATACCGGCTAGATCAATTATTGGACAAACCAAGTGAGGTCCAGTTTTTTTTCTTCAAATGTTTATTAATGTCTGTTAGTTTCTTCCACGAAAACAAAAGCCTTGTCTGATTTTGATGAAATTTGGTTTTGATTTTCGCTAGTTTTTGTCCCCTTTAGGCCATCTGGTCCTAATTATAGCCATTTAAAGTGAGTTTACAGAACAACTATAGTATTTTTAAAATGATTTGTCATTGTTTTGAGAAACATAAATGTTCTTGCAGCAATCTTCTTTAACTTCATCTTTTCCTAATTCTATTTCGGACATGCGTTGATTTCCCCTTTCTAATACTGTGCCACAGCCTTTTGTTATGTGCCTACTCTCTTTAGCTGTAACTCTTAGCTTGCTTCTCTCAGTATCTATATAAAATCGGTTTTTGCAGATGATCTCTCATTATTGATTTGAAGCAGAGTTTTTTTAAAGGTTGGATACCCTTCCTAGCAGCAAACCTTCCGTATTTACGCGGGCTTAGAACCGTTACCTAATGGAGCTGGCTTGCCCCCCCCCCCGGTAGTTACATTAATGTTCCTGCTGCAATCATGGAATGCTAATCATCAGGGACTGTTTTTGTATCCAGTAGCATAATGGAAATCCGCAGATCCAAACAGCATTTATGATGCATAAAAAATACACAAGAAAACCCAAAGAGTGAAAAGGAAAAGCACTTTTTGTTTCTGTACCCTTAATGACCGTCTTTTGTGTTGGTTACGTCATTTTTCTTTCAATACG
Organism: Pachypsylla venusta; assembly: GCA_012654025.1. Taxonomy (NCBI): domain Eukaryota; kingdom Metazoa; phylum Arthropoda; class Insecta; order Hemiptera; family Aphalaridae; genus Pachypsylla; species Pachypsylla venusta. The sequence goes on along the minus strand of CM022878.1, from coordinate 9,662,440 downwards.
ATGGCATAACTGCTTTTTAATTGCTATTGCATTTTCATAATAAGCACACCGTTAAGGGGGGAGGGGGAAGCAGAGAAAATAAGATAGATAGAGAGAGAGAGAATGAGTTTGCTCTTGTTGCATTTTAATTTCATGTTTTCCTGCCTCGGTTTTAGTTCGGAATACCACCACAGGCATGTTTGAAATAATTTCAAGGTAAACCTTATTATCTATGCTTATAGAAGGCAAAGCCCAGGTTTGTTTATTTTTTTTTAAAAAAAAAAACTTACTACCACTGTTTGGACAATCCGTGCGAGAGAAAAATCTGAGGAAATTTAAAATTTTGAGTAAAAATCGATCTTTTTAGAATCTGTTCCTTACTGAATAGGAGATGTCGTATGATATTTTTACGTTTCTTTTTTATAATCAGTTATTTTTATTATTTACTTTATTACCTAATTTGCAGGTATTGAAAATTTTCATCAACCACCGGTTCTTGTACACACAACAAATAATAGTAATTATTTAAATATTGGGGATAACCTTTTCAAAACTATACTTGAAACCAATGATGAGAGATCATCAGCAAATAACTAACTAGTTTATACACACTTTCTATTGATACTGTGAGGAGCAAGCTTGGTTTACCATGCCAGGAAAGAGAGTAAGCACCTAACAAAAGCTTGTGGCATGGCAGAATTAAGGAAAGCAGCGCCGACCCCAAATAGAATTGTGAAAGGGTGAAGTTAAAGAAGAAGATATAGTTTCCGACAGAATACATTTTTTTTATTTTTTTTTCTTCTGTTGCCCGGATTGTCATGTCTAATTGTTCTTATTTGGGTTTCTCCACACGTCGCGTCTCCACATCGTCTATTTATTCGCTCAAGTGGTTCTACATTTGGTATTTCAGTTGACAACTTGACAAGGGTTCTATTGTTTATAAATATTTGTGTGTTCATACCAAGTGGTGTCGTCCCAATGTAAACAATTCACTATTGAACATCTTAAGGTTTGGATTTTAGCCAGCGTCTATGCCACGTTGAATACGTACTATAGTTCCCGATGGGAGTTAAGCAACGTCCAGCAAGGTTCTCTCTCTCTCTGTCCAATCACTCCCGGCTGCTGGCGTTGATTTTTTCAACAAAAATGAAACAAAATTTAGTCACAAAGCAGAACTAAATTTAACTTTAATATTGCACCATTACATGCAGGTATAATTTGTAATATTTGTTAAGAAATAATAGAGGCGAGGAGATTTTTGTAAGGCGGGAAGATTGATTTTTTAAAAATCAACCTTCTCGCCATTCTTATCCATTCAGTTTTAATAACCAAAGCCCATGCTTCTCATAAAATCATTTAATACTTGATTGTTAATTGTACCTCAATAATAAAATAAGAAATAATATCAAGGCGAGGTGATTGATTTTTGTAAGGCGAGGAGATTGATTTTTGTAAAAATCAATCTTCTCGTCATTCTTATACATTCAGTTTTGACAAACAAAGCGTAGGCTTCTCATAATATAAAATAAGAAATAATATCAAGGCGAGGAGATTGATTTTTGTAAAAATCAATCTTCTCGTCATTCTTATACATTCAGTTTTGATAACCAAAGCGTAGGCTTCTCATAATATAAAATAAGAAATAATATCAAGGCGAGGTGATTGATTTTTATAAGGGGAGGAGATTGATTTTTGTAAAAATCAATCTTCTCGTCATTCTTATACATTCAGTTTTGACAACCAAAGCGTAGGCTTCTCATAATATAAAATAAGAAATAATATCAAGGCGAGGAGATTGATTTTTGTAAGGCGAGGAGATTGATTTTTTTAAAATCAATCTTCTCGCCATTCTTATACATTCAGTTTTGATAACCAAAGCGTAGGCTTCTCATAATATATTCGTAAAATAAGAAATAATATCAAGGCGAGGAGATTGATTTTTTAAAAATCAATCTTCTCGCCATTCTTATACATTCAGTTTTGATAACCAAAGCATGCTAACTTCTCATAAAACCATTTAATTCAGAAGAAATAGGTTGAACGATTAACTACAACTCACCCACCTAAAATGGCAATCGTTCGGCCCTCGGTCGCCCCAAAGGGCCGGGCACGAAAAACACGTCCAGTTGTTCTGCTCGGGGGGCTAATTAAACCAATTATGTAGTTAGTTTCTTTGAAGAAAGAAGTGTCAGAATCGTCTAATTTTATGAATAAAATAAATGTGCTTATGGCACGTTGAATACCGCAGTTACCGTTAGATCACGGAAGTTAAGAAACGTTCAGCGAGGTTGTACCAGGTGGGTGTCTACGTGGGTTCGTGTTCTCGTGATGCTGGCTATTTTTCCGGCCCAACCCAAGCTGGGTGAAGTGTATGTGGGTAGCAGGTTTGTAAGTTTCCAGCGAATGGGAAAACCCCCGTCTCGAATGATCAATAGATGTTAAAGGGACATTCGGCAATACAAAAAAATATCCATACCAAATTTTCATCAAAATCGGGTAAGGCGTATAGAGATTAGGTTTACCTTGAAATTATTGCAGTCATCCCTGTGGTGGTATTTCGAACTACAAGCGAGATAGAAAAACATGAAATTAAAATGCAACAAGAATAAACTCATTCTCTCCCCCTCTCTCGCGATCGTGGTACAAAAGGACTATAACCGACAAGTGGTGGTGTCAAAACTCACAGTAAACAATTTAGTGTCTTTTTTTGCCTACCTATTTTTAGACTTATTAAGCTGCAATAATGATAACTTGTTTTTTCTTCATTTTTCCCCCCAACAGGAGACCTTATTTAGAGGTTCTTTTAGTTTTATCCATCGTCAGGCTATGTACACACTGAGTGAAACTGGTTTTTGTGTTTTGTGGAAATATTTTATCGAATAATATCCATTCTCGAGAAATCAATTTTTGTCTTGTACGAGTAAAGATCAAATTTTTTGCTATTTGTTTGCTGTGCTCTTTGCCTCTTATTTTCATTACAAGTCTTCCCTTTTTTTCCAATAAAAGTCAGTTTTAAGTTTTTTTAAAAAATATTTATTGTAACCCTCTCTCCCCAAACCCGCCTCAGCTACATTTTGCTTTTTCTAAAATGAGCACTATGGTATTTACCCTTTGTTATTTCAATTTCTAATTAAAATCTATTTGGTGGAATTGCACATTTTTGTACAGAAACGAGTTATATGTAAACCCCCCTTTTTTTAACCTTCCTCACTTGTGACCCCATAATCTTGTTTTCTTGTCTCTGGGGCCATATACTTTAATTAAAAATATATCTTTATCACGGGAAAGGGGGATTTTTGAAAGAAAGCTTTCGCTTAGAGGAGCATCCACAATAAACAGTGAAAGTGTCAGTGACCGTGATCTCACAGTGATTTTAATAACACCCGTCAGTGTTTTCTCGTGCTCAAACAATGGATAATTTTCTGGAGAGCACTGTCACTTTCACTGTATAGTCTGAAGGCTTCTTAAATGTGTTCAATTTGTATTTTTCTTTCTGTTCAAGTATAAGTGTTAGATGTATTCTGTGTTTTGGTGCATCTATAGCTTTTATATACTCGTATGTGGTTCTATTTAGTTTATTATGAGTTTTGATCTCTGTAAGACATGAGCCACCCTAGAAGCTCCCCCCCTTTTTTAAGGCTTAACGTCTCTTTAACATCTATTGGTCATTCGATACTGCGGTTTTACCCTCCCATATTCTAGAAACTAGCTACCCACATTGACCTTATCCAGCCTGGGTTGGGCCGGAAAAATAGCCAGCATCACGAGGGCGCGAACCTACGTAGCTTGGTATATAACCTTCCTGGACGTTGCTTAACTTCAGTGGTCTAACGGGGACTGGTGTATTCAACGTGCCATATACGCTGGCTATGTTTCCCCTTATGCTTTTGGAAGAGTCAAATTTTCCAAAAAGAATTTGTAAACAATAGTTAAGTACTGAGTTGATACAAATCCCATTTCATTTTAAATTGGCTTTCAGAAAGTTTGTAAAAAAATCACGAAAGAAATCTCAATTGAGCTTGTGACTTAAGGATTTTAAAAATAATAATAAGGAAAAATCTTTTGAGCCAAATTTTTTTAATGTAATTTACAATATTGTAAAAAATGTATCAAAAATACTCTACCTAATTCTACAAGGTCAAATAATTCGGTTTGGAAGATCATTTTACTTTAGTTTACCTAGTTGTATAGATATAATACTGAACCTAATTCTACAAGGTCAAATAATTCGGTTGGGAAGGTCATTTTACTTTGGTTTCCCTAGAAGTCTAATACTGAACCTAATTCTACAAGGTCAAATAATTAGGTTTGGAAGGTCATTTTACTTTAGTTTACCTAGTTGTATAAATATAATACTGAACCTAATTCTACAAGGTCAAATAATTCGGTTGGGAAGGTCATTTTACTTTGGTTTCCCTAGTTGTATAAATCTAATACTGAACCTAATTCTACAAGGTCAAATAATTCGGTTTGGAAGGTCATTTTACTTTAGTTTACCTAGTTGTATAAATATAATACTGAACCTAATTCTACAAGGTCAAATAATTCGGTTTGGAAGGTCGTTTTACTTTGGTTTACCTAGTTTTTTATTATTAAAGGCTTTTATTTAACTTACTATGTATGTATGTTTGTGGGTAAATTTTAGAAATTAAATTTAACCCACTTCCCATTGTCCGATTGAGCTGAAATTTGGCACCGTGGTAGATCTTCGATGACAATTGAATGTGGTTTGGTTTTGGTTGGGGTCATTTCGTTACGGCCACTTTTCTGGCCGATTTTTATAAAAATTTCAGAAATTTTCCGATTTTTGGCCAATATCTCAAGATTTGTCGCGACAACATATCAACTCAAAGCGAGAAAGTTTTAGGTGACATCTTAATCCTTTATTTAGGACATATTTTGCAAAATTGTGACCAGTCATTCCAGGGTTACAGGTTAGAATCCGGGATTGGACAAAATGAAATTTAGACAATACTAATAGTTCCAAAACGGTAAGAGATATAGAAAAATTGATAGGAATGGACCCCC
>CM022878.1:9588648-9657163 GCA_012654025.1 Pachypsylla venusta | reverse complement strand
TTTTTTTTTTTTTTTTTTTTTTTTTTTTTTTTTTTTTTTTTTTTTTTTTTTTTGCGGGTGGGGGAGGTTCATTCCTATGAGTTTTTCGATATCTCCCACCTTTTTTGCTAAACAATTAGTGATATTTACATATAAATATACATCTATCGTTTTACATTGAGTTTTATTATTACAAATTATATACCGGGATGAAATGGTCGGAAATTAAAGTTAAATTAAAAATTTAGTTCCGTTTTGCGACTAAATTTTGTTTTATTTTGTTTCAACACCAACAGCCCTGAGTTGATTGGACACAAAGAGGGAGCAGTATTAGTGTATTACCATACGCCCTCTTGGTAAAACCTCGCTGGACGTTCCTCAACTTCAGTTATCTAACAAGAACTGGTAGATGTAACTTGCCATAGACACTGGCTAAATTCCAAGTCTCAGAATGTTCAATAGTGAATTGTTTACATTGGGACGACACCACTTAATATGAACAAACAAATATTTATAAACAATAGAACCCTTGTCAAGTTGTCAACTGAAATACCAAATGTAGAACCACTTGAGCGAATAAATAGACGATGTGGAGACGCGACGTGTGGAGAAACCTAAATAAGAACAATGTGACATGACTATGAAAATCCGGCAGTAGAAAAAATCTATATTCCGTCGAAACTGTATCTTCTTTAACCGCACCCTTTCCCAATTCTATTTGGGATCAGGGCTGCTTTCCTTAATTCTACCGTGCCACAACCTTTTGTTTGGTGCCTACTCTCTTTAGCTGTAACACTTTCCTGGCACGGTAACCCTAGATTGCTCCTCACAGTTTCAATAGAAACTGCGTATAAAATAGCTTTTTGCTGATGATCTCTCATCATTGGTTCGAAACAGAGGATTTTACAGGCTGCATGTCCTTCGAATGGAGGTGAAATTCAAACATTCGAAAATAGAGTTCCTCGCAAATATATATGGCCCAATTTTTGACTCGCACCCAAAACTTTGGAGGATTAAGAAAAATGAAGAGCTTTATAACCTTCACAAAAAATCCACTATCACTAAGATTCTGTGAGCCAAAATTCTGCAATGGACCGGCCATGCAGCACGAGTGAACACTTCTCCTAATATTAAGAGATCTTAGGTGTTGACGTATGAAGAACCCAGAGCCATTGGATGGAGTTCAGGCAGTGCTTGAACACTTGTACGGAGGAAGAAACTCAGTTTTGCAGATTATCGCCCAGAGCAGACAGGAGTGGAGGAGACTCGTGTGTGAAGCCAAGGACCATCGCGGTCTGTAACGGCTGTAGAGTAAGTAAGTAAAGTATTCATTGAGAAGCTATGTCAAATAAGTCATTTAAAACACGTGATTTACCATGTCCTTGAAATATTGTTATAACTTCGCGGAAAATATTGAAATCTCTATAAAATTATGTGCTGAAGACTGTACGAGTAAGAGAATAAATATTTCATTTGTGAATTCCACTCTTTGTTTGGCTTCGTCAGTATAGATATCTTCCCTTTCAATGTGGGTTCAAGCCCACATTGAAAGGTGCATGAAGTAATAAAAATAATTGGAAATTTGAACCTCTAGCTATGTCTGACCAAATATGAAATTCAAAGAAAGGAAACCTTTAGGACACTTGGTAGAATGCTTGCCAATGCTCTGAACTGTCAGCCTCTTTTCTTTTGTATAAAAAATCTAATGTGTTTTTCACACGACGTTTGATATAGAAATAAGAAGAAAGTATTGTAATATAAAGAAATTTTCTCTTAACAGAAAATTTCAAGTCTCTATCTCTTGTCGTTCTTTGCAAACAGTCACACACACACACACCAATCGCTAAAACTCTATATTTGGGTTTTGAGGATCTCAAAACGTGTTTTAGCATTGAAAACTCGACATCGAAAATTACATTACAATACTTTCATTTTTTTCCTTTTTATAGAATTAAAAACTCCCCAAATTTTCGAAAAATTATGAATATCGTTAACGAAATTTAATTTAGACAGAAGCTTTTCTTCATTCACAAAAAGCCGTTTGTTGGGACGTTTATTAGGGAAGATAAGGTATATACGAGTATGTTGGCTTAGGGCTCTCAAATAGAATAGAAAGTGTTCATAATAAAATAGGAACCATTTGATAAACATTGTTCTCTCCTGACAAGCCCTTTTTAAAAATTCAGATTTAATAATTGGACTCTCAGGTTTTTGGAAATGTGTGGGGTAACATGTGCGGTAACAAGGAATATGAACAATAAAGTGTTGGGAATCGTAGAAGAAGAAGAGAAAGCTTCAAATTATAAAATAAAATAGCCACTTAAAGGAGCAGCAGCTCTTGTGTGGGCAAACTGGAAAAAAATGGAAACCCTTTAAAATCGGAAATTTTTATATTCCTTCTATTAACAAGAGGGCCAACTTAACGTCAACCTTTTTCCCCAAAAAACCTATACCTTTTATCTTCTCTGAAAGGGTTTATTTCAAAATGGGGAAAAGCTAAATAATTGGTGGAAAAAAAAATCAGATATAAAAATAAAATGAGACTTTGATTATGTAATAAAAACGAAATTGAAAATAGTGGAAGCTAATTATTTTTCCAGTGTGAAACATAAAAATGCAATGCTAGTTTCAGGTACAAATTAGGAGCATTAATTTATTTCTTTTAGATTTGGAGCACTTTTTGGAATTGGTATTCTGTGCCACGCGTACCGCGTGTGCTTGACGAAAGTTATGTTCACTAGGTAGTTAGGTAGAGCATAGAATTTTTCTGCAAAGTTCACAACACGGCCATCTTTTCTTCGCGGAAGGGACTAAGGGTTGACGAAGATTCAATAATCTTTTTTTTTTTTTTTACTTCGTCATACCTCCACAGAAATGAATTGCACCGCATGTTGGTGGACAACTTTTTAAATTTCAAACTTGAAAAATGTATCAACGATATAATCGGATGAGCCGTCATTGCTAAGAGTGCTTCTTGGAATCATAGAGATCTTATGAGAAGTAATCTGAATATTGAAACAAAACTGGTATTGCCCAACACTTAAATTTTTTCAATATTCACTTATCACTGCAAATCTTCGACCATCAGTGGAAAAATAGAAAAGAAATGCAGTAGATGTGGTGTTTTAGGAGAATTTTGAAGATTTGTTAGAAAGACAGAATCACGAATATGGAAGTCCTAAAACGAGTGAAGGGACAAAAATGTGATCTGTTAACCACTGTAAAAAGAGAAAGTTAAGCTACGCCAGGGCCGGCTCTACCATATAGGCGAACTAGGCAACCGCCTAGGGCGGCAAAATCAAAATGGAATTTTATTTTCAGCGGGATATGAAAAAAAAAATGTATACATATATAGACGTGCATTTTTGTGTATATGATTGATAATTCATAACAAGAATTATCAATCATAAAAACCAATAGTAAAAACAGGGGTATGACAATCCGGCTAAATATGTCGTTGCTTAAAGGCTACCCACACATATACACTTGGTCTCGGGGACACGGAGTCATATTTTTACAAAACAGCTTGTTATTATCTCGTAATAATCCTGTGATGTCGTTGATTTAAAAAATGTGTAATGATTCTAATTTTTTAAATGTATAGTGACTTAATTTTATGTTACATTCTTGAGTGAAAAATTCTAATTAAAATTGTGTGGATTTAACAAAAAGGTTTAGTGTCCATTATTTCTGCTGTAAATATATATGACTTTGAATTGTTCAATATTAACCAGAGGAAAATTCATGCCCAGATTTTAATTGAAATTTGTGCAAAAATCATGAATTTTTACTACTAGGAGGGATAACTATTCAGTATTGTCATTAAAAATATGAATATGAGTACTTTAACTATTTATATTAATTAACGAACAAAATAAATATTATATTCACGCCGCACACATCTTAAGAGGATCGAATGGGTTACTCCTAATTAAAATCTTAGAAGGCAAAATCGAAGGAGGTCGAGACGGAGGAGAACGTGGATGACCGATGTAATTGATGACAGAAGAGGGAGAACAGTGGAGATAGAAAATTGAAGAAGTATGACAATCTTCTGAATAGAAGACATCACGAATAAATGAAGTCCATCATGCTATGGAGTTGGTGACAACACAATTGTTGATGTTGCCTCTCAACAACATACCAATTCGTCATAATTATATTATGCCGCCCTGACATTATCTAGCCTAATCCATAGGTTTTTAATGAATTTTAGAATAAGATCTCTCAATTTTCAATCCAAAGCCAGTCCGTCATACAAACTGAAGAGAATTAAAGCTGACAAATTGTAACCCCTCGAATGAAAATTTGTCACACGCCAACCATATCCCGTCATCTCTTTCCAGAGCTAAATCTTCTCTTAACCGCCTGGAGTTGGGGTCCCGCAAGGTATCCCTTGAACCTTGAAATTGGTGTCGATGACTCCGCAACGAACGCTCCTAATTTGACAAAACAAAAGATGTGTATTTTTTGGGTAATCGTTTTTGGAATAGTTCTATCCAGTTATGAATTTTCAAAATGTTCCAGAAACAATCTGTACGTTAGAAAATATTCGGAACGCAATAAGGGTCAGGATAGGGACAAAGCCTATCTTTTTCATATTTTGTCCTTTGATATTTAACAAACCTCAAAGCTTTGTTTTTGAAAATTGTTGTTGTTCTGAACATATTAAACTCTAGTTAGCCATTAACCATCAGATGTGGGAGATGGATAGCTTTGTCTTTGACTCTTTAAACTCTGTCCTATGATTTGATAACGGGAAGGTTAGGTTAGGGGTACTGTTTGGGAACGCAATTATTAGATACTTCGTTCCAATACAACCTGAGGAAGGGTTGAAATACCAACTAAATATGTTTAATATAAAGACATAACTGTCTGTGTCCATCGGGGAAAGTGATGGTGGTGGAAGGATTGGGTAGCATATTTGTACTTTGAGGACACCCAAGTAGATGTTGATGATCCAAGCCCATTCCATATCCTTCATTAGTGGTAAATAAAATAAAAATAAATAAATGCTGTTTCTTTATGTTCTGTCATAACTTTGGTGCTCACTGCAGCATTGTAGGATTTTCCCACACAAATGCAACATGAATTTTTCAAATTTACCGACAATGCTGGCACCGAATCGCTATGCGTATTTATCTCCATAGCTACTCATTGTCTTTACGAGGCTGAATGGGCCCCGAAATCATTCAAAATACAGTGACATATGTTTGCCCCTGCCAGAATTCGAACCATGGTCTCCCGAATGCAAGACTAGTGCAGGACCACTGCTGAGCCATGGGAGCTCCAATAGTGGTAAACATCTTGAGTTCATGAGGAAAGATATGTGAGGGAGCTTTAATCGTATACGGTATACTCGAAGTTCGCTATTTCGTAAAATCTAAATAATTACCAAAATAATTATCTGCTTTTTTTTCATTGTAAATAGAGATTTTTTTTATAACTGGGATACGAACCAAGGAAGATGCGGTTAGATATGATGTATGGGTTAATTCACGGCCATTTTTTGGTAGGTATCTCACCGATTTTCTGTGTAATGATACCGCTCAAAAGCGTCGTTTTCGGGATTGAATTCTCCTTCCTTATTGCGAATCTAATTTCAAGTTACTAGGTTTGCCATCATCGAGTTTATCAAAAGATAACAAAATTAAGAAGAGATCAAAACAATTTTAGATCTCTGGCACGTTTAACACCCCAGTTCCCATTAGTTCATTGAAGTTAAACAATGTCCAGCGAGTGTTTACTAAGTCGCATATTTCCGGTCGAACCCATGCAGGTTGAGAGATTAGCTGGTTTGCAAGTTTTAACCGATGTAGAATAAAACCCCCGTCCCGAATGACCCAACAGATGTCAAAGAAACAAACGTTAAGCAAAAAGAAATTGTCTTACCTTTTGGGTTGTATAAATCTCTTTTGTACAAACCAAAATGTAAGAAACGTTGAGTTACTGACTATTTTATAGAAAGAATATTTTTATGTTAATCCCCAATGCTCTGTTTATTTTCAATAATGAACCTTTGGATTCGTCACAAAAAAAATACCCCCCTCAAAATCTTATATTTTACCTTTAAAGGAGCATTCACACTACACCGTGAAAGTGTCAGTGACCGACGACATACCGTGATCTTCACAGTGATTTAATGTGAAAAATTACAGGCTGAGCACGGAGAAAACACTGACGGGTGTTTTTAAATTCACTGTGAGATCACTGTCACCGACGCCTTCACTGTGTAGAGTGGATGCTCCTTAATGAATCCAAAAATCGAATGAAAAAAAAAATCGTTTTTCCGCCGTACGCCTTGATGGGCATTTTTGCCACTTAGCGTTGGCCGAATTTTAAATTTGGTATATAGGTCCCACCTGGGGTCTAATTGTGCTCCGAAACTATTGGGTGCAATCGAAGATAACTTTGGCGGGGTATTTTCGTTTTTTAGTGGTTTTCATTTATCCTGTCTAAAAGGGGAGAGGTCAGAGCTAGAGACTTGAAATTTGATATGTAATATTTGGAGTCTCATTGTGCCATACAAATGCAATCGAATACTCTGTTGGCGGTTTTTCCGGTTTTCATTTTTGAGTCTAAAAAGATAATATTAAGCGGTAGAGACTTCGAACTTTTGAGTGCAATCAAATTTACCGCTTTTTCGCGTATAAATTGTTTGAACTTCCTAATGGCTCGATACTTAAATTAACTGCAATTTTCATATTCCCTCACAAACGCTATTCGAGTATAATTCCTTTTCACTAATAATGCACGGATAAATAAAAGCTGAATAATAAATTTTGAGGTCGTATTGCAATGTTTACATACATTTTGAAAAACAGAGTTTTCCGGTTTCTGCTGCTGCTTATTTACTCAAAAAAAGGCAGACATACCTCCATTCATTTTATTTATTTTTCGGGGTAATATCTACTCTTGAACTCCCATTTTCGAGTACTTGTGTTCAACATTTCCTCTTTTTATAAGTATCTTAAAATGATGAAATAATTGAATTCAAACTAACGTAGATATTGTACAGGGTGTAAGGCAATGACATCAACGTACATGTGTTCAACATTTCCTCTTGTTTAAAAATTATCTTAAAATGACGCAATAATAGAATTCAAACTGATGTAGGTATTGTACAGGGTGTAACGCAATGACATCAACGTACATGTGTTCAACATTTCCTCTTGTTATAATAATTATCTTAAAATGACGCAATAATAGAATTCAAACTGATGTAGGTATTGTACAGGGTGTAACGCAATGACATCAACGTACATGTGTTCAACATTTCCTCTTGTTATAATAATTATCTTAAAATGACGCAATAATAGAATTCAAACTGATGTAGGTATTGTACAGGGTGTAACGCAATGACATCAACGTACATGTGTTCAACATTTCCTCTTGTTATAATAATTATCTTAAAATGACGCAATAATAGAATTCAAACTGATGTAGGTATTGTACAGGGTGTAACGCAATGACATCAACGTACATGTGTTCAACATTTCCTCTTGTTATAATAATTATCTTAAAATGACGCAATAATAGAATTCAAACTGATGTAGGTATTGTACAGGGTGTAACGCAATGACATCAACGTACATGTGTTCAACATTTCCTCTTGTTATAATAATTATCTTAAAATGACGCAATAATAGAATTCAAACTGATGTAGGTATTGTACAGGGTGTAACGCAATGACATCAACGTACATGTGTTCAACATTTCCTCTTGTTATAATAATTATCTTAAAATGACGCAATAATAGAATTCAAACTGATGTAGGTATTGTACAGGGTGTAACGCAATGACATCAACGTACATGTGTTCAACATTTCCTCTTGTTATAATAATTATCTTAAAATGACGCAATAATAGAATTCAAACTGATGTAGGTATTGTACAGGGTGTAACGCAATGACATCAACGTACATGTGTTCAACATTTCCTCTTGTTATAATAATTATCTTAAAATGACGCAATAATAGAATTCAAACTGATGTAGGTATTGTACAGGGTGTAACGCAATGACATCAACGTACATGTGTTCAACATTTCCTCTTGTTATAATAATTATCTTAAAATGACGCAATAATAGAATTCAAACTGATGTAGGTATTGTACAGGGTATAAGGCAATGACATCACCGCACATGTATTTAACATCTCTTGTTATAAGTATCTTAGAATGATGCAATAATAGAATTTAAATTAATTCTCTGAACTATTGACGTTGCTTAATTCTACCATTCCACAACATTTTTTTCTATGCCTGCTCTCTTTAGCTGTAACCCTTTTCTGGCATGATAACCAGAGTTTGCTTCTCGCAGTATCATTTGAAACTGGGTAGAAAATCGCTTTTTCTTGATGATCTCTCATCATTGGTTTAAAGCAGAGTTTTTATAAAGGCTGGATGTCCTTCCTAACATCAAATCTTATGTATTTACAAGGGCTTAGGACCGTCACCTACTGAACCTGGTTTGCTCCCATCGGTGGCTACATTACCAGGATCGCTTTAATGACGATGAAATTCTATTTGATTCCGATATGTTGGTCACATTGGGAACATATTCCTTTGTTAAAGATTTTGCGTTTGAAACACATTTTGAGATGTTTTTATCCTTTGAAGTGGAGCATACAAAAGTTTTATTTCCGTCGTAATATTTTTTGTTTGTTAAAGTTCAATTTTGAGTAATGTGAAAGTTCTTTTTCTGTCATGCCACGCCGAGGGGGAAGGACGTTCAACATTCATATAACAATCCATACCATTGCGACGCGAGCTTTAATATTAGAAAATGTATTGCTATGCTTACTCTTGGTATATCTGAAAATTCTATATTGATTGTTATTTCTTTGTCTATTGACTTGAGGCTTCTTCTGATGTCCGATATCTGTCTAATTGTGTTTATTTTTGTTTACTATTCAGATTTTGATTGGATTGCCAGAGGGTGAATCTGTGTGAAGGAGATTAAGATAAATCTTGGATACCCCAGTCAGGTTGAAATTTTATTTCTACAAATGTTGAAGCCTTTGTCTTTGTCCTTGATTCGACTTTATAAAACGCAACCTTTAATTCAAAATTGATGTCCTTGAGAGCTTTATAGTTTTCTTCTAATGAAGTATTTTTCCTCTTTTACTTCAGTAGTCTTTCTCAATTCTATTTTGGGTTGGTGTTGCTTTCCTTAATTCTACCATCCCCACAACCTTTTGTTCATTGTCTACTTTGTAGCATTTTTCTGGCAGGTAACTCCAGCTTGCTTCCCACAGTATCAATTAAAATTGTGCTGAACTAGCTTATTGTTGATGACCTCTAATCAAAGGTTTGAACTATTTGTAGCAGCGTTTTTTAAAAGGCTGCATGCCTTTCCTATCACCAAACTTTCCGTATTTACAAGGGTTTAGGACCGTCAACTATTGATGTTGGTTTGATCCCTTCGGTGGCTACATTCTTGTAATGAAGTATTGTACTGTGGGCATTAAAGCGTTGAAGCCGTCTTATAACGCTACGATTAGTACAGCACGAATTCAAAACACAAATAGAGCTATGTGCAGTCCTAAGTTTTGTTTGGGTATTTTTTTAACAGCCACCCACATTAACCTTAATCAGCATGGGTTGAGCCAGGACATAGTCAGCAGCACGAGGGTTCGAACCTACTTGGTTACTCATCGAGTAAAAAAATCGCTGAACGTTGGCTAACTTCCGTGATCCCACCGGAACCTGCCATTGACGATTGCCTAAACCCTAAACTATAGTAATTATTAGTTTTTCGTTTTAAAAGGAAAGCTAAGTACAGTCAATAAGAATACTTGCACATCAACATATACATGTCCTTGCCATTACACTAAAAACATGGGTCACGGCTTTTCAGTGTGCGATGAAAGTGAGGACATGTCATTGAACATATACTTTTTCTATGTAATTAAAGGCATGTCGATCCGTCGCTGCGTGAAAGTAGAAGAAGTAGGTACAAACCAGTAATCTGTATGTAGATCAAAGAGAGAGAGAGAGAGATATTAAATTAATGGACGATAATGTACAGATGGTTTTCCGTTCCTCTCATCAAATGAAATCTTCAAGAAAATGCATTTCTCCCGTGGTTAGGTATTGCATTGTTGTACAAGGGGAAGTTACTCCTATTTTCAATCCGATGATGTCATCAAATAAATTCACCCTCACGATTATGTAAGGGTATGTGTCATTCTACATAGGGAGACATCCCTTTCACGAGTCATCACCCCACGGGAGGGGGGTCACTCTTCAAAATATAATCAAAACACCATGACTTGCGATTTGAAAGTCTCTTCCTCCCTCTATAAGAATACATAACTTTATTATTTTAGAAAAAAAATGAACGCAATGCACAGAACCAAATAAAAGCGCACACCAAGATCTATTATTGTCACTTCCAACCACGAAGCGTCAAAAGTGACAAATAGTCAGAAATTTTCTCCTTTAAAGTAACCTATATCCACCATACGTCAATAAAAAAAAATATCTGGACAGTCGTATGACGTGTGGCCATATTCGACGGTTCAATAAATGGTTTTGGTTTATTATTTTCAATAATGAACTTTTGGAATCGTCTTACTCCCCCTGAAAAAAATACTCCCCCTAAAAATTTAATATTTTACGTTTCAAGTTTGGTGGAATCCAAAAATTGGTATAAAAAAATCCTTTTCTCCGCCGCGATGATCACTTTTGCCACTTTTACCAATTAGGATGAAATTTGTTATGTAAATGTATATTTCTTTCTGTTATTATGTCACAGTGTTTGTGGAAATTATTGCATTACAAGGTATTTTCAACATTCACTCCAATATCACTGAGCCTAACATACACTTTAGCAATGGAACATACCGTTGGCGGTTTTCGCCGCTGTCTAGCGGTTATCACTTATCTTCTCTAAGAAGATAATGGTAAGAGCTATAGAGACTTGAAATTTTGTCTGTATGTAATGGGGTCTAAAAAAGCTTAGAAATTTTCGGGTGAAATCAAATTTACCGCTTTTTAGCGGTTTTTTATTCATACTGTCAAAGTTCTAATACCATACCAAGCGTCATTATATTTAATAATTCTAATATCAAGCGTCATTGACNGGCCCAAAAGCAAAATGGCCGAATATATTTGATCTTTATTTTGTCATTTGGCTTCCCGTCAAACAATTTTTTCAGCCAAAATATCTCTAAAATTTCTGCACGAATACAATACTTTATCTTCTATGGAAGAGAAAGTAAAAATTCAGAATATGTTCCCACATGAAGCACATACTTTTGTCTTTAATTTTTTTTTTTAATTTGGGTTAACATCTCTTTAACACCTATTGGTCATTCAAGACCCCCGTCTTGAATGCTCCGCTGGAAACTTGCAAACCAGCTACCCACATTGACCTCACCCAGCCTGGGTTCAGCTGGAAAAATGCCAGCATCATGAGGCCACGAACCGACGTGGACACCCACATGATACAACCTGGCTGGACGTTGGTTAACTTCAGTGATGTAACGGGAACTGATGGTGTATTCAACGTGCCATAGACGCTGGCTCTTTTAAAAATAAAATTCTTATAGATAAGGAGATGCGAACATTTCCTTATTTATAAAAAAAATCGAGACGTGCATACTCGTGAAAACCGCTAACAGGCGGCAAAAACCGCCAGGACTAGATTCGATTTCAACCAAAAGTGTCATTTTGCATTCCTCGCATAAAATGGATGCAAATAGACTCCAGCTCTAGCACTTACCGTTTTCCAAGAAGCTCCAAAAAGCGCCCGAAATCCGCTAAAAACCACCAAGAGTAGATTCGATTACAACCAAATGTGTCATTTAGTGTGAACAGGATCTAATGCAACCATTGAAGTTATGTTTTATGAAACGCAAAATATCTAGAAACCTAAAGTAAAACTGATGAAAAAAAATCTTAGAATTATCTTTTTTAGTCTTTTTTCCTCCCAAAAAACCTTGAGAAATATTTTTCGAATTTCAAGAGTACAAAACTTGTTTCCATCTGTATGAACTATTTTTGTTTGATGCGGTGGATTCGTAACCAGGAGGCTGTTGGCTTTATTCTAAATTTATCCCTGTCTCTTTGAATAATACATCTAAAGGAAAGTCGCAGTGATAATTGCAATCACTCTTAATATCGACCTGCAACTACTTTCATAATTACAAAAGTATAGTATATATTCGAGCGAGAGATGTATACTTGAAGAGTGCAACTAATAGATGTTATTATACGCTACGTGTTTTATAACATAAACACAAAGTTACATTGTAAATGTTTGTTTTTTTGAAAAAAAACAACAAACAGAAAATTGACAGATAATTCATTGCTTTTTTATCTCCTTTTCAAAATATGACATTTCGAAAAATATTTTTTTTTTGACATTTGAGAAAGTTTTATTGTTTATTCTAATATTAGCGAGAGCTCATTCAAAGCACTGTACTTTGACAATTTAATACGGTTCACGTCTAGACGATACAATTTTAGGTAACGTTCAATATTGACGTTTATACATTTATTTATTAAACGCGTTTAGTTATTGGGCCCCTGAAGACACCGAATTTCACACAGGTGTACAATTTGTTAACCTTTTAGTTTTGCCTTCTATCTTTTTTTTTTTTTTTTTTTTTTTTTTTTTTTTTTTTTTTTTTTTTNTTTTTTTTTTTTTTTTTTTTTTTGTCTTTCCCACTCAGGTGGGGTCGACATTTTGAGTTGTATGATTATATACCTTTTTTGTCTATAATATTTCAGGAAATAAATTAATTGTATTTTTTATTATTTTTCTCTGTGACTATTGATAAAAATGAAGATTTCAGTATCGCGATTGGACCTCGTGAATTCAGTTTTGTGCCTAGTTGTACTTTTGTACACTTTATTCTTTAGCCTCTCTCCCGCTAATGCACTATAACCATTTGAACCACCCCGTACGATTACCTTATGTACAAGGGATGAAAAATCTCTCAAGCATAACCATACTGCGACTTGTTGTTCATTTTTTCTTCTGGTTTTCTTATATATTTCCTCATTTATTGTTTCATTCTTTTTGCTCCCCTCTTATTCCTATATAATTCCTTAATTTGTTTTTTTGTTATTTTCACTCTCCCTCGTTTTCTTCTCTTCATCTCCCACTTTTTTCTCGGTTTTTCAATGTTAATGTGTTTTTTTGCTGTTGTTTTCACACAATTAATATTTTCTTCCTTCTTTTGTGTATGCTTCTTCTTCTTCTTCTTCTTCTTGGCTGTTAAGTTTGTCGTGTTCTTCATCTCTTTTATATTCACCATTTCCTTCTTTGTTATCCTCATTTTATCTTCTTTTTTTCTTCTTTCAAATGACCTCTTTCTTCAATGTTCCTTCCATAATATTTTAGAAAATGAATTAATTTTAAATGATTAGCCAGCGTCTATTGCACCTTGAATTCACCAGTCCCCGTTCGATCACTGAAGTTTAGCAACGTCCAGCGAGGTTGTACTATATGGGTGTTCGTCGTGGGTTCTTGTAATGCTGGCTATTTTCCGGCCCAACCCAGACTGGGTGAGGTCAATGTGGGTAGAGCTGGTTTTCCAGCGAATGGAGGGTAAAACCCCCGTCTCGAATGACCAATAGATGTTAAAGAGACGTTAAACCCAATAAAAAAATAAATAAATGCACTTTTATTTAGGAGTATTTTGGATTGCATTAGTATGCTTGTTGATGGCTCTCTTGACTTCTTTTTGTATATTATTTTTAAATATGCTTCATGCGGATGACATTGTGTTGGTCCGTTCGACTTGGGGTCATATTCAGCAAGCTTCATACTGAAAAACAGATAAATAGTAAATCGATGTACTATTTTTCTATAGCATTGTCAGTATTGTGTACTTCGCTCATTTTGTTCCTTGTTCTATACTACAAAATTAGTGTTCAAGGGTATATTAAACATTTTTATTTGTTAATAAATAGAATCCGGGGTTTAAATTAAACAAGTAAAAAAAAACAGTCGATACCTGGGGTGTAGCGTGTGTAGAGTGCATTATACCGTGAAACAAGAAGTCATTTTTTTATAATGTTCAATTCTATTCAAGGGGTGTTCGTTGGAATTGGAATGATGTCATTTTGATTAAGATTATTTCTGTTGGGATTGGAAAGGGTGAGCAATATTTCAAATTAAACATTTATTTATTATTATTTTGTGTGCTGCGAAGTCAATATAGAATTGATTAGGGTCTCATATATATGACATTCAGATGTGGTTTTTACACGCAATGTGCGCTTGATTAATTGTTAACTCCTAAGTACCTACCTGGTGCCAACGTTTGGTTCATTGATGAATGGATATTATTACTACTGTGTTACCTGGTGGTTTTTAAATTCTCTGTATAGATATAGCACAAATATGGGTCAAGGCTCAAACACATTTCACCCAATGTGTTTGAGCCTCCTTGACCCAAAATATATTGATATGATGTAGGGATTTTCAACATCACAGCCGTTCTGCTATCCCTAAAATCGATAAGAAAAGAAGATCCGGGAAATCTTTTTGGGGGAATAAAATCACCAAGGCAGTGTTTGTGATTTTCTTCTAATGAACGATTTTTTTATCATACATATTGGAAGCTCTGTGAATTATAGATACTTCACTCAAATAATGGACCGCCCCGAAGCCCCTAGTGACCCGAAACTAAATCACATTATTCGTGAACATAATGAAACTGTCTGAACAACAGACGTTTAAATAAAAAAAAAACTACTCTGCCATTCTCACTAGGATTTATTATTTGCCCAAAAAAAAAAAAAAAAAAAAAAAAAAAAAAAAAAAAATGATATTTCACGCTTCAAGGTACGTAGAATCCAAAACTTGAATAAGAAAATAATCTTTGCGATTTTTGGATTCTACATACTAAACGTAAAATAATATCAATTTTTTCTAAAGCTTCATTATTGCAAGTATTTAACAAAAAATTAGACCTAACTTTGTTCGCATGGCTAATATTAACTTTGCCGCAGCGCAAAATTTATGGAAAATTCAGAGTGCTTTCTTATACATCCCTCCTGATAGACGGCTATGTTCCCCTTTTAGATCCTCAACAGTATTAACCGAACTGAACGTATATGCTTCTAGGGGAACAAGCCACTTGTACAAAATACCATTTTCATCAACAATCGCGTCAATTTATTACTTTGTCAGCGGTTTGGTAATATTTTTCAATTGCTTTGACATTTATTTGTAGATATATATTTCAATTTTTATTATTTTTCTATTCTTGCTTTGTATTGTTTTCACATGTCACAATTTCAAATGAAATTATATCGTTTGTCTTTAACAAGTTATGTTTAAAAAATAAAAATTAATTACATTATCCTTTACACGATTAATTGAATAAAAAGAATATACTTTTGACATTTTTTTTAGCACATTTGTCGTCTATTGTTCGTTCTTTTTTTTGTATTAAGTGATACAAACAGGTTATCATGCTATTTGATATTTAGCCCCTCAAATCCACCTGATGGATTGCTTAATTGCAACGGGATTTTAGAATTCATATATTGCTTCTTGATTACATTTTTTTTATATCTCTACATAAGTGAGGAAAAATGTGAAAACAGGAGAAAATTCGTACAAGAAGCAAAGAGAAAACCAGAATTTTTTACATAAAAATTGATCTTGTAACGGTTTGAAGTTAGTTTATTTTCCTCTTTTTTATTGTTGATTTATGACGCGGTTTTATGTCTCTATTTATAACGTGACAGTTTCTCCTCTAATTTACATTTTCAATCATATATGTAGTGTTTTGTTGTTTTTAACAGCCCCTACAGATTTACATATACTTTAGGCTCTGACAAAATTGCCAACATAAAGGAATGATCATGTGGATAGTTATTACAGCGAGTACTTTTTTCACCATGTCATTGTAAAATATATATGCATCACCCACGTTAGAAATCACGGTGCTTTGCTTAGGATTGTCGATAATATCGAATATCGAATATCGATATTAAGATTTCGTTGTAACCGATATTTTATATCGATATTCGATCATTCAATAATATCGCTTATTGATATTAAGTTTTCGATACGGCAACCCTATCAGTAATCTTGCCTTTCATACCTTATACCCATTTTTACACAAATTAACCTCTTCGTATTTTCATTTTTAAGAAACTACAAAGTTGTTTCAATTTTCAACCCTTCTTCAGACAATAAATCATATTGAATGTTGGATGCTGGCATTCAATATTCTCCCACACCTTCTCCAACACAAACGAATGATTATTCTACTATACATGAGGAAGAGTGCGTCATTTTTCATTCCGTTACAAGCAAGATTTTGCAATTACATTCAACAGAAAACAGAGAACTGTTTGATGAATGAGCAAATATAGAACCATTTGAAAGAAAGTTGAGCATCATAAATTATAAAACTTGCAATAGCATTAAACAACTGTAATATAGACGATTGTAAATTTCTTCTCCTAGATACAACACCACAGATAGAAGGGATGTGATATTCATAGCCACAGAGATTTTCAAATCCCTTGCGTACAAAATAGACGAGATGATGTCCACCCGGCCACCATATTGCCATTCAAATTGTTTACGTTGCGTTGGTCGATGCAGCATTATTTTAATTGCATCAGATGCATGGGAATGCAGTTGAGATGGGGGTAACATATTATATTTTAACGACATTTTGTCTAATTTATTACTCATTGATTATTTAGAATGTTTATTCCTAGACAAATAGCGGCACATTGTATGAAATACTTGATATTTGCAAAAATGGTTTCTCCTTTATTTCAATGCAAAATTGTATTCTTGCATCTCTTTGATGTCTCTTTTAAATGCATTTAAATTATATAGAAAGAAAAAAAAATGTATTTTTTTCCTATTCCTCGGTGGATAATTGTTTCTGTGGAGGAGTGGTGTTTGCCTGTATATCTACCAAACGCATTAGTAGAAAACTGCAACGTTCAAAACAATGGTTATAAATATTTTCATTACGCTTTCATGAAGGATATGAAATAAAAATGTTTTTAAAAAACAACAAATATTTATATTTGGTCCCCCGTGGACAGGGGCACTTCAAAAGAATACTTTGAAGACACCCAAACACATGTCGGTCCAAAAAGGCGACAGGACAGAAATGACATCTGCAGAAAGCAAGGAGATTACTGAATTATCCGTAAGGATTCTTTAGTATCAACAACTCATGGCGAGTTGTTGCAAACCATCCCATGGCTGTTAACCTTTGATGATGATATTTTTTTAGCGTTTGACTATAAATCACAGAAAGTGATATATCTATACTTATAAAACGCAAAGACCAGTTGGTATACTGATTCACTGACTGATAATCAACGTAGCTCAACGATTGCTTAACCAAGAAAATTTGGCACATATCAGACCCCTTTTTTATGAAGGTGCGTAATAAATAATTCTAATTATCAAATGTTTGGTATCTAAACAGACAATTTCATTATAAAAATCTATTTGTAGATAAACTGAAACACGTGGTTAACTTTGAGACGGTTGCTTGAACTAATATGACACCGTAACTCTTGTAAAACAAACTTTAATATTATAAAGTAATTCATTTGTCTCAAAACTTTGATGAAAAAGTTACACGAATGTCTTATACATCTGCATTTACATGACGTGCCGCCTCCCAAACAAATGACTTCACCTCAAGAAATTAATTGAACTCATTAAATAAAGAATATGGAAATAGGTGTCATACGCAACAATAACACAATATCAATTTTAATTAAGATAGAGTTCTTTAATTAAGTGTTGTCAATTGAGAGCAAAAGTAGAATTGTTCTACAAGCGGTAAAAGCAAGCAACAAAAAATTTTACAGGGTGTTAGAAAAGTTTGAATAACAACAACGTTGGCAAAATGGAAATACTGTAAATTTATTTGTATCATTTAACTTTTTTTCACTACCACAGGGTGTGTTAAAAATGGAAAAAGGAGCGGAGTTCATTATCTTAAAAGCAGTTAAAGAAATCATTATCATATGTTAACACCTATGGGCCTGGTTTGTAACAGCTCGCCATGAGTTGTTGATACTTGAGAATCCTTACGGATAATGCAGTAGCTTCTCCTTGATTTCTGCATGGGTACCTAATGGAAAAGATACCGTTTCCGACCCTTACTTTAGTCTAGTCGCCTTTTACGACTGATAATGAACGTAGGTCCACGATGGCTAAACCTAGACTTGAAATTTAGCAAACAATTTCCTTTTGGTATGTAGGTGCGTAATTAGAAAGGAAAACATCGAAAGTTCAAGTGGAAGTAAGTTACCATCAAAAATGATGCTTTTAAGCGGGCTTCTTTGCAATTTTTTAAAACTAAGGGAGATGACGATTACCAAGACCTATAGACCACATAGCCCCCCCCCCAAATTAGTATATAAGAACCCCATAAAAACATAAAATTTTTCGGTTTCTCTCCGATTTATGGCCTGTTTTCACCACCAAAAAATCGGAATTGAGAAGTACTAACTTCTTCGGAATGATAGAGAAAGCTGAAAATAAATACGAAGGTGTTCCGCGGTACATAAAGTAATATCCTTGAATAAAATATTGAATTTTCTAAACAGGAGCCGTGCTCACCCTGGGGTCGGTTCCTCCAAAAATCCATAATTGAGAAGTACCACATCGGGATGAGCGAGAAAGCTGAAATTTAATAAGAAGGTGTTCCGCGGTACAATAGGATTTTAAAAGTAAAATCCTTCAGTAAAATATTAAATTTTCTAAATAGGACCCATGCTCACCCTGGGATTCCGTTCCACCAAAAATCCAAACTTGAGAAGCTTTAATATCCCAATGATGCATTCTCAAAATTGTTGTTGAATTTCGTAACCGGAGCGAAGCACAGTGCAAACAGCCAGTCTTTCATAAATTCCAGTATAAGGAGAGCAAATACAAAGCCCATATGAGTGTTTGAATAGGATAATAGCATTGAGGAATAAAAGTACATTATAAAAGCTTGACATCTCTTACATAGGGTAATTCAATATATTGAATATTTTGAACCTTTTCTGAAACACCACATATGTATATACCGATATATCTACCCCTTGTACATCCCGCTTGCTCCACAATATTGTAAAGGCTTTATGTATAGAAATAGTAAGGTGAAAAGTGGAAGTATGACAGGTTAGTTTTAATAATGTTATCGATACAGTAGAAGAGGAACTCAATTCAATAAAAAATACGATCAGATAATGTTGTTTTCTAGTGATGAAACTCGACTAATTTAGCTTTTATTGCTCTTTACTTTGGCTTTATAATAATTTAGTAGCACTCCACCGAGCGGGTTTCTTTTACCGTGACGTTTATTTTCTTCTGATGAAAAAAAAACGACACAAAAATTTGTGTTCTTATTAAATAAATAAACACGTAAAATAATAAATAAGTATTCACTAAATTCAATAGTAGCATCATCGAGTCCGATGCTGGCTAGATGTATGAGACAAAAGCGTCAGATAAGTTGTAGTCAGGGCCGCCGAGAGAAAATCCGGGTACGAGCCCTTTTACTAAAATGAGCATACCACTTCATCCCCCTCTCGGTGGTTTCTGCATACAAGGCTTCAAAACAGAAAAAAACTTCTTTTAAAATATGCCAATTTATAGTGAAATGAAATCTGAAAGGAGAAACGAAAGTGAAATAGATTCATCTGCATTTAATTACACATGCCCCTGAATCATCGAACGATAATTTTTCTTCGTCTATTTTCCAGTGACAATGTCAAAATTAAATTTGGTGTTTATATACAACATGGATCACACGTGGAAAAATGTGACGAAAAAAATGTGCTATTGAAACGAGGTGCAATGAAACGACCTCATACAAATTGTTCGATTCTATAAATGCCACTTCCGGGGGACGATTTTTATTTATTTGTATTGTGGATTTTCTATGTAAGTCCCCTGTCGATAGGGGGACTTAAGAATACTTCCAAGGCACGTACGTCCATGCCCGTCGTGAAAAGCGACTAAGGGTCAGGAACGATATTTTTTCCATTACCTATGCAGAAAGCAAGCAGAAGCTATTGCATTCTGCGTAAGAATTCTTTAGTATCAACAGCTCATGGCGAGTTGTTGCAAACCAGCCCCATAGCTGTTGTTAATCTATGATGATGACAATGGCTACGAGAAATTTCAATGATGACTTTTCATCTTTAGGAAATTATAACTTCTTCAACCGAAAACAACTTTTTCAATGCCTATTCCGAAACTTATCTTTTGAGAGCTTGTTCTACGCTAAGTATTCTCGAGATCGCGTCAGTGCTCATTTGGTTTCTAGAATTTCTTGAATTTCATAATATAATTTTCCAGAAATACTTATAAAAGTGTCTAATGTTCGTAGGAAAATCTAGCAACATTTCAATTAACTTTGTTTATCAAATTATCTTTTATTATAATTTGTTAACTTATTTCTTCAAAAGTTAAGATGATGCTGGAAATAATTCGGCTCGTACAATTAGTGCTTTATAGAATACAATATTTCATCTTTCCTTATTAGCGTCTTTGAAAAGCTTGAAAATTATTTTCAAGTTTTTATAAGAGACGGTCGCTCAATCCTTGAATTTTATGAAAATTTTACATCTAGGCTAATAAAGGTATACTAATTATAATATATCCAGATAACCACCGAGGGGAGCAAACCAGGACGGTCTTAAGCCGCTATAAATACAGAAGGTTTGATGTTAGGAAGGGCATCCAGGCTTTAATAAAACTCTGCTTCTACTTAAGGATGAGAGATGATCAGCAAAAAGCGAGTTTCTACACAAATTTTTATTGATACTGTGAGGAGCTAAAGCTATATAGGGTGTTACCGTGCCAGGACAGGGTTACAGCTAAAAAGAACGCATCGAAAAAAGGTTGTGGCATGGTAGAATTAAGGAAAGCGACGCCGACTTCAAATGGGAAAGGGTGAAGTTAAAGAAGAAGACCCTCTGATTCAGAACGGAGGTCTATTTGAAAACTTATGCTTTCCATTGTTTTTTACTGAAAGTGTATACAAGATTGTAAAAAATTGGTGCTCGTATTTTGTGTTCCAGGTATATCCTGGATCTTTCAGTTTGACTGAATAATTTGCAAAAAACATTAACCTCTTAGTTGACAGTGTGAAGTATATATTTCATGATTATGTCAAACAATACTTCCCTCTTGCCACCCTTGTGTTCATTGTTCATCCCCACTCTTATCATTGTTTGCCGTCATAGAAGTACGTGATTCAAGTTTACATCTCGAGGGAGCACCGCGTGTAATTAAACATTTCTCAATTACGTAGTCAAATATGTACGTATAGTATGTTCATGTACACCCATGAATAAATTATTTGCCATTCTCATTCTTTATTTAATAAAATGGTGTCACGTGATTTACTATTGTCAACTATTTGTTTTACAGGTAGAATTGTGTCATTTCTAATGAGCCTCCTTTCATTCTTATTTCCTCTTGGGGTTTAGGTACATTGTATAATAACTCTATCATTAATCTTTTTAATTATTTTAATGATTTACATTTGGGAAGATTTTTTTGTTTTTAATTGAATGGCGTTTTATACTTACCATATGGAATCGTTGGTCGTAGTAATGGTGGATTTCATCAAATGTTCAAGTTAACTCTTCATTAAGCTGACTTATAGAGTTGTTGTTTTTTCTAGTGTTTTCTTTTTACTATCCATCAAAATTTGTTTATTCGTGCAATAGTCGTTTCTATATAATGTGCTATACCACTGATGATGTGTGTATGGACAAAACCGGCTTCGATTTTTCTTTATTAAATAAAAATATCTTTGTTGTTAAATCCCTCCCAATTCGAGTATTCTTCTTTCCCAGATTTCTTCCCTTCCATATTTATCAGCAAACCTTCACTTCTTCGGTTTCTAATGTCGTATTTCTTGCTGGGGTATATATGTATGTATATATTACTTGGTCACACACCCTCCATAGTTTTTGTGTGCATTAGTGGTCTGATGTTGTAAATCTGACTTTCTGTTAAAAATCTTCTATAAGTTTCTTGTAAAGCTATTCTTTGATGTCATCAATTTATGATCAGTGCTATTTTTCCTTTTTCTGATATTCTTCTCTTGTTCCCATATATTGTTTCTCCTCCTTGGTTTACACTTATCTTCCAATATATTTCTATGTTTTTGAAACTCGTATGATTTTAAGTGACGAGCGAAATGGCGTTATAGTAGAGCGACACGCGATAGGAATAGGTAGGATCTGCTCAGCAATCACCTAAAAGGTTTATTTTGACAACTTCACTCCTGTATCTTGAGTAAAAGGAGCATCCACACTAAACCACAGTGAAAGTGTCAAACACCCGTCAGTGTTTCCTCTGTGCTCAAACAATCAACTTATATGCCTAGATGCATGACAGGCAATTGGCTCTACCTTTTTTTTGTCAAAGATTGTGTACCCTCGCCTTATATTGCATTACCTATATCCTAATTGGATTTCACCACTTCCTGTCGCTTAGAGTTTGAATTTTAATTTATTTTACAAATCGATCATGCGAACCATGGATTAGGAAACACTGGTCTAGTTACAATATTTACATATTTGTATTAGAGAAAATAAAGAAAAAGTGGAATTAAAACTAAAAGGACACGTAAAGGACAATACTGTTAGCAAGTTTAATCAAATGAAAATTATCCTACACAAACTATTTAAAGTCGAAGTAGTGTAAAAGGAAATGAGAAAGCTTTTGTCATAAATTCTTATTGCCCTTAATGCAAGATTTCAATTTGAATGTAAATAAAAGTTACAACAGTTAGACGGAAATATTGTTGAAACATAAAACTTTGTATTTAGAAGAAGATCTCTGAAGGAAATGACTCATAAGATAATGCATTCTTTTGTTATAGGGGGAGGCTTATTTTAAATGAAACTTTGTGTCAATCAATATTCAAAATGAGATGTTGAAGTCTATATATCTAATTTATTATTGTCCCAAACACTGCTAACCAGTGCAATTGGCATCATACATCTATTCTTTTTCTCATTCTAATCGAATAAAAAAATGTAATGAAAAAGGCTTTTATTATATTCTCAAATCACAAAAAAAAAAAANTCAGAAAAATATTTGCCTACAAATAAATACTCATTTTAATCAATTTTGTCCAGATTTATTAAAAATTTTCTTTTTCTTTCTGCATGGTGATCTTCATGGTGTTACCTTACTAAAGCTATATGCTGGTATGACTAAAAATAAAAGATTGGGCCTGATTTGGAACGTCAGCCATTTCCTTGCCTGAAATGTTATCTAAGGGTGCAGGGTTCTGTGAGAGGATATAAAAATGTTTGTGAGTTGGGTGAGATGATTATGCTTGTGAGTTGTCTTTGAGAGATGATTATGAGAGGACCTTCGACTGCCGGATACGGTGGAAGGAAGTTTGATGTAACAGTTGATCAGATCTTATAATTGTGGTGAAACAGGTGCTGGTCTTGGTCGTTTGGAGCTGGTGCACTATCTATCTCTAAAACTGATCTGATCCCTTCTTAGGAAATCTCCTAGGACTTTATACTGCTATCGACTTTCATCTCTGGCAATATGATTTCTCTTGTTTATTTTCCTTGCCGTTTCTGATATGATGTCGTACAGTACTTCCCTATCTTAGTTCGCAGTGACTGGGTGTCTCTGTTATACTGATACTTGGGATCAAGTTTTGATAAGCTTTATTAGGTTTGGCAGAGGGAGCCATGCTTCCCTAACAGTACTTTGACATATCACAATGTTCCTTACTATAAAGACAAATTATAACACGAAGAAGAGACAAGACATTTTCACTGAAAATATCAATGAAGGCCAAATCGTGGTTTGAGACGCTCTAACTCTGAATTTCGCTATCAGATCCGTGATAATTATGATTGGCACTTCTTCTTCTTCTTTTATATTTGATCAACGAAAGGACAACAGTAGCTGCTGACATTTTACTAAATCCACTTTGGAAGGTAACTTCACCTTTGCTGCCGAGCCACACAAAACTTGTTCTTGTAATACTTTTGAAGAAGACGCTTCCTATTAATTTAAATCATTTTCTACTTTGAGCTTTCCTAAATGAAATTGAACTTTGAGTAATTAAACTTTATTTCAATGAACGTTTTATTTGTTAAATGTTAATTTTGTAACATTTCGTGTGTTGTATTTGTCACTTGAATTATTTAGCTCTCTTTGTATACATGTGTTTTGCAGCCTAATTAAATGCTGATTATTATTAATTAATATGATAAATAGCCATATGAGCTATAAAAAAATTAAACCCAGATTGAACTATTTTGGTAATGCTTTTCTGGACGTCTTGAAGAGGTTGCTGATTCGAGAACGGGAGATTATATTTCGGTGGTAGCGGACATTTGAAAATATTGAGGTCATTTTAACATGACGGGATTTTTAGGAAAGAGCACGTGGAGCAGCATTATGCGGACCTAAATGTTGATCAATATCTTGTGCTCAATGTTCCTTATATTTATTTGAAATTATGTACATTGAAGGATAATTAAGTTTTCCATCAATTTATTTAATAAAAACGTGAAATTATATTACCGAATTAATAATAAATAATAATACATTTGTTTGATGAAATATATTCAGTTACGCCATGGAACACGCATACACCAAATTAGATACAGCAAAATGCCACAGATATGAGCTCCACTTAAGGTTAGAAGACAATTAAATTTGAGACTTGAATCTCACACAGGTCCTGAGTTACGTTGCAGACGTGCTTAAAAAGCCCATGTTCAAAGAATAGCTACGGCACTTTTTTGAGTTCTGATCTCAAACAAATTTCAAAATTCAATCGTCCAGTTCTGTTTAAGATTTCAAAGGTGGCCCCCTGAAATTGCCCAAAATTTGAGAACCACTAGGAAAAAAAAATCCCTGAAGTGTTTTAGATTTTTTCAAAATTCGATACATTTTGATTTTATTTATAAATAAAAGCGTCATTTAACGTCCTGAAAATGTTGAGAACTAAGCAAGCAAAGTATAAGACCCTTATTTGATTTTCATATGATAAAGGCTTAATTAAATTTTCCTTTGAACTGTACTATGCAACACCTTATTACTGAGCCTTTTTGAATTTTTTTTTTTTTCGAGCTGAAAGTTTGTCTTCTTTTTTTGCCTGAAGAGGCAGTAAAAATTTTCCTTTGCCAAAGCAAGAAGAAAGACAATAATATTCTTCTTACATTTTATTATTAATTTTATACTGTTTTCTCAAAAAATTACATTTGAAGTTCATGTACACCCAGAGCTGGATTTTATAAAGAGAGGATGTTGGGAATGGAAAGGTTTGTGTTTTATTTTGAAGCAGTTTTGGGAAACTCTTTGGC
Source organism: Pachypsylla venusta (assembly GCA_012654025.1). Lineage (NCBI taxonomy): Eukaryota > Metazoa > Arthropoda > Insecta > Hemiptera > Aphalaridae > Pachypsylla > Pachypsylla venusta. The sequence goes on along the minus strand of CM022878.1, from coordinate 9,631,870 downwards.
AATATCACACAGGGCTTTATTAATATAGTAATCTAACGGGAACTGTATTCAACTTGCCATGGACGCTGTCAAAACGGATGCCCGCCAATTTCATTTGCGTACTAGAAATACTTTTGGCCAAAAGCTCGTGGATTTTAAATTTTCCTTGAAGATTTCGATGGATTTGGTCCCTTCCCTCATAATTTTGATATCTTATGTGTATAAATTGTACCGCTGGAAAGCGTAATTTTTGGCCATAACTTACTTTTAGGCGAACTTTTGTATTTTCTTTCCTTATTAATTATATATTACTACACAGAATGGAAATTGTTCCAAAAATTTCAAGTTTCTAGCCATTGTCGACTTTGGTTTTGAGTCATTCAGAACTGTCCTTTTTGTTTTATACGTATGTATATGATGTGGCTTCCATCTCTTACCCACCGAATGAGATATATTTTTGAAACTTCCAGGAAGTATTTTCTATCTTTGTATAACAAAGGTGTTTTTAATTTAAATAACTTCGTATGCTTTTCAGCATTTAATTAAAAAATATACATAAGAACATTAAATGCGTTCATGTCGACAAACTGAGTGAAAAAACACTTAAGCGGTCCGATATTTTTGTTTTGCTTTTGTGACCTGCTTTAGTTTCCATTTTGTGATTGTTGGAGATTTGTCTGCACGTTCCAATGAGCTTACTTAACATAAAGCTCTAAATACTTAAATTATCGTCTGATACTAAAGTTTTACAATGTCTTCATGCAACAATTTTTATTAAATAGTATTCTTAATAGATTTATATAAATCAACTAGCTGTTTGCCCGTACTTCGCTACGGCCTCCATCTGTGCGCCTTAGAGACATTGCCGTTCCCGTGCTAATATTATTCTCATTTCTCTTAGAAAAATCGAAATATGAGTCGTAACTGAAAAACGGTTGGACAGTGTTTTATAAACTATCCTAAATTAAGGTTATAAAGGCCACCTAAAAAATCGAAATATGAGTCGTAAATGAAAAACGGTTGAACAGTGTTTTATAAACTATCCTAAATTAAGGTTACAAAGGCCACCTAAATTTTTCTCTCTTTGAGTTGATATGTTGTCGCGACAAAATTTAAGATATCGGAACGTAACCGACTGAATTTGGTCAAGAATCGAAAAATCAACCGTAACTCAATATAGGTCCGACATTTTTGAATACTGAGAGTTTTACTGGAGGTTTTGCTAAGTAAAATTAGTAATACATACATACATCGTTACATTGAGTTTTATTATTATACAACGTGTCTCAAAAGTCCGAGACAACCTGAATATCTTCTGAACGGTTTTATGTGGAGTTTTATCTATTCCTCATGATAACATGAGACAAGTTACATGAATTATTTTTATATTCTTTCTCATGATAACATGAGACAATTTACATGAATTATTTTTATCTTGTTTCTCATGATAACATGAGACAAGTTACATGAATTATTTTTATATTCTTTCTCATGATAACATGGGACAAGTTACATGAATTATTTTTATATTCTTTCTCGTGATAACATGAGACAAGCAGGGTTCCTACCGTCAGGGAAATTTCAGGGAATTTAATTATGAAAAAAAGTCAGGGAAAAGGCAGGATTTTTTTTTTTTTTAAAAAAAAACATTCACCAGGTTTTTCATACAATCAGATATCCGCTTCTGCCAGGGATAGGTCACTGAAATGTTATCATACATTTCGTAGTTTAGTACAACACTACGGGATAAAATTCAAAAGATAATGTTAACCCAGGCAGGAGGAAGGTAATTTCAAAGTTTGCACTTTCAGATACTCAATTACTCACTGACTGGCAGATTCACTCATCAAAAGTTTTAGGCACTTCCCGTATATATTAGAACGCTGATTGCATGAAGTTAGCGATTACATCCAAGTAAAGGTATAAATCCAAAACTTGAACTTTTTAATTCTTAAGTCTTCCAAAACGGTGTCGCTTTTAGGGAAGACAATACAACGTATTGCAATGTAGTTTTAACTGATAACACTGAAATCTTGCATTAAGTTAGATATTTACCTGCAATTACACGGGAAATTATTTATATTCCAACTTTTTCACTCCCGGTGCTCCAAAAGGGTTCCGCTTTAGGGAAGAAAATACTCGAAAACTAGTTTAAACAGCTAGTACGCTGAAATCTTAAATGAAAGAAAATATTTACATGCAATTAAATGGAAAAAATATTTACATTTACTCTTCCCTGGGGTGGAACCAAAACGGTTCCACCCCAGGGAAGAAAATGCACGAAATCTAGTTTTAACTGCTGAGACGCTGAAATCTTCCATGAATGTATAGAGACTTAAATTCAATTAAACCCGCAAACAATAAAATTCAAACTCGTTAACTCTCAGTGCTATAACTTAACTTCACTGAAGAAGATACCCTAGAAATATTTCCTTATTAATATTTTGGTGTTTGATCTTATAGGACATTTGGGTCCTAACGGGACCACAAATTTCCTGATTTCCGATATGTTTTGTAATCGAAAAGAAGAAGAATAAAGAAAAAAACGGCTAAATAAACAGTTACACTGCTCCAAAAGTTCCATCCACTGCTCCAAAAAAATCCGCCTAAGAAAGTAGCGATATCTATTATGGGGGCCTAGTTTATTGTTGCTGCTGTGTATCCCGCACATAAATTTATTATTGCACGTTCTTCTGTCTCAATTCTCTTAAAGTAATACCGACTTTACATTTGGCCAGTTTGTAAAAAGGTGGTAGTATTTTACGATTCCCCTTAGAAAAAACTGACCAAGTGTAAAGTCGGTACCTATTACTTTAAGAATTGAGACAGAAGAACGTACAATAATAAATTTAAGTGCGGGATATACAGCAGCAACAATAAACTTGGTCCCAATAATAGATATCACTACTTTCGTAGGGAATTTTTTGGAAGTTTGATAGTTGAAATTTACCCTTTTGAAAAAATCTCACAAAAAATTATATTTTTTTTGTCAGATAATAATAATAGATACTTATTTATACTGTCCGAGTAGGACTAATTATTCCAGCAGTAAGAACTACTATTATTTTGCGGTCAAATCTGAATTTGAGGATCTCATGTCATGCCTCGACAACTTTTCCACAACCATTGGTAATCTTAAATATATTGAAAATACAGGTTTTGTTGCACACCCCAACACCAAGTCCCTGGATTGCTATCAATTATCACTATCTGGGATGTCAGGGAAATGTCAAGGAATTCATTTCCAAAACTCGGTGGGAACCCTGGACTAGTTACATGAATTATTTTTATCTTATTTCTCATGATAACATGAGACAAGTTTTATTTTTATTTTCTTTCTCATGATAACACGAGACAAGTTACATGAATTATTTTTATCTTCTTTCTCATGCTAGCATGAGACAAGATACATGAATTATGTTTATCTTATTTCTCATGATAACATGAGACAAGTTGCATGGATTATGTGTATCTTATTTCTCATGATAACATGATACAATTTACATGAATTATTTTTATCTTCTTTCTCCTGACAACATGAGACAAGTACATGAATTCAGTTTATCTTATTTTTCATGATAACATGAGACATTTTACATGAATTATTTTTATCTTCTTTCTCATGATAACATGAGACAAGTTACATTTTTTTTAATCTTCTTTCTCCTGATAACATTAGACAAGTTGTATTTGCCCTGTATAGAAGGGTAAATGTAATCTTATATAACAAAAACAAATGATGGCAAGAGATGAGATTATATCTTTTGTTGCCATCTTTTCAACAGCTTGACCATTCTTTAATACGGTCTCAAGAAGGAGTGTGGCGAGACAGTGAGAGCTTTATTATCCAACATGACGAAGCTGTTTCTATTTAACATCTTAATCTTAATTCAGCTCCCATCAAACATCTGACATACTTCAATTCAATCAGAGTTGTTGTCTGCTGCGCTACCTACCACAGGGTGTTTCCATGTGATGAGTATCATGTTCATTAATTAGTTCATAAATTCAATTCGTAATTAATTTTATGAAGTTTATTAATTTAGTGACTCTTGTGAATACAGAATTTCATCAAAGGTCAGAACAGAAGAGCAATTTTCGATCTTGAGTACGTCTTATCTCTTATCTGGGTACTTTGAGAAAGTTTCAAAATTTTGGTCTTCCTATCTTGTAGACTACCGTTCTTTTAAATTGTCTGAGACACCAATCCTGCGCGACTTCTCTTGTTCTGCGCAACTTCTCTTGCTTTCGTATATATCTTTCCGATTACTCGTATCAATATTAGTACCTATCCCACTTTTCTTCCTAAAAAGATATCAATGTCAAACATCCTCAATAAGTTTCCATTTATGGTCTAGTCTAGTCGGTCCTCAAAATTCGCCAAGAGATACCCCAGTGCTACGTTATACGTTTTCACAGTTATTTTAGATATTATAGAAACAGTCAGAATCAACTTATTGTCATGTTGGACCAACTTATTGTCTCATGGACCAAGTCTCTGGTCCATGAGACCGGAGATCGACGTGCGGGGGAGTATTAAAGACAGGCCTATAGAGAGAGCGTTACCTATATCGGTATTGAGCACACTGGAAGAGAAGAAGATAATTTAAATGAAATTTATAACGTTATCACTTATAAAGTAGTTAGATATNAACAGGTTCTCATGCACACACATTGATACCTGTCCCAAAGAGGAACTGCACAACAGGTTCTCATGCACACACATTGATACCTGTCCCAAAGAGGAACTGCACAACAGGTTCTCATGCACACACATTGATACCTGTCCCAAAGAGGAACTGCACAACAGGTTCTCATGCACACACATTGATACCTGTCCCAAAGAGGAACTGCACAACAGGTTCTCATGCACACACATTGATACCTGTCCCAAAGAGGAACTGCACAACAGGTTCTCATGCACACACATTGATACCTGTCCCAAAGAGGAACTGCACAACAGGTTCTCATGCACACACATTGATACCTGTCCCAAAGAGGAACTGCACAACAGGTTCTCATGCACACACATTGATACCTGTCCCAAAGAGGAACTGCACAACAGGTTCTCATGCACACACATTGATACCTGTCCCAAAGAGGAACTGCACAACAGGTTCTCATGCACACACATTGATACCTGTCCCAAAGAGGAACTGCACAACAGGTTCTCATGCACACACATTGATACCTGTCCCAAAGAGGAACTGCACAACAGGTTCTCATGCACACACATTGATACCTGTCCCAAAGAGGAACTGCACAACAGGTTCTCATGCACACACATTGATACCTGTCCCAAAGAGGAACTGCACAACAGGTTCTCATGCACACACATTGATACCTGTCCCAAAGAGGAACTGCACAACAGGTTCTCATGCACACACATTGATACCTGTCCCAAAGAGGAACTGCACAACAGGTTCTCATGCACACACATTGATACCTGTCCCAAAGAGGAACTGCACAACAGGTTCTCATGCACACACATTGATACCTGTCCCAAAGAGGAACTGCACAACAGGTTCTCATGCACACACATTGATACCTGTCCCAAAGAGGAACTGCACAACAGGTTCTCATGCACACACATTGATACCTGTCCCAAAGAGGAACTGCACAACAGGTTCTCATGCACACACATTGATACCTGTCCCAAAGAGGAACTGCACAACAGGTTCTCATGCACACACATTGATACCTGTCCCAAAGAGGAACTGCACAACAGGTTCTCATGCACACACATTGATACCTGTCCCAAAGAGGAACTGCACAACAGGTTCTCATGCACACACATTGATACCTGTCCCAAAGAGGAACTGCACAACAGGTTCTCATGCACACACATTGATACCTGTCCCAAAGAGGAACTGCACAACAGGTTCTCATGCACACACATTGATACCTGTCCCAAAGAGGAACTGCACAACAGGTTCTCATGCACACACATTGATACCTGTCCCAAAGAGGAACTGCACAACAGGTTCTCATGCACACACATTGATACCTGTCCCAAAGAGGAACTGCACAACAGGTTCTCATGCACACACATTGATACCTGTCCCAAAGAGGAACTGCACAACAGGTTCTCATGCACACACATTGATACCTGTCCCAAAGAGGAACTGCACAACAGGTTCTCATGCACACACATTGATACCTGTCCCAAAGAGGAACTGCACAACAGGTTCTCATGCACACACATTGATACCTGTCCCAAAGAGGAACTGCACAACAGGTTCTCATGCACACACATTGATACCTGTCCCAAAGAGGAACTGCACAACAGGTTCTCATGCACACACATTGATACCTGTCCCAAAGAGGAACTGCACAACAGGTTCTCATGCACACACATTGATACCTGTCCCAAAGAGGAACTGCACAACAGGTTCTCATGCACACACATTGATACCTGTCCCAAAGAGGAACTGCACAACAGGTTCTCATGCACACACATTGATACCTGTCCCAAAGAGGAACTGCACAACAGGTTCTCATGCACACACATTGATACCTGTCCCAAAGAGGAACTGCACAACAGGTTCTCATGCACACACATTGATACCTGTCCCAAAGAGGAACTGCACAACAGGTTCTCATGCACACACATTGATACCTGTCCCAAAGAGGAACTGCACAACAGGTTCTCATGCACACACATTGATACCTGTCCCAAAGAGGAACTGCACAACAGGTTCTCATGCACAAACATTGATACCTGTCCCAAAGAGGAACTGCACAACAGGTTCTCATGCACAAACATTGATACCTGTCCCCAAATACTATATGCAACAGGCAATAGATTTTGTGATAATGTCTTACAATGAACAAGGGTTGAAAACTTTTCTACAAAATTTTCACCCAAAACGAAATTCAATTTTCATTATTAAAGTATAAAGGTTTGGATTCAGCATGCACATATATCTGTACCTATGCAACCCTTTTTTTTTTGTTCCCCTAGAGAAAAAGTGGGATTTGTTGTCATGTGTCTTTTGGGTTACTTTGTCGTACCTGTAATCCTAAAAACCCAACAGGAAATACATTACGGCCTTTATAAGTGGATTTTGTATCATTAATAGAAGATTATTTATGTTTTTAATTAAATTGTGACAGAAATTGATCTCTCTTGCTGGTTTTATTGGACGTTTGTTTTAGCCTTTCCATACTTCGAACAAGATGAGGAAGGGGTAGGAATTCCATTCTCATTTGCCTGCCTGGAAAAGTATTTCCTTCGATTTTTTTCGTTCTGTCAAAAGTGTTTCTTGATTATTTGTTAGCACTCTACCTCTCGAATCTCTGTATTTTTAAAGGGTTGTGAAGGTGGCATTCTTATACCTGGCAAACCCCGCTTGCTTCTAGTTGTTAGCATTCTACCTCTCGAATCTCTGTATTTTTGGAGGTTTGTGAAAGTGGCATTGTTATACCTGGCAAACCCCGCTTGCTTCTAGTTGTTAGCATTCTACCTCTCGAATCTCTGTATTTTTGAAGGGTTGTGAAAGTGGAATTCTTATACCTGGCAAACCCCGCTTGCTTCTAGTTGTTAGCATTCTACTTCTCGAATCTCTGTATTTTTAAAGGGTTGTGAAGGTGGCATTCTTATACCTGGCAAACCCCGTTTGCTTCTAGTTGTTAGCATTCTACCTCTCGAATCTCTGTATTTTTGAAGGGTTGTGAAAGTGGCATTCTTATACCTGGCAAACCCCGCTTGCTTCCAGTTGTTAGCATTCTACCTCTCGAATCTCTGTATTTTTGAAGGGTTGTGAAAGTGGCATTGTTATACCTGGCAAACCCCGCTTGCTTCTAGTTGTTAGCATTCTACCTCTCGAATCTCTGTATTTTTGAAGGTTTGTGAAAGTGGCATTTTTATACCTGGCAAACCCCGCTTGCTTCTAGTTGTTAGCATTCTACCTCTCGAATCTCTGTATTTTTGAAGGGTTGTGAAGGTGGCATTCTTATACCTGGCAAGCCCCGCTTGCCTCTAGTTGTTAGCATTCTACCTCTCGAATCTTTGTATTTTTGAAAAGTTGTGAAGGTGGCATTCTTATACCTGGCAAACCCCGCTTGCTTCTAGTTGTTAGCATTCTACCTCTCGAATCTCTGTATTTTTGATGGGTTGAAAGAGGTATTCTTATACCTGGCAAACCTCGCTTGCTTCTAGTTGTTAGCATTCTACCTCTCGAATCTCTGTATTTTTGAAGGGTTGTGAAAGTGGCATTGTTATACCTGGCAAACCCCGCTTGCTTCTAGTAATCTATTTGTTAGGACTCTACCTCTCGAATCTGTGTATTTTTGTGTTTTCTGACTCTGTGAGGGTGTCGCCGGAGTTTTGCTAACAGGCCTTAATCATTTAACAGGACACATCCATCCGCTTACAAAATTGTGGTTTTTATTCACTTGGTTGTGCCCCAATACAACTTTTTAAAAATATTCAACTTGTTTCATAACTAATTAAGAACAAAACAGAAGAGTACAGGCGGAACTAAAAGCTCATCTTGTTTACATAGACCATACAAGATGGCAACCAATAGAATGTTCAAATTATTTATCCTCAATCTGATGAAATTTGGAAACAGTGGAGGCATCCAACATTTTCAAAGTACGGTAATGGAGGAAATAATACAAAGGCAGTAAGCCTGTTTGAAAACAGAAGGTTTAGTTAGTAAGGACTTTCAGCCTCCAAAAAACTCTGCTTCAAATTAATGATGTGAGATCATCAGCGTAAAGCAAGTTTCTTTAAATACTCTGAGAGGCAAGCTAGAGTTACCGTGCCAAGAAAGAGTTACAGCTGGAGTAGACTCGGAACAAAAGACACGGTATAGAATTAAGCGATTCCAACCCCAAAGATAATTGGAAAAGGTGTTCACTCTTTTTCTTTGAGAATTTGGATAATTCAACTTCAGGTGCCGCTAGCTCAAAGAATACTAGTATGTAACCGATAAAATCGCAATGGGAAACTACAGTACTTTATACTTACAAAACACAAAGCCCATTTCGTATACTACTGAGTCCCTGATGCCGCTTATCATTGGAAAAATTTACTGTACCCTAATCAAACGCTAAGAGATATCAAAATATGACCCAGAGTGGATCCCCCCCCTCCCAAGAAAAAAATCATACCCAAAACTTTCAGGTAAAATAAAATATATCTTGGGTCGTAGCCGACTAATTTTTTTTAACCAAAAGGTAATCTGGATCCACAGAAAAAAAACTCATATCAGCTAGTACTTTTTTAAATAATTTTTTTTTTGGACTTAACGTCCTTTAACATCTATTGGTCATTTGAGACGGGAGTTTTACCCTCCATTCACTGGAAATATAAAAACCAGTTACCCCCATTGACCTCACCTAGCCTGGGTTGAGCCTGAAAAATAGCCAGCATCATTTTGATAGACGTTGCTTACCTTCAGTGATCTATCGGGAACTGATTGAATAGATCGTGCTAATAGACGCTGTTTTTTTTTTTAAATTTGAAAATTGTTGAAATCAAGTTTCTGATATAAGGAGAAACTTCTCATTTCGGCACACACCACTGAGATTAGAAATTTGATAAGATCAGTAAGAGAAAAGTTAGTGACTTTGAAATTGTTTAAACCAGCTTCAAGCGAAATGCATCTTCTTTTAAATTTCAATATTAAACTTTGCTGCGTTAACTTTCTGACAGGAAGTTGATTTCCTCCTTTTGAAGCATCTACATGATTGTAGTATTATGTCTAATATTAGGTGCAGTTTGATATTGTGACGTAGTTCCTAGCGGAGATGTGGAGCAGAACGTAAAAATCAACTATTTATATCCTTGAATAATATGTTAATTATTAGTGTAAAAAATATTAACTTTTAAAGTAAATTAAAAGAAAACACTTTTACCAAAAACGCTACTTATAATTATTTATGATAACACAGGTTTCGAATTCATCATCAGTCTAGTCGAATCGAAGGATGGAAGTTGACTGAGGATTGTTCAACCGCGTGCTTTGTAGTGTCACGCGTTATACCATCAAAATATTTACATAGACAGTAGTGTTTTGTTTTAAATTATTTCAAAAGTTAAAATCAAGTATACTCCATCTGTGTGCCCTGAAGTAATGCGAAAGCGGTCCGGGACGCAACTTTCAAATTAAAAAAAAAGTTCAACTTCTATTTTTCGACTCGACTAGACTGATGAGGCGAAGTATTCAAAACTAGTTTCTTTATAAATAGTGTTTTTGGTAAGTCTTTTGTTCTAATTTATTTAAAAATTTAATTTTATGGTACAATTTTGGTACAACTTTTTCAAATATAAATAAAAGTCCAACGATTTATACCATTGCATTTCAGTTTCACTTTTTTTTTTTTAAGAAAAGCCACTTATTGCGTTCGTACCCTCATCCCACCATAACCATTAAATGCCAATCCCCAGAGCGTTCATTAATTTAAAGGGGTTTGACGGATTTTTGGCACACACTATATCTTCTTTAACTTCACTCTTTCTCAATTCTATTGGTTCGGCGCTGCTTTTCTTTTCTGTCATGCCGCAACCTTTTGTTTGGTGTCTAATTTCAATATCTGTAACCCTTTCCTGACACGGCAACCATAAATTGCTCCTCACAGTATCCATAAAAACTGCATAGAATGTTGCTTTTTGCTGATGGTATCTCATCATTGGTTTGAAGCTGAGTATTGTAAAGGCTGGATGACCTTCCTAATACTAAACCTTCTGTATTCACACGGGCTTAGGACCGTCACCTAATGAAGCTGACTTGCTCCCCTCGGTGGCTACTTTCTGGCACACACTATTCAAGGTGCTAATAAATTATAAAGCCAGAGTTTGCCTCTGTTCACTCTTGATTTTATTTCTCTCCCTCTTAATCCAGCGAAAACTTCAAGTTTTCGTTTGACGTTTGATAAATTGTATGGCACATGTGAAGAAATGACCCCTTTGAGCTTTTGAGACTTGAAGGCAATCAATATGGAAAAGTCGTTCCCTTTTATTTGTTAAAGAAAATTCTTTTAAAGTCGTTTGAAATGTCAGACAATGATTACTCAAAGTGAGTAAAAACTATCTCAAAACGAACCCTTTCTTTGTCATCAGTATTTATGTGGTGATAGTCAAAGTTATGCCGCCGACTCAGCGTACCTCTAATTATTTAAAATTACCTATTACAATTGTTTTTGTTTAACGCGTCCCTTTTCAAATATCTCGAGAACAAATAATTTTATCGATTTTTTATGAGCTTAAGGTGATATCACATTATTTGTCATCATTCCAAAATTTTGGAACAATTTATTTCTTTCACAATTTTGTATATTTGTTGAATTTGTGTATTTGGTATACATATATTTGTGCCACTAAAGTTCATTTAGTTTTTATTAACTTGCGTATTTTGGATAATTGAGGACTTGGTTGTCCGCAGACGCCTCAGAAATATTTTTTATGTGTATTAAGATTAATGAAATAGTTTTCAAAATTGATCAAACGGTTTTGTCATGCATTTAAACCCTATTAGGCTATTTAGACAAAGTCCGTCCCTTTTGTGTTTTATACCAATGCAATCAAATAGCGGGGTTTTATATCAAAACAATCAAATAGCAATGTTTTATATCAAAGCAATCTAATAGCGAATTTAATCTAATATATTTGCCGATCACACTGTCGAACTGTTTGAAGTCAAAAAAAATTTGGCATTATGACAAATAGTGTGATACCAATTTTAGTTCCAAACATATAAATTCAATAAAATAGTTTATGTTTACAGTTTGAACTAATTTCTGGTTTGATTTGATTTTTGTTTCAGGTAACTTTGATGTCATCATTTATAATTCCAAGTTTTGGCGCGTTCTCTGAGAGAGATGTATGGTACAGGCTGCAACGAAGCTCTCACCAAACAGTAAGTTTATAATCAAACACCTGAGGTTTTATTCAATACTTGGTGTACACCTTGTTGTTCTCACCAAACAGTAAGTTTATAATCATACACCTGAGGTTTTATTCAATACTTGGTGTACACTTGTTGTTCTCACCAAACAGTAAGTTTATAATCAAACACCTGAGGTTTTATTCAATACTTCGTGTACACCTTTTTGTTCTCACCAAACAGTAAGTTTATAATCAAACACCTGAGGTTTTATTCAATACTTGGTGTACACCTTGTTGTTCTCACCAAACAGTAAGTTTATAATCATAAACCTGAGGTTTTATTCAATACTTGGTGTACACCTTGTTGTTCTCACCAAACAGTAAGTTTATAATCAAACACCTGAGGTTTTATTCAATACTTGGTGTACACCTTGTTCATACAAAATGCGTAACATTATTTTGTAAGTACCTACGTGCTCTTCCTGAACTTTTTACTTTATTTTAAAATACTTTTGTTTTGAATTATATTTTATTTCAAAATTGAGCCATTAACTTGTTTTATCGCCAGTTTTTTTTGTACCCTATTTTCATAGAAAAAGGAGGATTTTTTTAAAAATATTTGATCGTTTGGTGCTTGCATAATTGAAATGATATTATTAAGGATCGAGGTTACCCCGATCTCCTTTGAAAGTGACTAAGCGTGACTACAAGCTCAAGTTCTTGTAAGCGACTACACGCGACAACCTTTAAATCCTGCTAAAGTTTAAAAAGTGGAATTCGCTTTAAGTCGCCCAATGTAGCGTGAGCTTGTAGTCGCGTGTTGTCGTTTCCAAAGGAATACCGCTCTTCGTTAAGTTGCAAAAGTGCACACATGATTCTGGTATAGCCTCTATTGTCCTAACAAGGATAAATAAACCCAGATAGAGCCATCGATATGTAGTTTTCTCGGGCCATCCAAGTACACTCCAATATTACATTATGTTGGACCTAAAACACACCCAGTATATTGCTTGAATAATAAGTTCCAGAAATATCCTGTGTGGTATTGTCTCTTGCATCAGATATTAATATATTGCATCAAAATTAAACAATATTAAGTAGAACAAAGAAATCAAGTTATACATCATCCGATGTCGAAATATTATATCGACATGCCAAGAGAACTTAAACAATAATAATTGTTTAGACTTAATACGAAATTGCTATTGGCTGAACTAAATACCATCGGCCAATAGAAAGCCGGGAATTAATTTAACGGTCGATCTGAAGGGAGAACTTCAGATCGAGCGTCAGTGAAAATGAATTCTAATTCTGGCATTCGACGATTAACAACTAATTAATTTTATATATTATTTCTAAGTCCTGAATTCCAATAAAGACCAACTTCGTAAATTTTTATATTTTGTAATTTTCAACATTAACATCTTGTTGTTCTCATTTCTATTGTAGTTTTCTCTCTCAGGTTGGGGTCTATCTTAAAAAGGAGTGAAACGGATAGACGGGGAACAACCTTTTCCATAGGAAAACCAGCTTCCCATACCAAAATAAACCCAACAATTACCAGCATACGAATACAATAATGCTATAACATGGTTTCATTTTTAGATAAACATGGGTTTACAGGGTATATATTTTGCATACACAATCATACATGGGTTAGTGGAGTAGTGGTGAGACGCTCTGATTGGTAAACAGTAGGGCGTGGGTTCAAACTCAGCCAACCCTTGTAATTTATCCTCATGTATTTGAGAAATTTACCACATAATAATGGCACCCAAATAATTGCCGCTGTAAGAGCACTCTTCAGTCCTATTCGGGCAGCATAAATAATATTTTACGTGGGAGCTGGTGTATCCGATATGGTAAACCGTAGGCTATTTTTTTTGCACTTGAGAAAAAATATTACTCACCTTTAAATAAATTAAAACAAAACACCATAAACACTATTTATAATTATTTATAAAGAAACTAGTTTCGAATCAGTCGACACATACGTTCTGCTGTAACTAAAAGTAGATTTTAACCAAAAGACATTTTAACAACAGAACATTGATAATTTTAAATTTTGTTTACTTTGATTATTGTATTTTCTTTTCTTTTTCTGGTATTGTTATTTTTTTGTTTATTTTTTAATTTAATAATTACCCACCCTTTCATTAATGTTCATTGAAATAAAAAGGATTGTTTGTTAAAAAAAAAAAAAAATCATTCGATTCATCATCAGTTTATTCGAGTCGAAAGATGGAAGTAGTAAATAATGTTTTTGGTAAATTATAAATAGTGTTTTTGTAAGTGTTTTGTTTTAATTTATTTAAAGTTAATATTTTTTAACACTTATAATTACCATGTTATTCAAAAAATATTACATTCCTGACTGTATTAGGTTGATCTAATAGGAATTGTAGGTGATGATTAATTCCACATTCAATCTACATTCTACCATGCATTACTTGCATTAGTCTATGATTTATGGTTTTAAAAATTCCCCCCTCCCTCAAAATTTGATATTTTACGTTTCTAGTTATACGTCGTGAAGGGCACTTTCACCTTCTTAGCCTTTAACGATTTTTAGGAAATAATGTAGCTCTCTTTCAAACTGTTCTTCACAGTCAGTCATATTATGTAGGGTTCCATACTGCTTGGAAACTTTTATAATAATATCATACAGGGTGTCTGAATTTGGAAGGACATAGTCAAAGAAACCGTTAGAGATAGGAAGAAAACTTTAGATACAAACCCCCTTATTTTTTTAGGGAAATGTAATGGTGACCTTGTGATTTTTCTCCAAGTTCACCTTCAAGGATATTTTAAGGTCAACTTTTTTTTTTAAAAAAAATGGAACCCTGTATTTTTAATTGTGGTATTGAATTTTGTATTCAATGGAAATATTTTTGCATGTCAAATCGACAAAAAAAATTAAGTAAACAATATTTCTTTTTTAATATAAAATTCCTAAAACCACAATAAAGATAAATATATAGGGTTCCATTAAAAAAATACCTTGAAATAGTCCTGGACGCGACTTTAGAGAAAAAGTTCAAGGTCGCCCTAAAATTTCCCCTCAAAAATAAGGGGGGTTGTATCAAACGTTTTCTAACGGTTTCTGAGATATTTGACTATGTCGTTAAAAATGACATATTATAAAGATTTTTGTATTCTGAGCACCTGGAAATTTAAAACAGCATATTCCAACCCACTTGTCTTGTTCTCTGTATCCCATTTTGACAATCAGTTCCCCGGTCAGCCACTCGCACAGTGTTGGTAAACGCATTAGCAACTAATTAAATGAACTAAGAAGAAAAAGTTAGCTAACTTTTGTTTTATTAGACCAGGTTATCTTAAAGTAGTACAATTTATGCACAGCTGATTCGTTACATCTTATGATATAGCTTTAAGCTTTCCAAATGCTCTTGTGTAATGATATTATGCTGAAAGTTAACAGCAAAACTTTTGCACTATAGTTTCTTTTTATTTCTAATATTTCAAAAAAGAACTTAATACAAAAATATTTTGCAGTAGAAATCTTTTTGCTAAGTAGATATTTAGTTGCTTGTAAAACGCGAGGTGTGGCAACGAATGTTGAAAATAATAATAACTACTTACATTTCAAAACAAAAATTCATCCAACAAGAATATCCACGTCTCTGTAGGAAAGTGTGAACACTTTTTTAAAAAAAAATTTACTAGGTCTAGTTAAGTCCTTATAATGGCCGTTTCTACGCACCTGAACGACCATCCTATCACAGTGTCCGCAAACCTTCGTAACAGCTACCAACCATTTTTACCACTTTTCCAAAGGGACTTAGATGCACAACTATTTTCATTTTATTTGTTCCCCCATATTTTTCCAACGCTCATACATTCGCCACATAGGTATATTTCCTAATTTCTCTGGTTGCGGTAAAATATGTCTTTGTGTATTATTCTTTACATATGCACGATTTCCTCCCGAGATTAGGATATGTTTATACGACCACGCCTTGATTGTTTGCAATGTTTACTCCTCCAACTTTGTCTAAAATATGTCGATATAGATTTTAAAGTTTCCCTTCAAACACATTTTCCAAATCTGATTCTCTATTCGAGTTTTTGTTGTACCACAAAAATCTTCTACACCAAGATGATGATCCCTTATACACCCCTTATCCTAATGTCTTCCTCGACATTTTCAATCCCCACCCCTGATAAGGTACGAGGGAAGGTGTACACATTATTTTGATATGTAAATTGAAAAATAAGATAAATCCCGATATCTTTCCACGTATGATTGTGTATGCAAAATATGTACCGGGTGACTCGTGTTTATCTAAAAGTGAAAACATTGTATAGTATTATTGTATGCCGGTAATATAATATTGGAGATTTAGGATGCCACATCCTTAATTGCACGCTCCTCAGAGCTACAGACAAGATTGTGATATATGGATGATAGAATTTGCAGAAAAAATATGTCAGACTTTAGGAAATGGTCAGAGTCACTTAGTCGACAGACATCTATATGAACCTAATAATACGAAGTTTCATCAAAATCGGACAAGCTCTTCGAAGGTATCCCAGTACAAAATGACGAATAGACCAACAAAAGTTTAAAAAGCGTGCTGTTAAAACTAGAACTCACTTTTTATGGTCAATTATTAAAAAAAAACCAGACTTTTGTGTGGAACGTTCACACTGGACGAGATTAATGCCTGAGGCATTTTATACCACCTAATTCTTAGAGCTTTATTTATTATCTATTTATATGTGGTTAAATACTCAAATTAATGAGGATGAATTGAACCCACGTACCCCTGTTTACCAGGCGAGCGCTTAACCACTGAGCAACCGGGGCAGTGTAATTATTTGGTCAATTATTGTATAAGGGTATTGTCTGCTGATGTCTGTTAGTCAATATCCTCCCCTGTATATCAGATAATCTTTTCTTTATATTGTTGTATATGCGCATTGTCTGCTGATGTCTGTTAGTCAATAGCCCCCCAACTCCTGTATATCAGATAATATTTTCTTTATATTATTGTATAAGCGTATTGTCTGCTGATGTTTGTTAGTCAACAGATAATATTTTCTTTATATTATTGTACAAGCGTATTGTCTGCTGATGTTAGTCAATAGCCTCCCCTGTATATCAGATAATATTTTTTTTATATTGTTGTATAAGCGTATTGTCTTCTGATGTCAGTTAGTCAATAGCCTTCCCTGTATATCAGATAATATTTTCTTTATATTATTGTATAAGCTTATTGTCTGCTGATATCTGTTAATCAATAGCCTCCCCCGTATATCAGATAATATTTTCTTTATATTATTGTATACGCGTATTGTCTGCTGATATCTGTTAGTCAATATCCTCCCCTGTATATCAGATAATCTTTCCTTTATATTGTTGTATATGCGCATTGTCTGCTGATGTCTGTTAGTCAATAGCCCCCCAACTCCTGTATATCAGATAATATTTTCTTTATATTATTGTATAAGCTTATTGTCTGCTGATGTCTGTTAGTCAATAGCCTCCTCTGTATATCAGATAATCTTTGCTTTATATTATTGTATAAGCGTATTGTCTGCTGATGTCTGTTAGTCAATAGCCTCCCCTGTATATCAGATAATCTTTTCTTTATAAAGGGTGTCTCAAAAGTCCGAGACCGCCTGAATATCTTTTAAACATCTTTATGTGGAGTTTTGAAATTTTGCGTGGTATTATACCCCAAATTAAACTACCTGATGGTGTGACCAATTTTTCAGGGACGGGTCCCCTGTAGCCCCTAGGGGGTCCAACTTTTGTTTTTTAAATACCCCCATCTTGTGATACATTTTCAGAAAGACAATAGAATTAGAAGTACTTTGCAAAAAGTACTTCTAATTTACACGTCTAGTGTGTTTGGTTTCAAAATGGCGGCCATTTGAAATTTCCAAGATATTAGTTCCAAGAGTGTCTAAAACTAGGCGAATTTTTTGTAACGGGAAATTGGATGGTTGCATAGGACACCAATGTTGAGGAACCTGCTTTTTAGACATAATTCGCCTACTTTTAGAAACTCTTGGAAGTCATATCTCGGAAATTTCAAATGGCCGCAATTGGGAAACCAAACACGTTAGGCGTGTAAATTTTTCCAAGACTTCCAAGAGTGTCTAAAACTAGGCGAAATATGTCTAAAAAGCAGGTTCCTCAACATTGGTGTCCTATGCAATTATTCAATATCCCATTGCAAAAAATTCGACTAGTTTTAGACACTCTTGGAAGTCATATCTTGGAAATTTCAAATGGCCGCCGTTTTGAAACCAAGCACGCTAGACGTGTCATTTTTTTGCAAAGTACTTCTAATTTTATCGTCTTTCTGAAAATGTATCACAAGATGGGGGTATTTAAAAAACAAAAGTTGGGTCCCCTAGAGACTACAGGGGACCCGTCCCTGAAAAATTGGTCACACCATCAGGTGGTTTACTTTGGGGTATAATACCATGCAAAATTTCAAAACTCCACATAAAGCTGTTCAAAAGATATTCTTGCGGTCTCGGACTTTTGGGACACCTCCACTGTATATCAGATAATATTTTCTTTATATTATTGTATAAGCGTATTGTCTGCTGATATCTGTTAGTCAATAGCCTCCCCTGTATATCAGATAATCTTTTTTTATATTGTTGTATACGCGTATTGTCATTATTTCATTTCCACCTTCGATGGAAAAAAATGATGTCTAATGCGATTTTCAAATCATAAAATGATTATTTTGCTTTATTTTTGCATTAATATATTACTCATAGGATGTTCTTCGAGGATGAGAAATGTTTGAAAATCAAAATATTTTTTCCTAACAAGCAAACGTGGGTGGGAGAAGCTTCAGAGCTGGAATAAAATTTATTGGCAGAATATAAAATTTACACTGACGAAATGAAATTTACAAGTTGAATAAATTTGATTCCGTGTCTGACGGACTCTGTCTGTCTAGCAATGTATTGTCTTCATAAGATTATCAGGATCTGCCTCCGCAGGTATGAATTATTTTTACCCTAAATTTCATTTTTTTCTGCTACATATTTTTCGTCATGCCTCAATTGCATTTTTCCCTCCAAGTATGAGAAAATATTTTTAGGGAGAATATTTTTGCACCCCGGATTAGATTGACCAGATGATCTCATATCGTTTGAATCAGCAATTTTGGATGTGTTTATCTAGACAGAGTCATATTTTGCAAATAGCTGGTCCGATTTGGTCCCAAATTGAATTGTAGCTTTGTGTAATATGAGGATGAATAATTATTGATGAGTGATTATTATTATTATTATTATTATTTATTGTGTTTCAGAGGTTTCTTTAACCTCTGACACATTACATTAAGGGATATTCGTAAGGGACCAGGGGGCAAAATCTGTAAAAGAATTAAATCATTAGTAGGTTCCTGAAAAAAAAAAAAAATATATATGTTATTATTGTACTCTGGAAATACTCATTCAGGCAACATTCACCCTACATGATGGTGATGGGTGTGTGGAAAAATGTATGAAAAGTCTCTGGTATGTGAATGATTAGTGTGTATGGAAGACTTATAGGGAATTGTGAGTGATTTTGGGATAGTGGATATGGGTATGAATGGCCCTTAAGTTTTTACTGAATAACTAATTATTCGAAAAGCGCTATCCTTGGATCTATTCTGGGGCTATACAGATGCAGATCCATGGCTCTGATATGGGGAGAATAATAAGGCGTTTCCTAAGCAAGGTACATAACTGTAACTGTATCCAGAAAGAGAATAAATGGCGAGAAATCTATACTGACGTACACTAAGCCAAAAATCTTCCTCTACCCAACTGAAAATCTTCTCCTTTCTTCGTCTGGAATTTCTAATCAATTCAGTAAACACTGATCATTATTTTAAAATGTATTGATTTGTAAATCTCAATGGACTGGAAACAAGGTTAAATGAAATAAATAATCAAAATTTATAAAAAAAAATCTTCTCTTCCAAATATTTCCCCCAAAAAAAGTGTAATTTATTTCCCCCGTCCCATAAAACTAAACACACAAAGATCGTCTGACAAGTTAAAGAAAAGCTTGTTTCACGCCTCCTAATTTTACCCTTATAGGAAAGAGGGGTAGAAGAAATAAATTTATTCAGAAATTTTAAAAGACTAGCCCCTTTTAACTGCAAGCATTATGTTTTTGTCTGAAGAAACAAAGTCACATGGAAAGCTAATTTGTTTTTAATAAGCTTCCTAAGACGTCTATTTTAAAGTGTATCTAAAACAGATAACATCAAATTTTTTGAAGGACTTTAAGCTTCCGAACATACTCGTATCATATCTATTTGGTTGGCTTAATATCTCCTTAACATCTATTGATTATTCGGTCCCTATTACTACTCATTTCCCTCACAAGGCTGAGCGGTACCAAACCACAAAATATTGCCCCCGACAGTATTCGAACCCGCTGAATCAAAGAGGTTATTGACTAGTGACCAGTCAACCATGAAAGCCTCTGGAAAATCCAAAATATTATTTTAGTATATTTAAATAAAACAACCAATTTTTATTATGGAACATAAAAAAACCTGAAACAAATCTGTTATTTTTCTTTTTGCAAATATAATTTGGAAGTACACTGTTAATGCAACGATTGCACACATTGAAAATGTCATTACATAAAAATAGGATATCGTCATTTGTCTGGGGAATAGCAACCATGCGAGAACAGAGGACGAAAATGTTGAGCTCAATACGAGATTATAGTTTTGTATTTTTACAAAAACAACAACAGAAGAAGGAAAAGTGATCAAATATTGAAAACATCTGCAAGAGTCACACCAGTTTGACACAATGATCATGCAAAGAACCACGGCATTTTAATTCTATTGTCAACGACAGCAATAAGGAAACAAACGTATATAAAATGTTTGAATGGAAATTCTAAGAGAGAAAGAAATCCGTGATGATAGGAACATGATTTCTAGGTTTAATATAAAATAAAAGCGTGATATTGCTGTTAAAATACTCACTGAAACACGTAATAATATATATTCAAGCAGTAACACACAAACCTACATTCTAGCACATATGTAACCAATAGAAAATACATTTAAAATATTTATATAAAAAAATAAAATGGGAAAGACAATATTTGAAATCAAATATTAGAATAGTAGGAAGGAAGGAAGACACCAAGACAGGAAAAAGGAGAGCTCTCGGTGAAACATGGAAATATATTTGTACATATGTGCAAGGAAGAAAATGTATGTTTGTGAACTTTTGTATCTTAGATTTTTCAGCTGAAATGTTTTCAGCATTGTTTTTGATAACTCTCGGGCATCTATCTTTAAAAAAGGATACTTTTTCCAAGAATTGCCACACTCATCAGGCGGAATTGTAATGAGGTCCATGTTTTTTTAGGTTTCTGAAAATAATGTGATTACATTCTCAAGAACGAATAAGAGGGCAGATAAGCAGAAGAAAAAATATCGAACCAGTAGCTTTTTCAGGTAAAAAAGCTCAAATTTTCAACACGATTACAATGCATAGGATTAAGGGAAAGTAAAAATCTATTATTGAATGGAAGGTAACCAACCACTGGGTGAGATCTAGTATTAACTCAACAATTTTTATTTATAATAAGTTCTAATCGATTTTGTATCGACTACAAGTTAATTGATGATTTCGCAACAGTTGAAAACACTCGTGACTCATCAATTTACTTGTAGTCGATACAAAATTAATTAGAAATTCTTATATTTCAAAATGACTGAAAACATAGTATTTCTTATTTGAATTTTTATTTAAACGTTTGGGTGTCCGGCCGTTTCTCGATATCACTAGAACAAATTGCCCATTTTGATGAAAATGTGGTATGGGCATTCTTTGATTGTTATTACTACACTGGTTGCAGTTCTCTATTGAAATTGATTGTAATTATCACTGCGAACGTCATTTAGATCCATTGTTACAAGTCGGCGGGCAAGGAGTCAGATTCGAACCAACAGCCTCATGGCTAACAATCCACGGCTTCATACAACTGAGCTACTGAGGCTGCTTTTTATTGGCCCACCAATGGCCTCATGGTGACTTATTCTTTGAGTGATTTCTACAAATCACAGATCTACTTGTGCTAACGCTCACAGCTCTATTTTTATGTGACCAATTGCTCAAATTCATGAGAAAAGAAATTCCTCACCCTGGTATTGAATCAAAATATTTCAGTACCTTATATTTAAGTGATGTTCTTAACACTTTTGTAAGTCGCCCAAATTATGTTTTTTCAAACTCCTACCCTAAATTTGGGTCAACATTTCTGTCTTCGTTTTAGCGGTAACCTATTCACTTGAATATTTTCCCCCCGAGAAAAGTTAAAGAGAGGGAGGGGAGAAACATATCAACCCGGTCTAACAGCTCATGGATTTTGTCGTGACGATTCAAATCAATGATCAATACTGCTCTTTTTTCATACAATGGAAAGTTAGAAACACTCAATATAATAATAAATTTGAATATTGGTGTGACATTATTTAAGAGCTAATATTAGATAAAGTTATGTAAACTGTCTTCATTTTAACGTTCATCTTGCTACTTCAATTTTGGCAGTATTTGCATCATCGAAGCAGTTTAAGCAATCGT
Source organism: Pachypsylla venusta (assembly GCA_012654025.1). Classification (NCBI taxonomy): domain Eukaryota; kingdom Metazoa; phylum Arthropoda; class Insecta; order Hemiptera; family Aphalaridae; genus Pachypsylla; species Pachypsylla venusta. Next base: position 9,609,453 of record CM022878.1, on the reverse strand, counting down.
CTATTCTATTCTGTTCCCATTAACATAATGGAATATTTTAACATATACTCGTAAGTACTACGAAAATTTAAAATTACAAAATAAACAACAAAATAACGCCATATATATAAAAAAAGGAAAAAATGGTACACTACTTACTTTAGAAAAAGTCTGAGAATGTGTGCTGTTTTTTTCTTTATTATTTCACATGCTTTCAGGCATTTTAAATAATACGGCGAAACACACAAGCATGATGTATGTTCATAACAAGCTTGACGACTTGACAATGTTTTCCTTTTTAATTTGAAAATTTCGAGTTCTTGTCGTCTGCGTATTTTTATAAGAAAATAAATCGTGTTTTTTAGTACTCCGTGCACAAGCTAAGTGGAACACATCAGGGAACATGGATAGCGGGATCAATGTGGGTTCGTGGTGCAGTGGTAAGAAGTTCTGACTGGTAGACAGTAGAGTGGGAGTTCAAACCTATGAAATTAAATCCTCATGAATTTGAGACATCTATCACTTATTTGAGATATAATATATTTTGTTTTATAATATATAATATAATAATAGTCCTTATTTATACTGCCCGAATAAGTCTGAAAAGTCCCTTTACAACGGCATTTTTTTTTTTTTTTTTTTGGTGCTCTTATTATGTGGTAAATATGTCAAATTCATGAGGATAAAATTCCCTGGGTTGGCTAGATTTGATCCCACGACCTGCTGTTTACCAGTCAGAGCGTCTTACCACTACATTCCACCAATTTCATTATTTGATTTTTGTATTGTACTTACCTTAATCCGTGAAATATCAAACTTTGATGGTTAATGGTATTTTTTCCTGGTCGATTCCATATTTTTTTTTTAATATTCACAACTAAAGTAGTAGATTTATTTTTACATAAAAAAATATTTACAAAATAAAGAATACAGGAGAAAGATTCATTATTGAAAATAATAAACCAAATAGTTTAACAGCTATAATAATGGAACCCGTTGTTTTAATAAGGCCGAGTCACACTATAATGAAGGTCAGTCCGGTCTCTATGTGGTAAAATATTATCAAATAAGAAAAATGCATATTCATACTATCCGTAAAACTTAAGCTTTGGTCGAATCCCATTCCCAACTTTTTCGAACTTCTGGAAAGTTTTTTTTAAAAAAATCATTTCAAAAGACCCTATCCATTCGAGTTCATTGAAAAAAAAAAAAAAAAATTGAGCATTAATTAAATGGCGATAGAGAGTCTTTTGTTAACAATGTATACCTAATTATTGAATCGAAATATTTATCGACATTCTTCTATTTTGACGTCAATTTTATGATTACAAGCAGAACACATTCAACTTCGATTATTCAAGGTTCATAAAGACTAAATGAAGTGTGGCCAACTGTTTTCTTTGGGATGGGGGTAAATCCCTATCATCGAGCATAAAAAATTCCTACTTTTTGTAAAATATCCTTACGCTTGAATTGTGTCACTGGGAAAGCTGGAAGAGAGGGGTTTATGGTTACCGCAAAAGCTTTGATGATTTTGGGATATTTTGCTTCGAATCCCCACGGGGACAAACATTTATATTGTAGTGTCATATTATAAGTACTAGAAAGTACTTGTAAAATTTTGATTTACAAATTATTTTGGGTTGCTTCCCTAAAAACAAAGATTTTTTTGCCGTAGGTAAAACTATTGCTATCAGCTGAGAAGCCTTGCACTTGCGCTGATATTAAAACCGACCTCAATAACTAAATCATGAGGTTTTGCTTCAAGCAAATTTTTTAAACATGTAATATTTCAGTGTTTTGTCAAATATGCCTAACATTTTGTCTAAAAATCCGTCCCTGTACCCCTTCAAAGTCTAAAATATGGAAAAAAAACCCTAATGTAGGAATTATAGTGTGAACCGGACTTAAGGGGCAATGCACAACACTAGTAAATTACTGGACCGTTTAGAGAAAATCCGGGCCCGGGACTAAAAAAAATTACGGGTCCCTTTATTAGAATGTACAAATTCTCAAGTCCCTCCAAAAGCCCTTTCGGTGACCCCGAGTAAATATTTAGTTTATTGTAAAAGAAATTTTGTGAAATTCACCATTTTCTTTTTAATGTAAATACTTATCTCCACACTATTTTTTATTTCTTAAAAATAATTCGATTTGTTTGTTTGCTATCAATATTAGCACACTTACTTGTAAACATCCCGGAATTATTTTCTTGGAAAAGCAGATGTAACCTCTTATGTAATCATCATGATTTTCTTAGATTTCCAAGTCGAGGACACATTTTGGGAGAGATGACTTTATTTTTCTGTTGCCAATTACTTTCTCTTGAAAATTCAATATTGGCCCTACCAAAGGAGAAGATGTTAAGCTTTATAATATTGAAAGTTACAAAACATGTGAAGGGTTCATGCTGCTCCGTGTTCAAAAGTTCTTGTGATTTATTATTTATGGCAAATTTTCAAAGTTTTTCCTATCGTTGTTGAAACTTTAACTTTAATGTTGTAGGTATATAGCAAAATATCTTTTGGGAATTCCCGAGTAAGTCTATGATGTAAGAGAATCTCAATCCAATATACGAGCACTCAATAGTGTGTGATGGACTTTTGTAGTCAAAGTGACTGGAATCTATGAAAATTTAATAAGAGTTACTTTGTGCATGTACCAAATATCAAACGGGGGAAATATACACTCTGACGAGAAAATAAATGGACTCTTCCTGTAAAATCGATTGCGTTGATCTATTCCTCTAAATGCAACGCACATTCGTCAATGAATGATTCGTTTAGGGAAACGTTTTTTGTAGGCACTTTTCGGTATTGCCCTAAGCTCGATCTGCGATTTTTCTTTTATGCCCGTGCTCAAAACACTTTCCTCGCGGGGGTAAAAATAATTGGTCGTATCAGGACAATAGAAATTTTTTTCAATGATATTAGTTGAGTTTTTGGCCGGAATCGGATCGTTCAAGAATGGCCATAGCAATTTGTTTTAGCAGATTTATTATTGTTGAATATTCAGGTTTTTTAGACTACATAACCGTTCGCAAATTATGGATTGAAATTTCCCTATCAGTGGATTCCCGTGAAATATCCTGAACTTGTAAAGTACCCTTCAAGGAATATAGCGTTCAGCCAAAACAATTTCTCGTATTTTTCCCCGTTTATTTGTCTTCAAGCCTTAGAGAGTCGACCAGAGGGACACTTCTTCAACCACTTCTTCACAATTTTTTTTTTTTGGCTTAACGTCTCCTTAACATCTATTGGTCATTCGAGAGGGTGGTTTTAGTCTCCATTCGCTGGAAACTTGCAAACCAGCTACCCACATTTACCTCAGCCAGCCTGGGTTGGGCAGGAAAAATTTGACATTATTACTATGCAAGCAAGGTCTTATTTACACACTATTCGAAATTATGGAACAATTTATTTGATGTATATTTGATGAATTTGTGTGTTTGTATATATATGTGCCCCCATCACACTATTTCATGAGACATTGAGCCAAAATCATTTGCTTTCAAATTTTGTTATGTTTTATACCATGGCAACCAGATATTTATCTTTTTTTAAAAAAAATAAAAAATAAATAATAATATAGATGTACTTTACAACTGAAGGTTTACAACAAAAGTTGTTAATCTCTAATGAATATAATTTTGATACCTATTTTCTATTTTTCCAAACGATTTCTGATCGAAAGTTAAATCAGTTTTTTTTTACTTGTGTATTTTCGATAATTGAAGATTTGGGCGGCCACAGATATCTAAGCAATCAAATAGCAAATTTTATCAAGTATATTTGCCGATCACACTGTTTAGTACTGTAAATAGTGTGATACATGCTCACCAGAATGTAGTTTGAATGATGAAATCAATCCGTCCGCCTTTTTCTTCTTTTTAATGATTCAAATGCTATAAATGAAACATTAATTGCCCCAACCCCTCACACCTCAGTTGAAGTTTCAAAATGGAGGAGCGTTTCTAAAACTGGAAAGGTATTTCCCTTTGAAACTTCAGCCCTTTTGAATTGCCCCTTTGCAAGTGTCTATCTCCTGCGTAGGTATCTTGTTAAAAGTTTATATCAACTTTTTAAGTTCAAAATTTATGATTTTTTTCCTTATAATTTTAGAATACAAAGTTGTAAATTGGTTTGAACTGCAGGGTGTTTTTTTCACGTGTCGATCGTCAAGTCGATTTTATGTAGCTAATGGTGTATAATCATACAGAGTGCAACTCATTGAGTACTCATCATAAATAAGTTTACACTACCTCTCCTATTCTGATTATGATTTGTTGTTACTCCTCATAGGAAGCTAGTTTACACTGGTGTATAATCATACAGAGTGCAACTCACTGGGTACTCATCATAAATAAGTTTACACTACCTCTCTCATTCTGATTATGATTTGTTGTTACTCCTTATAGGAAGCTAGTTTACACTGGTGTATAATCATGCAGAGTGCAACTCACTGGGTACTCATCATAAATAAGTTTACACTACCTCTCCCATTCTGATTATGATTTGTTGTTACTCCTCATAGGAAGCTAGCTTACACGTCGTGTACAGTGGATATCTCTCTCCTATCACGTGGTATATGATTATCCTCGATAGGCGTTTAGTTTACACTACCTATCTCCAATATTATGGTTCGTGGTTACTACTGGTAGGAGCTTAGTTTAAACTACCTCCCTCCCATATGATCATATGTGGTTACTCCTGATAGAAGATTAATTTACACTACCTCCCATATTATGGCATATGATTACTCCTCATAGGATCTAATTTTACATTGTCTTTCTCCCTTATCATGGTCTGTTTTCTTCTGTATAAAAGTTTTCTAGAGTTTATAATATTTTCCCAAGTGTTTACACCTCTTTCTCTTGATAAGTCCCCCCCCCCCAGTGCCTCAAGTCATACTAAAAAGTAACTTTACATTCACAAGTAAAACTTATCAATAAATTTTCAAATGACAAATGACCCTTTGAGCGTGAAACCTAATCGAGTTTTCTTGCTTGAATAGATGAAAACCTTGGGAAGATTAAACATTTTCTTCTCGCATAGTTTTTATTTTTATCTTTTTTAGTTTTGTAAAACTTAACATTATTTGTATGAAAGTTTTCGGTTTAAGTAGTTTCCAGATTATCTTTACTGATTTTCTCTTCCAACTTTGTGGAGTTTATGTTCAATTATCTCATTTGAGATAGTCAGACTTAACAAGATGTCATGATTGCATACAGAGAGTCCTTGGTTAAACTGTTTCAGACTTAACAAGATGTCATGATTGCATACAGAGAGTCCTTGGTTAAACTGTTTCAGACTTAATAAGATGTCATATTTGCATACAGAGAGTCCTTGGTTAAACTGTTTCAGACTTAACAAGATGTCATGATTGCATACAGAGAGTCCTTGGTTAAACTGTTTCAGACTTAACAAGATGTCATGATTGCATACAGAGAGTCCTTGATTAGTCTGTTTAAGACTTAACAAGATGTCATGATTGTATACAGAGAGTCCTTGATTAATCTGTTTCCGATATTTGCTAATCTTTTTTTTTCCCAACTAAGCTTTCGTGGGCGTTTGAAAGGGGGCACACATGGTCTTTTTTTTGTCTTGTTCTACATTTCAATCGCCCATTGTCCTACATGTTTTCTTTCCTGTGACAAAAAAATTTCACCGGTCCAGGCAATAACCGACTCTCCATAACACAACCAAATACCTTTGTTCACACTCATACAAACCACAATATTAAATTCTGTGGCCATGAGTGTCTACAGAGCCATAAACACACAAATCAGACTCCCATTCATCTATTCTTTTCAAATAACATGCATATGTTATTTGAAAAGTATTTACTTCTACTCCTTACATACTATTTACTTCTACTCGTCTAGACTGAATCGAATCAATATAAATAGTGTTTTCTGGTAAGTATTTTTTTTTAAAATATATTTTTTTAACACTTGTAATTAACATCAATTAATACAGCCGCCCACCCTAAAGACAATCATGTTAGAAATGATAGTACTTGCTCAGAAGATTTTATAATTAAAGATTTAGGAAANTAGTTCGTGTCATATTGTTATCAATTATTATTATATTTATGACATATCAATTATTATTATATTTATGATGTCATATTATGTTTATGACATTTTATAGAATTATTTAAAGATTTTATAATAGGTATTAGTTTATAAGTTTTATATTGTGTTAGGGAACTGTGAAAATGGGTAATCCCGTAAATTCATAAATAAATAAATAAACATGTTAGTCAAAGATTTAAATATTGCATACTCCCCAAGTCCAACAAATTTGGGGTGTCATGTCTCAACCCCGAGATATGCCACCAAAATCCTGAAATATCTAGGCACAATTAGAGCCCGGATGGGACCTATATACCAAATCGGTCAACGTTAATTGGCAAAAGTGGCCTCCCCCCGTCAGGTGGCTATCACGGCGTACGGCGCGGAGAAAACAAATGGATTCGATTTTTGGATTCTGCGTATCTTGAAACGTAAAATATCAAATTTTGAGAGGGGCGGGGGGTANAGGGGGGGGGGGGGTGATTTTTTCAAAAAACAAAACAACTAGAACAAAGAACAACTTTGGATGACTGGTCTCGTACATCCGACTACTATCGGAAGCGACGTTGCCAGTATTGATTGATTATAATTTACATCTCTTTGTGATTGATCTATATTTATTCTCGTGGTGAGGTGGAGTTATTGTCAGTGATTGTCGACAGATAATTCTGAGGAACTGGTCTGACATCTCATAAATCAATATGCGGGTTGTAATCTTTCATAGATCATCATCTGGCGGCGTGTAATGCGACACTTCTATTTAAGAGTCACGTTCAAAATGTTCACTTCTCATGTTTTTAGAGATTTAATATTTGGATTTTGGATTTTTAGTGTTTTCAATAAAGTCATATTGTATTATGAATTCTTTGTACAATCGGTTCCCAGATATCAAAATCGTCTGATTAAATTATTTTTGGGACATGATCATAGTTTTAATGTTACGATTAGAGAGAACTCATTGTAACGAATATGTACTTTGTTTGTTATTCTTCAATTCATTCTTAACATCAGACCCGATGAGGGAGATTCTCCTTAGACCCGTTGTTATTCCCCAATTCATTCTTAACATCATACCCGACGAGGGAGATTCTCCTTATACCCGTTCTTATTCCCCAATTCATTCTTAACATCATACCCGACGAGGGAGATTCTCCTTAGACCCGTTCTTATTCCCCAATTCATTCTTAACATCATACACGACGAGGGAAATTCTCCTTAGACCCGTTCTTATTCCCCAATTCATTCTTAACATCATACCCGACGAGGGAGATTCTCCTTAGACCCGTTGTTATTCCCCAATTCATTCTTAACATCATACACGACGAGGGAGATTCTCCTTAGACCCGTTCTTATTCCCCAATTCATTCTTAACATCATACCCGACGAGGGAGATTCTCCTTAGACCCGTTGTTATTCTCCAATTCATTCTTAACATCATACCCGACGAGGGAGATTCTCCTTAGACCCGTTGTTATTCTTCAATTCATTCTTAACATCATACCCGACGAGGGAAATTCTCCTTAGACCCGTTCTTATTCCCCAATTCATTCTTAACATCATACCCGACGAGGGAGATTCTCCTTAGACCCGTTGTTATTCCCCAATTCATTCTTAACATCAGACCCGACGAGGGAGATTCTCCTTAGACCCGTTCTTATTCCCCAATTCATTCTTAACATCAGACCAGGCGAGGGAGATTCTCCTTAGACCCGTTGTTATTCCCCAATTCATTCATAACATCAGACCAGACGAGAGAGATTCTCCTTAGACCCGTTGTTATTCCCCAATTCATTCTTAACATCATACCCGACGAGGGAGATTCTCCTTAGACCCGTAGTTATTCCCAAATTCATTCTTAACATCAGACCCGACGAGGGAGATTCTCCTTAGACCCGTTGTTATTCCCCAATTCATTCTTAACATCAGACCCGACGAGGGAGATTTTCTTTAGACCCGTTGTTATTCTTGAATTATTTTAACATCATAACCGACGAGGGAGATTCTCCTTAGACCCGTTGTTATTCCCCAATTCATTCTTAACATCAGACCAGACGAGGGAGATTCTCCTTAGACCCGTTATTATTCCCCAATTCATTCTTAATATCAGACGAGGGAGATTCTCTTTAGACCCGAGGTTTCCTCAAAGCATCACGGGGGAGCGTACTTCGCTGGACGCTGGCTCACTGTAACTTTGCCTTTGTAATTTATGAAAGCCCTCGATAGTAATGGTGAATACCATTGTACAGTAGTAACTACTCCCGTACTCGTAAACTTGTATCTTCTTCTTTAATTTCACCCTTTCCTAATTTTGTTTGGGTTCGACAACCTTTTGTTCGGTGCCTACCCTCTTTAGATGTAACTTTTTTCTGAGACGACGGTAACCCTAGCTTTTGTCTCACAGTATCCATAGAAACTGCGAAGCATCTTGCTTTTTGCTAATGATGTCTCATGATAGGTTTGAAGCAGAATTTTTAAAGTCTGGATGCCTTTCCTAGCATCAAACGGATCAAACCTTCTGTATTTACACGGACTTGGGACCGTCACCTAATGAAGCTGGCTTGCTCTCCTCGGTGGCAGCATTAACTCGTAAACTTGTATATGGCACCAAAAAGGAACTTCTATTTTTTTTACTAAATTCTCATTCTTTTTTAACTTATTTATTTTTTTATTATTATTATTTTTTTTTTTTTTTTTTTAAATGTTAATGATTTCTTTAGAATTTTCTTTTGAAAATTTTATAATTTTTCGCCGAACTTTTTACTTTATGTTTCAAGTCAAAGAAAGGGCACTTTGATGTTCATTCCATTAAAGTTGAACATTAATAAATTGACGGCGAATGTTGAGAACAAATTTGATTGATGAGAGTTTCTATACGTTCTTCTTTATGAGGAAGCTGAATATTTTGAAATGAAGAAAAAAAATATATATTTTTGGCTTTTGTGAAATCTGTTCGATATTTGATCGCCTTTTATCATCTCACTCTACTATTACAACGAATTTATGGTATCACAGGTCGAGGTCGACTTATTGTTTTTCGTTTATATTTAACAGAACCCCTCCCAGTCAAAATTTGATGTTTTACGTTTGGTATAAAACAAATTGTGTTCGTGCACTGATACTGCCCTATAAGCCATCCGCATCAAGTGACACTTTTTTAGCGTGTTTTATGTCTGATTTGACTTCAAAATTCGGCGTTACTTTCTCAGTCATACACATGGGATTTCTTCCTAGTGAATAAAACAATTTGCCAATTTTGCAAATATATTTATTCTATATTCTTTTGGACCCCCCTCCCTCTTAAATTCATATTTTACGTTTCAAAGTAGAATCAAAATATCGGTTTATTCATATTTAGGTCCATTTTCTAAATTTTTGTTACTTTGAGTTACAGACATTTTTTAAGGATCCGTGTTTCCATATCGTCTAGTTCAATACGAACCATTTGTTCATTTCAGTTATGTTATCCATATCCTCTAGTTCAATGCAAACCATTTGTTCATCTCAGTTATGTTATCCATATCCTCTAGTTCAATACGAACCATTTGTTCATCTGAGTTATGTTATCCATATCCTCTAGTTCAATGCGAAACATTTGTTCATCTCAGTTATGTTATCCATATCCTCTAGTTCAATAAGAACCATTTGTTCATCTCAGTTATGTTATCCATATCCTCCAGTTCAATGCGAACCATTTGTTCATCTCAGTTATGTTATCCATATCCTCTAGTTCAATACGAACCGTTTGTTCATCTCAGTTATGTTATCCATATCCTCTAGTTCAATGTGAACCATTTGTTCATCTCAGTTATGTTATCCATATCCTCTAGTTCAATACGAACCATTTGTTCATCTCCGTTATGTTATCCATATCCTCTAGTTCAATACGAACCGTTCATCTCACAGTTATGTTCTTTATAGCCTCTGATGTTGTCTAGCATCAGATGATTTCTGACGAGTCAACATTTTCTCATTTTTTCTTCATAATTTCTCCCTAGATTTTATTAAAGTTAAAAAAAACTACAATTTTCATTAAATTAATTTTTGAAAATATGATTTTTCTCCACTATTTTACAGACATTATTCGCATCCGCCCAGTAGAAAAGATTTTTCCACCGCATTGCAAAACCATTTTATTTTTTTAGCCCCCCTCCCCTCCCAAATTGTCCCTATTGTCTTTTGTGAACTTCCGGTGTTCTGATGCAATTTTCATTTTACTACTCCTTAATTTATGGTTATGACAACGAGGTTAATATTTATATTACTTCATGAATTTCGCAGTCTTTTCTATTTTTCTACAACCCGCAGAGACATAAACCGTTTAGTATACTCGCAGTAATGAAAATATTCATCGCGATAAACCCTTCATCAGTAAATTAATACGAGGGAAATGGGTGTAAAATTGCAAAGTTAAGTACAAAGAAAGTTGTGGTATAAACCAAAAACTGTGATGATTTAAATTGCCTTAAATTGATTTTTGTGAATCATCATCAAAAGTGGGACATCATCGTTTCCGATGGTAGCCTGATGCATGCTACCCTAATATATAAGTTGTGGTTTCATGATAAAGTTTTAACTGCATTATATATATATATATATATATATATATTTGTAAGCTAATAATTGACATGCCCTCCCCCCCCGAACCAAGTTTCTACTCCTTAATTTTGCTTTTTGTGTTATTTTAGTTAGACCATCAGTTTAGATGAACTTGGACCGTGAGGACGTCGATCTCAAGTTACTTCTCACAATCTCAAGTAGGTATGACTTATGGTATTTGTTCAGTTGGTTGGTTTAAAAGGCCTTATCAAAAGAAGATTTCGTTTTAATTTGCGAGCTAACCATATCTAAATTCCAAGAATCCTTAGATCCCGTGTTCATCATCTTGGATCTTTTTATCAGTCCCGCCAAACCTTTACAAGTGAGTCCGAACGAATGGAAAAAACAAATTATTCAACAACATAATTTTCAGCGTGTGTACATGTGCCCGAAAATGCTTCCCTTCCGAGATAACAAAAAAAACGAGATCTTTTCTTCGAACATTTTGTACTAATGATGTGGTTTTAATAATTCGTTTCATACCGAAAATTTCTGCCGACTTTTACACTCTATTTCAAGCTTGAAAATGGGAACGGCAATCAGACAAAATTATTTGCTTTCAAATTTTTTTGTGTATTATACCATAGCAACCAGATCGTTAATACGTTAATAAATATAATTTTGATATTTTCTATTTTACCAATACGATTTCTGATCGTAAGTTAATTTAGTATTTTCGATAATTGAACTTAGGTGACCACTGACGCCTCAGAAACGTTTTAAAGCTAACGTTTTAGAAAACTATTAATGAAATAGTTTTCTAAAACGATCAAACATGACTAACATGTTTGTCATACGTTTAAACCCTATCAGACTACTTCGATAAAATTTTGGTCACTTTTGTGTTTAATATCAAAGCAATCATATATCGAATTAAATCAAATATATTTGCCAACCACACTGTTTGTTACTATTTGAACTCCAAAAAATTACAAAATTTGGAATCATGACAAATAGTGTGATACCAGTTGAAGAAACATTATTTCAAACTAAGACATGTAATGTCTGACCTTTGCAATATAACAAGATCATAATTATCTATGAATTTGATTTCGCTTCGTCTAATTTGAACGCTTCCAACACTGAGGGGTGAACATTTACGACATAAAGGTATTCATAAAATATTTTCTTGTTACTTTAATCTCACCCTCTAAGTATATCTGCTAATAAATCGTACGTGAGGTTTCTACTGTAGTTCAGATTTCTCGCTCGTTTTTTCATTTAAATGACTAACATGAATCTCTAATGTTTGTATGCCCACCATTATTACTGTGTTACGTTATTCAATTGGACGAAGAAGTTCTGTTTATTTTCCTCCTTTTATCAAATCTTGTCCTGAATAATAATTTTTCTTTTAAAAAAGAAAAATTTTGAGGGGGTGGGGGTATTTTTTTGTGACGATTCCAAAGGATCATTATTGCAAATAATATACCAAAATATCGAATAAAAAAAAAATCCAGGCACTTTTGACATACTTAGCGTTGACTGATTTGGATGAAATTTTTTGAATTCGTTTAGGGTCTAATATGGGTTGTTGGTGCAGTGGTAAGATGCTTGACTAGTAAAGAGTAGGGCGTGGGTTCAAACCCAGCCAACACATGGAATTTTATCCTCATAAATTTCAGATATTTAGCATGTAATAATAGCACCCAAAAAACTGTCGGTGTCAAGGGACTCTTCAGACCTATTCGGGCGGTGTACATAATGGACTATTATAATTGTGCGCCCAAACTTTTGGCTGTAATCGAAAGTACTTCTGGCACTTTGTAACTTAGCATTTTAATATGGAACTCTTATATCAGACAAAACATTTTGGAGTACATTTCGACATCTACATACATCATTATCGGTCAACGCTCTTTGCCTTCACAGAAGACGGTGTGCGGTGCACAGGATACGGGGGGTGCGGCAGCCGAACGGATTTTTTGGATTTACTACCTCAATTTTTGGATTCTTGCAACGTAAAACATCAATTGTGTCACATTTATATTTTTTTTTATTTCTTTCCTCTCTTTTTTCTTCCAAGTATAAACAAAATTAGGTTTTAACTTCTCTACAGCATCTTTCAAAGGTCTCCTTGACTGCCTTGACATGTTGTTTTTTCTTTTCTTTTGTTTGTTTTCATTCTAACATGATGGGCGTTGGGGTGAAACGAGGTCAATATCTATCTGTCTTGAAAAGTTCACAAATTAATGAGATCATGATGATGAGAACTTTATATTTTTCTTATGAAGTTTCACTTTTTGAGAGGGTACAAAAACTTCATTGTACATGACCAAACGAAGTAAAGTCTAGTTTTATTGCCTTTGAACATCTGTTTGTTTTCCACGATTGGTCGGTTTTTTGTCCCTCTTTTCCTTTCCTTCCCACGAGTTTTTAAGTGAGTAAGTGTTGTGCGAAACATCGTTTGATCTAAGACAGGTGAGCCGGCATAACATGAAAAGGCCAATGATGATTTAAAGATTAAGTTTTTTTTTTTTTTTTTTTNAATAATAATAATAATAAATAATAATAAAGCCTTTATTTGAACATGCAATAATTTAGAATACATTTTTAAACAATTTTATCTTAATATTAATTTGATCAAAATCAGATAAAAAAATCTGAGTTTTTTTGCATAACGTCTCTTTAATATCTATTGGTCATTCGAGACGGGGGTTTTACCCTCCATTCGCTGGAAACTTGCAAACCAGCTGCCCACATTGACTTCCCCCAGCATGGGCTGGGCCGGAAAAATAGCCAGCATCACGAGGTCGCGAACCCATTTGGACACCCACATGAGACAACCCCGCTGGGCGTTGCTTAACTTCAGTGATTCAACGGGAACTGGTGTATTCAATGTGCCATAGACGCTGGCTAAAAGATTCAGTTCAAGATCAGTGGTAATTCAAACCTCACCAAGGTACATGCCTTTTTTCCGGACTCACAGTTCTGTGTTATAAATGTCAAAATAATAAACTCATAACTGTCAAACCAAATATAACACTTTGGGCGTCCAGCTCTAGGGACACTCGAGTTGATTAGGTTGTTTTGACTGGATTGAGGATTGGACACACCATGCTGACTGCTGACGCAGAGTCAGCTCTCTGACAAATCTCCACTCCCTGTCTGGCTTTTTGGTAAGTGTCTGACTGTGGGTTATATTCTCGTCGGTCCTCTGAACAAGCACCTCAGACTTTCACTTCCAGCCAAAATATCTTTGACTGGTGACTCACCAATATTTTTGCAGTCGATACAAAATTTTATATGAAATAATGACTGCAAACATCCTAAATACCGTATCTATTCAATTTACTGAAATACCTTAGAGCCCTGAATATGTTTTTACAAATTTGGAACATTTTGGTGATCGGCACAAATGACATAGCATCTGCTATCGTTGAAAGCATCTTAAAAAATAAAACCACGTGTCTGTAACATTGGCAGATTACTGATGATAGATAGGTACCAAACAATTTGTACAAGATATTTATCTTAAGTCTCTTTCTGAGGCTTAAGATAAACTCCCCCGCAAAATTTGATATTTTACGTTTCAATGAACGTAGAATCCAAAAATCGAATAGAAAAACCGGACACTTTTTTTGTATGCGATTGAATATACTGCTGGCGGACTTTTTCGTTTTTAGCGGATTTCAGCATGGGTCGAAAGGATTTTTTTACTTGATTTTTGGATTCTAGATGGACCCTACATAAAAACGGAGAATACCACTTTTTTTAGCCAGTAAAATAATAAATGCGACATATTTGCAGAGTTTTTGTTTGACAATCTCAAGTTTATTTAGACTTAAAAATATTGTGTACAAAGATTGAAGAACTTCTGTTAAATACGCTAACCGATGTGCGAGACCTGCATTTGAGCAATTTTATATTTTCACCTATAATCGTATGATCATTTCATTCACCTGATATTGAATGGCTTGATGACAAAGGAAACGAATAATTAAAATACTTTATACAATAATTTATTAACTGAATAGAAAAACAACAATGACCGTCTGATAACAAAACAATAACACAAACAACACTGTTGTCATTATTTGCATCGCTCACTCCACATGTCCCCCCGCCTGAACTCCCTGGAGAACCAAAGTGTAAAACACACAATATTCAATGACTCTCTAACTAAACAATTGAAATAAATCTCCAACGACCACACAGAGAAGTAGAGTAGAAGTTTAGCCAGTGTCTGTGGCACGTTGAATACATCGTTCCCGTTCTGTCAGTGAACATAAGAAACGTCCAGCGAGTTTGTTCCATCTGTTGGAACAAACTCGCAAACTGTGATGGCTATTTTCCTGGACCAACCTAGGCAGGGTCATCAAGTTTCCAGCGAATGGAGGGTACCCCGTCTGAAATGACATATGTTGAAGATACGTTAATCCAGAAAACAAGGAGAACAGTAAAAGCATTAGTGGAAAACTACTACGAATAAGGGTTTTCAGTAAGTTTAAATCTTTAAATATAAGTGCTAAAAAATATTAACTTTTAAATAAATGAAAACAAACCGCCAAAAACACTATTTATATATAATTATTTATGTAGAAACTAGTTTCGAATCATTCGATTCATCATCAGTCTAGTCGAGTCGCAGGATGAACTTCCATTCTTCGACTCGACCAGACGGATGATGAATTAAATGATTTGAAACTAGTTTCTTAATAAATAATAAAATGTTATAAATAGTGTATTTAAAAGTTAATGTTTTCAATAAGAGCTTGTCGATGTTGGCAGCCTGTGTGGTGTGGTTTCGTTGGCTTTTGTCTACTCTTTATTGTATCACGCATATTAGTAATACTTTATAGCAAACTGCACAAATGGCGGCACGTCCAAATACATAATGAAATTATTTTGTCCCTACAATTTATGTACAGATTCAATGACTGTTGCATTTCTTCTGCAGAATTTGAGGAATGGCTTGTGTTGTTTTGACTTTTTCAAAAGGCATCGCTTGGCTTGACTTAGAGCTGAGACTTCAAAAAAGCACATGAGAAAAAATCTAGTGGCATGCTGAGAGAAACCACAAAAAAAAATCGAGTGGGGTCAAATGAAAGATGCATCCAACGTGTTCATTGAAACACCCTGTATATGCCTTCGGAAGCGACGAGATTGAAAGATGCATCCAATGTGTTCAATGAAACACCCTGTATATGCTATCAGAAGCGACGAGATTGAAAGATGCATCCGATGTGTTCATTGAAACGCCCTGTATATGCCGTCGGAAGCGACGATTGAAAGCGAACGTTTTGCCAGTTTGGAGCGCATTTACACCCTGTATATGCCTTCTGAAAACACCCTGTATATGCCTTCTGAAGCGACGATTGAAAGCGAACGCTTTGCCAGTTTGGAGCGCATTGCAAGATGCATCCAATGTGTTCATTAAAACACCCTGTATATGCCTTCGGAAGCGACGAGATTGAAAGATGCATCCAATGTGTTCAATGAAACACCCTGTATATGCCTTCGGAAGTGGCGATTTGAAATGAACGCTTTGCCAGTTTGGAGCGCATTGAAAGATGCATCCAATGTGTTCATTGAAACACCCTGTTTATGATATCAGAAGCGACGGTTGAAAGTGAACGCTTTGCCAGTTTTGAGCGCATTGAAAGATGCATCCAATGTGTTCAATGAAACACCCTGTATATGCCATCTGAAGCGACGATTGAAAGTGAACGCTTTGCCAGCTTGGAGCTTTTCTAATAACTCTTCTACTAATATTCCTTGGCTTTTATTTTGATTAAACTTTTTTTTTGTTTTTTGTATTTCCTTTTTAGAAAATTCATTCTAATATATCTATACTGTTTGATTTGCAGCACTTTTTCTTTCGGGGGAGGGGGGGCTTTTTTTAAAAAAAAATATGGAGAAAACAACTATGGGGTCCGATCTGTGTTCATTGTTGACCGTTATTGTATTTTTTTGGCCGTTCTTCTAAAATTTCAAATCCTTTTTTCATTGTTATTACCAAGTAAGTCATACTAGAGATTGTAATAACTTTACTTGAGGGTGACATCCTTACGGGCCGAGCCCACTTGAACTGATGTTATAAAATAACACAGAAAGCAACTCTATAATATCATTATGTTTGTACATAACTCATTTTGTTGTGTTACTGACGTAATAATATTGCCGTAATTGTCATGGCGGGAGGCCCATGTCAATTGTCAGCCTCCAAGAACTAATGTAGATGACAACTAAAAACTTGAGCATTAGAGATTAGCCTGACTAGCGATAGACATTCTTGTATATCGTTAGCCCATACTCATGTAGTTTTGTAGGTCTCCCTCTAAAGGTGCGTTCAGACTACTCGCAAAGATCTTGAGACTTGTCAAGCTTCAAGTTTTACTCGTCTGGTTTGTGTCCAGAGGGGTTTCAGTTGCTCGCGGGAGTTTGGCTCGGTAGGATTCGTATGTGGCGCGCGATTTTTTAAAATGGATCGCGACGAAGATATTATAGCTAGTGCAAGTTACCTACTGATAGGTTTATTGGCGGAAAAAAATAAAGAAACGTCCTCGAAGACGTAGATGATGGATAACTTCGATTTTCCCGAGTAGGGAAATGTACAGTGGAACAAACGTTTTGGGGGACTTAAGAGCCGAAAACCTACATTTTAAGACATTTTGCCGTAAGTCCCCACCAGATTTTGAGACCTTACTGAACGTGGTGGGGCCAAAAATTGCAAAGAAAGACACCACATTTCGAAAATCATTTTCATTGCAGATAGGCTAGCAATTAAACTAAAAGTAAACTTCTCCGTCCACATAGCTTGCTTAACTTGTCGCAAGTCCCTTTGATGTACCGACACCGGACGGATACTCTCGAGTTCATGGCTCGCGCTGCTCGCATGGGGGAGCCCCGTAAGTACCGCGAGCACGAGTAGTCTGGGCGCACCTTAAGGAGACGGTAAAAAACACTATTATATATATATTTCTGTGGTGGCCTCGGTTTTCTTTGCTTATGCAAAGTGCAATGTTAATAATTGTATTTGGCACCCCCTCACAGTCAAGCTAGTAATTCGTTTCTTTTTATAATAGTACGCACTTAGGGGTAATGTATACATCAGGGAAGGGGCGATGAGTGCGATGCCCCCTCGACAGTTTAAAGAACCAAAAATAACGTGATTGGAAAGAAAGAAAGTAACCAGAGTTTATTGAAAAATATTGTCTATGTCTCAGTCAAAGCGTAAGTTACTTGCTTTTCCATTAATCATTCATGAACTGACTTCGATGTGCTGATATTCGGCGTTTATACCTTTTACGGCGCCCACTCAAGTGAATACCTGTACTGTTACTTAGGTAGATATCTCACATAGGGTTGGTAATCAAGGAATTCAAGGACCTCACAACGAGATTAAAATATTATTTAAACTTTTTTCGGCCTGAAGGTAGATAACGCACATAGGGTTAGTAATCAAGGACATCACAACGAGATAAAAATGTTATAACGTACATAGAGTTTGTAATCTAGGACCTCATAACGAGACTAAAATGTTATTTAACCTTTTTTCGGCCTGAAGGTAGATAACGCACACAGGGTTAGTGATCAAGGACATCACAACGAGATAAAAATGTTATAACGCACATAGGGTTAGTAATCAAGGACCTCATAACGAGATTAAAATGTTATAACGCACATAGGTATTGTAATCAATGACCTCATAACGAGATTAAAATTATATAACGCACATAGAGTTAGTAATCAATGACCTCATAACGAGATTAATATGTTATAACGCACATAGAGTTAGTAATCAATGACCTCATAACGAGATTAAAATGTTATAACACACATAGAGTTAGTAATCTTCGATTGTTATGTTTGCCCACATAGCGTAAATATAAATTATTCTGAAACCTTTCTAAAAATTATCCTGCGTCTTCTAAATATTTTTTGAAAATAATAGCATCAAAAGGGGCCTTACGGGGATCCAAAAATAACGGTTTCCTGATTTGAATTGAAGGGGTACCCAAGTCAATTTGCCTATGAATATATTAAAAGAGTCAATTTATTTACTGTTGATAAGTATTTATTCTATTTCTTGTACTATCTTTATTATTATTGTAATAACCATACAACAAAGACATGGCCCCAAAGAGGTGTACTAACTGGTGGGGAAAGAAAGTGTCAGAACCTGCTGGTACCCAAAATATTTTTATCTTTTTTAAAGGATCACTCCATCTGATTGGTGGATGATTCTCTTTATTTGTCTTGGGTACATAATTGACCTCCTGATGCGATCAAGACCAACCATTTTTTGCATACAAATATCTTAGAAAACACAATAATTTTTTTCCCCATTTAATTCCAAAGATCTAAAAACCAAAGGAAATTATTTTTCTACAATAATATATACATAAAGGCAAAGAATAGCGTATGCAAAGAAAAACAAAGTCTCAGAAAATAAGACCTTTTTATAATAAGGTAAAAGCCTGCCTGGGCTTGGATATTTATTGCAAATTAGAATTTTATCTTTTTGTTTTCATGCCATCGTATATTTCACAACGAGCAGAGAAATAGTCCGAGTAAAATAATAATATAATTACCAGCCATCATATTAGAACAGCCAGAAAACATGTCGCGATTTCTGTATGGCCGTGAAAGATCTAACCAAACGTCACATTATTTTGGTTAATTGTTTTAAAAAATGTACCGTTATTGTATTTTTTTCAATAACCGTAAAATAATTTTAAGTTTGAGAAAATAATAAAAAAATATTTTGTTAAATATCAGTGTAACCTTGCAAAACATAGATTTCCAGTTTTTTTTTTCTTTATTTTACCCGAAAGGGTTTCGAACTCGTCACTGTAGAAAGGCTGGCTGGTCATAATTTTCCACACTATGTCCCAAATTAAGGCTATGTTCACATGACCGCCGGTATCCTATGAACAAATCGATACAAGTTTGTAGAACTATTACCGAGCGGCACAGCGCGGTTACCGCGTGGTCATGTGAACAGTATCCACTATTTGGATAGATTTTGTGCCCCGCGGTTCGTCGTACCGCGCTGTCATGTGAACATAGCCTAAGAACTAAATGACAACCTAAAAATTTCTCCGTTTGAGCTGGGTGAATTTAGTTAATAAATTGGAAACTCGACAGAAACTCGAAAACAATTTGACATTTTGTCGTTCTAATAATTTCCCTTGGTCGATAAATTGGAAAATCGGCAATAACTCGAAAACGGATTGACATTTTTAATTCTAATACACTTTTGCCGTAACTTAAAAAACGGTTTGATTTTTTGCAATTCTATTCATTTTCCATGGAGAATGAATCCCCAAAAGCATGGCCGCACCCATTGTTTTGACGGGTCCAATCTCTATCTGCTGTACCGTTTGGGCTGGTATTGGAACACTCAACCCCCACCATTGATATCCTTCTTTATATTATAGCGTATATATTTTCCATTGTGAGAACTTTTTATTCAACATCTGCATGATGTCAATGCATCTCTTCATCTTCATTAGTGTGAGAAGAATGGTGATCTATATTTGAGTGCTGATCCTTCGACATGGTGATCTATAGGTGAGTGCTGATCCTTCGACATGGTGATCTATAGGTGAGTGCTGATCCTTCGACATGGTGATCTATAGTTGAGTGCTGATCCTTCGACAGGTAACTTATCTCCTGTTGAGTTTTTACATAATCGAAATGAAAGTTTAATGGATTAAATTTTTCAATCAGAAAAATATAAATTTGTACTGCTGCATGTCTGGACTTTACGTTTACGTATATGAGTATGAGAAGCTATCCTTTCGTTAGGAGAGAATCCAACAGATGACTGATTAGTTTCAATATGGTGAAGCTGACGAACATACAACGGCCAAAGGCGAAACAAAAATGGTTCTGTTAGTAGTTTTGTGAACTGTACACTTCACCCAGTTAAAATGGACACCATGTTTTCTCGGATGGTCGATCCAATAGGGCTCAAGCACAATAAAGGTGAACATAAAATTTCTTCAAAATTGGATTAGTTTGATAGTTATCGCGGAATGAACAGACGTTAAAAGGAAATTGTCGAATTATAACTAGACTTGACACAATCTTCCGTCATTTAACACCTAACTGAATGCGAGCAAATTGTCGAATTATAACTAGACTTGACACAATCTTCCGTCATTCAACACCTAACTGAATGCGAGTATCCTTCTTTATATTAT
>CM022878.1:9557931-9587824 GCA_012654025.1 Pachypsylla venusta | reverse complement strand
ATGTCACCCTTACGTAACATCTCACAGTCTCAAGTATCACCAGGTATTTTACACCTTCAATTCGGGTGGACTGTGAACGTGGGGATGTCACCCTTACGTAACATCTCACAGTCTCAAGTATCACCAGGTATTTTACACCTTCAATTCGGGTGGACTGTGAACGTGGGGATGTCACCCTTACGTAACATCTCACAGTCTCAAGTATCACCAGGTATTTTACACCTTCAATTCGGGTGGACTGTGAACGTGGGGATGTCACCCTTACGTAACATCTCACAGTCTCAAGTATCACCAGGTATTTTACACCTTCAATTCGGGTGGACTGTGAACGTGGGGATGTCACCCTTACGTAACATCTCACAGTCTCAAGTATCACCAGGTATTTTACACCTTCAATTCGGGTGGACTGTGAACGTGGGGATGTCACCCTTACGTAACATCTCACAGTCTCAAGTATCACCAGGTATTTTACACCTTCAATTCGGGTGGACTGTGAACGTGGGGATGTCACCCTTACGTAACATCTCACAGTCTCAAGTATCACCAGGTATTTTACACCTTCAATTCGGGTGGACTGTGAACGTGGGGATGTCACCCTTACGTAACATCTCACAGTCTCAAGTATCACCAGGTATTTTACACCTTCAATTCGGGTGGACTGTGAACGTGGGGATGTCACCCTTACGTAACATCTCACAGTCTCAAGTATCACCAGGTATTTTACACCTTCAATTCGGGTGGACTGTGAACGTGGGGATGTCACCCTTACGTAACATCTCACAGTCTCAAGTATCACCAGGTATTTTACACCTTCAATTCGGGTGGACTGTGAACGTGGGGATGTCACCCTTACGTAACATCTCACAGTCTCAAGTATCACCAGGTATTTTACACCTTCAATTCGGGTGGACTGTGAACGTGGGGATGTCACCCTTACGTAACATCTCACAGTCTCAAGTATCACCAGGTATTTTACACCTTCAATTCGGGTGGACTGTGAACGTGAGGATGTCACCCTTACGTAACATCTCACAGTCTCAAGTATCACCTATTTTCTAGATTGGAAGAAATAAAGCCTTCGGAAACACACACGTCCACACATATCTCGAGTTATCATAAGCACATATTAGAAATCTGTTATTTTCAAAATTCTTTTTAAAAATGAACCTTTGCAATCGACCAGGAAAAAGTTAATTGTCTTCTCAAACTCAGAAAGTATGTATTATTGAAATGTGATTTCGCTTCGAGCAGCTTATACAAATCAATTTGTTTCTTAATATTGAAAAATGAACAGCAAACAATTCATTTTAGTTTCTATCTCACTTGAAATGTTTTCAGTAAAACTTACATTTTTCTCCCCATCGAAAAAAATCTCCACAACATTCATCCCACACGTCTTCTCCCTTCCCCTTAAAATCCCTTTTCTATTGGTAAATTTCCCTGCAAAAGATCTCATTTTTTTCAACTCTTACGGATATACAAGGGGGGGGGGGATTACGTGTTGCAGAACGGGAAAGGGACATTATTTGAAACAAATGAGATGGGAACCAGCGTCTATGGCACGTTGCATAAACCAGTTCCCGTACGAAGGGTTGTTCTACGTTGGATCGCGCCCTCGTAATGCTTGAAATTCTGAACGACAAATTTTGTGTTCAAATTATTAAAATATATTTTAGTGCGTTCATAAAGTAACCCCCTTTTGAACGGCTTGGCCTAGGCCTTAACTTAAAAACTACATATTTTTTATGATATGTTAAAATGTCCCCTCTCTTTTTTTTATGATATGTTAAAACTTGAAAACCTTTATGAAGCATAGAACGCTACATTTTTAAAATAATTAATATGTATTAGAGAGATTAAAGCTTTAATTTTATCTTTAATTTTTAAATATGTTTTCGCTAAGAGATGTTTTAATTTTTGTGACGATTCCAAAGATTCTTTTGACGATATTGAAAATGGTCATCTCATGATTTCAAAGTTGCCCTGAAAGTGTCCGTCTGTCCGTATATATTTAACAAATATGTTTCTAGTTTGAACCGTTCAAAGTTTCTCGTTTGAGCCGTTCAAAAATTAAAACGATGTTAACTTTATGAACGCATTGTACACAATGATATTCGGTGGTACAAAATTCATGATAAACTCTTAATTGCCGTTCAGAAACTTTATGAAAATAGGAAACAAAAAATTGTAAAATAAAATATTTAGAAGAAATCGTAAATAAATAATAAATTATTTAAAAGACAATGTCGATTCTAAAAGGAATAATTGGTGACGAGCTTTCAATAAGTTTAAAAGATTGTAATTATGGAAGCCGCAACCGTAATGGAAAAGGTTACGCCCCCTTTTATTTTGGCTCATGCAACGTATTTTCAATTAACGCCCTCTCTTTTCTTCTACCCCGTATATCAATTTCGATAAATATTTAAAAAAAAAAATTCACCGGAAAATCTCCACACCTTTATGATTGTATTCCTTGATATAAAATATTTTGTGTTCTAATTGTGTCGGGAATTACAAAATTCAGGTGATAAATCTTTCGCCGGAAATATATTCTTTTTGTTCTGTCTAATTTGACTTATTCGAGAAACGGTATTTACAAAGTTGTACATTGAAAAAAAAAAAATACTTTTTTTCTTCCCAAAAGTTGGGATCATCGCTGCCTTCCTTTTTCTACCGTGTCACATTTTCTGTTCAGTGACTTTAGCTATACACATTCCTCGCTTGCATCTTACAATATCCATGCTACTTAATTTCAACGTTTTCAGCCAGCGTCTATGGCACGGTGAATACACCAGTTCCCGTTAGATCACTGAAGTTTAGCAACGTCCAGCGAGGTTTTACCATGTGGATGTCCACGTGGGTTCGCGTCTTCATGATGCTGACTATTTTTCCAGCCTAACCTAGGCTGGGTGAGGTTAATGTTAGTACTTACTTTGCAAGCGAATGGAGGGTAAAACCCCGTCCCGAATGACCAATAGATGTTAAAGAGACTTCAAACTAAAAAAAGACACATCTATTGTAGTATTTTTTAAAGGCTGGAGCCTCTTCCTAACACCAATGACTGAATGAAATCTGAAAGTTAACTTCCCTTGTTATCAGTTGAACCTTTTAATTATCCGATCGATTGAATGCAATAACTCTTCAAGAAGAAGAGTTGGTAGAAACTGTTACTAGATCAGAAGTTGAGAGAGCGTTGAAAAAGATGAAGAATGGAAAATCAGTGGGAGCGGATGAGATACCAGTTGAAGTGTGGAAATGTTTGGGTGATGAGGGAGTGGATATATTGTGGGATTTAATGAGAAAAATAATGAAGAATGAGAGAATACCGAATGCGTGGAGAATGAGTATATTAGTACCAATATTTAAAGGAAAAGGAGATATTCAGGAGTGTGGGAATTATAGGGGTATCAAATTGATGTCACATACATTGAAAATTTGGGAAAGAACAGTTGAAACAAGGTTGAGAACAGTGACAACAATTAGTGAGGAACAGTTTGGTTTTATGCCGGGGAGGTGTACAACAGATGCTATATTCGCACTGCGCAGAATGATAGAAAGGTGTCGTGAAGTTCATGCTGCTTTCATTGACTTGGAAAAAGCGTATGATAGAATACCGAGAGAGGAAGTGTGGAAATGTATGAATGTGAAAGGAGTGCCTGCTAAGTATGNATAGATTGAATGCAATATTGGTACAATACTTTTTTTTCACAACCTATAAAACTCCCTATTTTTTTCTCCAAAAACTAAAAAAAAGCTGATAAGGAAAGTTCGTTGGAATTGACTTATTATTGTATTTTTCTGTAGGATTTCAGTATTATTTATGGCTGCTTCTGTCTCATATATTTTATCTTTGAACTTATTGCTCTCTTTCTAAAAAAAAAAAAAATCGAGTGTGATTCTCTTAGAAAATCACTGGAAATTTGGGAAGTTGTATGATTTGCTATTGACAGATATTTTCAGAATATAATTAATTATTCTTTACTTCCAAACAAATTAAATTGTAACTGTGAAATCAATCAATCAACTAATGGCATCATCATTTCTTATGGTAGTCAGATGTATGAGAATGCAGCTCTAAAGAAGTTGTTATCGTGATTGCTGCTAATCAATTCGATTTTCATCATACATGCAATGTAAGACACATAAACAAATGTACATAAGATTACCAAGGGATGTTGCATTGAATAGAAGTGTAGGTAACCATTTATTTAGAAAAATAAGGAATCGAATGAACTGCATTGAATGAAGATACAATCAATGTATTTATGTTTTGGAGATCACCACAATATCGAGGAACACTTCTATAATTAGAAATTTTATTAAATAATGAAATTAAAATACAAAGATGTTTCAAATGTTCTCAAATGAGAGCTACTGGAAGCGATTGTAATTTAAAACATGTAGAAGGACTTCCATGAGCAAATCAAACAATCATACTCGGAGAACCGTTTTATTTCAACTGCCAGGTGAGTTGGTAGAATTTGTCCAAGAAACCTTATTCCCCCCTTTCCTCTGATGTCTATTTTCTCTTCTTAGATAGACCATTATAACGGGGTTTCTAAATAAATATTGGAGTCTGGTGACAAAACAAGCCTTAACTGAACAAGGATCTAACTATGACAAAACTCCAAACTGTTCACCGACCAGCTTCGATAGCATTTTGTAATCCTCTCATCATAACAGCAACATATTAGAGTGAGATGATATGTCGATTGTTGTTATCACTCACCGATTTTGCAGAATCGCGAGGTTTAAAACGGACCTACCGTCGAATCATTTGGTGTATTATTTCGTCCCATCAATGATTTTATCTTGTAAGAAAACTTCGTCATTTTCAAATTCAAAAAGGTGGTTTCGTGTTTAAATGACACCTAAAACTACACGTTTTTCCAAAATTATTTTAAGAACAAAAAACTTTACCGTTGAAGGATTTGCGCAAAAATTGAAAAGCTCTTGTGAAGAACTACTACTACCAGGAAAAAAAGCGACTGAATCAAAGTGAAGTTACAATTAACGTCGAAAATGATAAAAATAATGTTGAGAGCCCTAGAAGAAGAAAAAATGGCACAGTGTGTATTTTGATTTCATATTAAATTGCCTACTTTGCCCATTTAAAAAGTGTTCATTTCATCCCCCGTCAAATTCTATACTCATCAGACTGCCCATTATTGTAAGAGATATTATGTCTTATGGAGATAAAAGCAATGTGTGGGTGTTGCCCAAGAAGGATATACAAGAGACATGAAGTGGAGAGTGCTACTGATATGGTCCATCACACAAAACTCAAAACAACGCTCAGACATTTTCCAAACGACTGAACAGAATCTAATTTTCCAAACTGTTTTCTATATGACATTTTATTACAAAATTGTTTCGACGTTGAAAGTTTAAATGAAAAAAAAAGAGTAGAGGACGTAGTTTCACAACAAAACTGTGGAAGCTTCCCTTGTTCGTAAAAAAATTCAAAGTTTCAGTGAGTGAGACTTCGGGTTTGGTTTTATGACAATATCTGTGCAGAGCTATTGAGAGTTTATTTTATTACAGCTTATTGTACGAACACTATAAAAATGTTGGCTGGCTTCTCTCTAATGACATTTTCTCACCATTCCATCAACATAGTATTCTTTTGTCTTCCCATTCAATGTCTTTTTCAAAACTTCCCTTCGCACGATTTTTTCCCTCGCTCCGATCCCCAAAATGTAAAGGTTTATGAGTTTTTCCTCATTTCATATGTAAAAACAAACTTTTTGAGAAAATTCACGTCTTAATGTAATTCACATTCTATCTTTTATGTAGGTATGAAGGTTTGTCATGTGTATTTGTTTAATGTTCTCGTCGAATTTCACCAGAACGTTTAGGTATGAACATGGTTTTGGGGCATGCATTCTTGAATAGTTCTTACGGTTTGGACTGAGTAATTACACAAACAAAAAGCCTCATTTTGACAAGAACTCGCCTCCAGAAAAGTATTTTCCATATTTCAAGTTTCTAGGTTTAACCATCGTTGATTATGAGTCTGTAAGTCAGTCAAAGTCTGAAACTGAGTCAGTCAATTGATTATGAATCTGTGTGTTATTCAGTATACCTTTGCATAAGTGTGAAAATAAATTGTTTTGTCAAGACCAAAAAATTATCAAAGATCTCATGTTCTACATCGTTATTAACATATTTTTTCATTTCATAAAGCTGTCCTAAATAAAAGACAAATATTGAAACTCATAAGGATACGATGAGCGCCGTAAATTTTGACAGCCAAAGAATCTTCATCTTTATAATCAGTCAAAGCAGATCTGATCTGTGCATCTTGTTTGCTATCTATATAGATATCAATGGTGTTGTGAATCCATTGGGCGTAAGGTAGAACGTTGCTGTACATTGCTAAAGATCTTTTAAAGAAGCAATGTTTGCTGTGATCACCAGATATTACTCCTAGTAAGACACCTCTGTACAATACAGGACCTCCACTGTCAATCTGAAATTTACATAGAACAACGTTGGTGGAATTAATTTATTTATTCCCTATTTCTAATTTAAAGATTTAGATCAGAGTTTCCTAAACTGGGGGGCGTGAAGGCAAGCTAAGGGGGTCGCGAGACCATTGAAAAATGACCAATTATTATCATTCAGTTAAAATTTATGTACACAATTTTTTTATAAAGGTAATTTTATTGAACATGATGTTTAGAAAATTTGAATGAGATAGCATTCAGCTACACATTAGCGTTCTCAATGTGATAGCATTCAGCAACAACCATACCCATTCATATTTTATAATGAAAAGGGGAGGGGCGTGGGAGGCTTTCAATACAAGAAAAGGGGGCGCGGTACCAAACAGTTTGGGAAACCCTAATTTAGATAGATGTAAATTCCGGAAATCGTTTGATGATCAGTAATTCAGTAATGAACTACCAATTAACAGTTGTACTTGGAAAATAGTATAAATATTACCACAATACACCGGTATAACCTGACACCCGACAAGCCGCCTGGATACAATGGCTTGACATGTAGGTCGGATTGATTATCAGATTTTGATTTATAAACAATGATGATAAACAATTCGGTTAAGAGTTCCTTGTGTTCATGGGAACTTTAGTGCGAGTCTAGGATAGAAAGCAGAGGATCATATAATTATTCGAACATATAATTATTTACTACACTACGAAATATCAATACTTAAATAATATTTAAATAGAAGTTTTTCTTTTCTTTTCTTGTGATTAATCCTTCTCCTAGGGCTTGCACCCATCTAAGAAAAACATACTTACTACGTTTAGACCTTTTCTTTGGATATAAACCAGTTACAGCGGTTTATTTTAGAATTTGGAGATATCGACAGTGTGTTAAATAACCACAGATTAAGGTTGGTAAATTCTCGAATTAAGTCAATTGCCAATAACTCCAAGCTGATGTTTTAAGAAGAAATTTTCTTATTACAAGGTTTTTTAAGCAAGACATGACCGTATAAACGTTCCGAACCTCTCTGGTTGAGGATAATAGTACAGACGTAAGGAATATTACAAAATGTCAAAAAAGCACATGCTGCAGTAATAAAGAAAATTATTGTAATTCTATCTTCTTCTTTAACTTTACCCTTTCCAAATTTTGTTTGGGGTCGGCGTTGATTTCCTTTTTCTACCATGACACAGCCCTCTCTCCAGCTTTAACTATTTTCTCGCACGTTAAACATAGCTCCATACAGTCTGCGTAGAAACTCGCTTTTTGCTGATGATCTCTCATCATTGGTTTGAAGCAGAGTTCTGTATAAAGCCTGGATGTCATTCCTAACACCAAACTTTCTGTATTTACACGGGACTGACGCCTAATGAAGCCGGGTTGCTCCCTCTGGTAGCTACATTTATTGTCCTTCTACACAGACGTATGTACTATTCCCCTAATCGGAGGAGCTATAGGAAACGTCCACACTTTATCTTTAATGAGAATTCATCAACACTTCTCTGTGATGATCAATAAGAACACTGTTGCTATCTGTTAATTATAACTTTTGTATTGTGGAAATGCATATATTATATTTCGAGTTATAATGGTTTGTAAAGGAGTCCTAGAAGATACTGATAGGTACTCACCTATCAGCAACTTTCCTAGATTTTACAATGACATTTATATTGCCAAGATCAATGAGACTCGCGACATCGTTGTCATAGAAAGATATTTCGGAATCTATTGCAGGTTTACGGTAAAGTACTTGTATAGTTACATTGATTATGAGTCAGTCAGTATATGGACTGAGATTTAGATAAGTAATTGTTGTTAACGTTCCCAACGACCCCCACTGTGTCCCCAGGCCAAGGAAGGCGGCCACTCCAACAGGATCTGTCCATAATGCTGACGGTTCTAGATTGGTTGGGTTTGATGGACGGTTGAAGCAATGATTTACATCATGAGCAGCTAGCATACTTAGAGGACAACGATCAGATACTTCAGGGTTTAGCAAGGATTTATATACCAACTCTTTGAAGAAGTATCTTGAGGTGCACGGCTGGGATGAATAGCCCCAGTGCGAAGAATCAACCATCTTGGGGGTCTAGTAGATACGTTAGTAATACTCATTACTGTAGGCTCGTACCTACAACTATATAATATTTACTTACAAAACAAGTTTCCGTTGAACCAAACGTACAGGATGAACATAGAACAGATTTTTTATGCACAATGTCACTCACATTTTGAAGACACTCTGAGTTGGTCAATAGAGGAAGCACAAGCCTTTTCAAGGAGAATTGTTTCTGCAATAAGAAATACAAGCACACAATCTGTTAGCACAAAACAAAAACATAATGACAAACAATTGCACCATTCTTCCCTCCAAAAAAAAATTCAAACAATTTCTTGATATTTTTTTTTTTTTGCCTAACGTCTCTTTAATATTTCTTGCTCATTTGAGACGGAGGTTTTACCCTCCATTCGCCGGAAACTTCCAAACCCACATTGACCTCACCCAACCTGGATTGGGCCAGAAAAA
Source organism: Pachypsylla venusta (assembly GCA_012654025.1). Classification (NCBI taxonomy): domain Eukaryota; kingdom Metazoa; phylum Arthropoda; class Insecta; order Hemiptera; family Aphalaridae; genus Pachypsylla; species Pachypsylla venusta. Next base: position 9,578,841 of record CM022878.1, on the reverse strand, counting down.
ATAGCACGCATCACTAGACCACGAACCCACGTGGACATCCACATAGTACAACCTTGCTGGACGTTGCTTAACTTCAGTGATCTAAAGGGACGCTGGATACACACACGATTTTTTTGAAAAATGAATGGGATGAAATAGAAAATATTTGACAAATCTTGTTGATGAGGTGAGCCAGACGAGTATAGCCGAGTTACAGGGTGGATAGTTTGAGACAGTTTCATCTTCGCTTGGTAAGTTCTGTTTGACCGAAAAAGTGTTTGAACACAAATATCCTAATAGTTTTTGACGTTTTCAAATTAAATGTGACGTCAAAAATTTTAAATATAAAAGCAAAATTGAGAAAGACCTGAATAGTTAAAATTATTCAGCCAGTGTTAAAGAACGTTGAATATTCCAGTTCCCGTAGGATCACTAAAGTCAAGAAACGTCCAGCGGGGTTTTACTTGGTCGGTGATTACGTATAGGTTTGCTTCCTCGTGACACTGGTTATTTCCGTCCCAATCAAAGCTGTTGGAGTACAATATGGGTAGCTGGTTTGAAAGTTTCCAGCGAATGGATTGTAAAACACATGCCTCGAATGACATTTAGACTTTAAAGGACATGGAGAGCAAAAGTTCTAGTTTCTCAATTTTATTTTTTCTTAACTCCCACTTCTCAAAAAAAAAAAGGAAAGTAAACTAATAGAACTGAAATTAGGCCATTAAATCTTATTTCTTTGTAAAAAAAGAAACTTTTCCACTGTCTGTGTTTCTGTCTTTTATTATAATTTTTTGTTCCCTTTCCCAATAACTTAATTCTAATTCTCCGGGATGAGGGGAAAGAGGTATATTGTTATTTTTTTATTCAATCAATGCTATCTGTTGGTGGGGAAGGGGGGGGGGCAAGGATATATTGCATCAAAATGTATCAAACGGCTCTTTTGTTTTGTTCTCCAAATATCTTATTTGCGTAGAATCCTTTTCGAGAACTAAAAGAAATGATCTTAACCTTTACACGTTCCAATATAGAGACTTGAAATTTTGGTTACGGCCATAACTTAATGTCTAGTTTTATGACAAAAATGCATGGGAACTTTCGGGGGGGCCTCCCCCCCTCTTCGACTTCAAGTCTTAAATGGAATGACCCACTTTTTTGTCAAAACATCTTTATTAAAAAAGTTTTTTAAAGAAATATAAGCATCTTTATCTTTCTTAAAAAATGTCGGCAACTTATAAAGTGGAAACTTTGAAATTGATTTCAAATGTAATGGTAAATGATAAGGGTTTTTTCGTTTTCGCTGATTGTCTCCTTTTAAACTAAGCTTTCAAATGATATATCATTGGATATGTTTAAAATAAGAACCCCGGTCCCTCATTCTAATAACTCGGAAGCTAAAATTATGGGTTAAAAAAAAAAAAGACGATATCACAACGACTAGAAAACGTTACGTTTTGAGTTTTGGGGGAGGCTGACCCCAGGATTTTATTTTGACTATATCGTTTTGAAAGATGATACATATCATTCGAAAGCACATGGAAAAATATGCACAAAAGGTTTCGCGTAGGGCGACCATGTGGTGGACACGAACGGATTTTTTTTATTCTTTGTGACTTGAAACGAAAACTAAACGAATCATTCGTGATGGTCGATCCAATAATTCATTTTGCAATTAATTTTCCGTTAGCATTATGTCAAAACCAAAGAAACAAGTTTTTTATCATCAGCGAAAGAAAAAATATGAGATAATTATTTAATTTACTTTGTAATTATTCACTTTCCATACAATTTGAAATGAATAAAAAAAAAAATTAAAATTATCTTCAATGTAGTACAACTTTCTGTTTTGTTGCATTTGAAAGTCTGGAACAAATTAGCTTATCAATTTAAAATGAAATAAGACAAAAGAACATTTCTCTTCTCTCTCTCCCTTCGTTTGTTAACAAATAATAAAGAAACANATCCGGATGATGACGATGCGATAGTTGCTCAACAGACTTTTGATATTTTGGTACTGCTGGCACACTGGAATACATCTGTAAATGCAACATGGTGTTATGCTTATAGCCGCACTTCCTACAACCAGCCTTCACAGGGCACGCAATCGCTTGATGCGAATTGCTCAGACAGTTGAAACACATTCGGTTGGCCTTCACAATATTAAGTCGTTGTGATGGCTCCAGGGCCATAAAAGCCGAACACTTATATAAGGCGTGGCTATCTTGTTTGCACACGGGGCATGAATTCTTATGCGAAACCAATGCAATTGACTTGTGGGGAAATCTAGGTTTAACTTGAACATTATTATGGCTAGATTTTTTTAAAACTTCTTTAGGGTGTGTGGCTTGACTTTGTGCAGAACCACTGTCTACCCGTTCCATTAAACGAACTTGACTTCTGATGTATTTTAATAAATCATCAAACTGCGGCATACCATCTGCTGAGAGTATGGACCTTTCAAATTCCTTGCATGACTCATGATCAAGCCTTTTTACTGTAATGTAATATAATAAATATTCTGACAAATCTGGAATATTCAGTGCTTTTAGTGCTAAAACAGAAGCACCTACCTGGTCAAGGAATTCTTGATATATAACTTTAGCCTCCATCTTGATTGAACTAAAATTGAGAATTTTCTCCATGTACGCGGCTGCCAATGCTCTTTTGTCTTGATATCTATCAAGATAGTTTCATAATTTCCCCCTGTCGCGGGTATTCCAGCACAAACTGACAAAGCTGAACCTTTCAAACGAGATAAAAGATATTGAATTTTCTGTTCATTGGACAAACATTTGTTTTCATAAATCACCTTGTTGAATGTTTCATAAAATATTGTCCAGTTTGACAAATTTCCATCAAAATATGGTACATCTAAGAGAGGTAACTTTGTTTGTTCTGGTTGAACACTATCTGATGAGGATCCTGACAATGAACTTTGTAATTTTACAGCTAACAATTTTACTGATTCAAATATGTCATTGAAAGTATCCAAAGCAGAATAATCTGGCTCATAATCATCTTCTTGTTCTAATTTGATAGACTGAATTGAATTAATAATATCTTTGAACTCACAAAAGTTGTTTTCTACCAAACATGCCTTGCTTAGGAATGATGACTTGAGAGTCTTTTCAGAATTGTATTTCTTTGCTGTATCGTAGCACTTTTGTAACTCTCCAAACAACTGACTTTATTATTATTATTATTGTTTTATTGTGTACAACAACCGGTGGTTGTTGACACATTACAATACCTGAAAAATAGTAAAAAATAATTAGAATACCTAGATAAATAATATTTAAACCTGGAAAAAATAGTATAAAGATTAGAATAGCTGTAAAAAAAAAATATTAATGATAATAATAAATAAATAAAAAAACCGTAAATTGATTCAAAGGGCGTCTTGTATACAGTATGGGGCTGAATTCAACAGATCATTTTTTAGCCGAATTTTAAATTCCCTCAGATTTCCTTCCCTCACGGACATGTTGATATTTTTGTAAATTCAGATGCCCCCGTCCAAGAAAGATTGTCCAAACTTCTTTGAGCTTCTAACAATTTGAGCTTGGCTTGAGACATGGCTTCTTGACTTATTGACAACCAATCCTACCATGCACTTGCACATGTAATAGGAACTTGAGTGACCTATTATGCAGGTATCCTGGTCACGGCACCATAAAATGTGTAATACTTGATGTATACACGACTTGCTTATGGGATAAATTGAATGAAGGCTAATGAGTTACTTATAACTTTGAAACTTTATTGANGTTGTGTTTTTTTTTTCGATTGTTATTTTCATTATTTTCATCGAAAAAAAAAAAAAATATTTTTTTCGATGAAAATAATATATTCCAGGAAAATAATCTGTTCAATGAAAATATTTTTTTCGATGAAAATAATCTATTCAATGAATATACAGGGTTTGCACTTTCTAGTTGTCCCATAGGATTTTACATGTAAATTTCGACTTATGGCTGGCACATCCTCCCAGTATGTCACAAAATAGAAATGATTTTTTGTGTAATTTTTAACCAGGATTCCAATGAAACCATTATCATGAAAACCGGATCTACGGTTCTGGACTTAGAACCGATCTAGTGGACTAAGGTACCTTCATAGAATAATGGTTAATACTTTTGATAATTTGGGAAAAAAAAACTATTTTTTTGAAATTGTAGGTAATTTCCTCAATTATCAGAAACTGTGTTGCCTAAAATAACTGTGACGTACATACCTACTAATGCAAAGTACGTGGGTTTGAATCATGCTTTTCGTTTGATGAAATCTTGTTTTATTAAAGTGAATCGAAACAGTCTTGCTTGCTAGTCAAGTAAGGACACTTGCCCATTACAGTCGAGCTCGGAAGTTCGATTCCCGCCGGAGGTGGATTTTCCTCAAAAGATAGAATTAATTCTCAGATCGAGTGTTTTTTTGTTTTTTACTTCCCTTATCCAATTAAAAGGGAAGTATTGTAATGGGCTGAAATTTTCGATGTCGAGTTTTCAGTGCCAAAACACGTTTTGGGGTACAACTTCACCTGCCATCGACAGTTAGCAGTCTTCAAAGCGCAGAGCCCTTAATCACTTAGGTATGTCATTAGCGGAGTGAGGGGGGCTAACATTTGATAGAGGGAGATAAGCATTGTAATTATTGGCGTCCAGAGACCTAAGAGAGAAGAAGATATAGGATAAAAAATCTGGTGTAAACATCACACGACTTTCCTTACCTACTAAAAAAATCAAGACGTTTTACAATGTACGTTGTATTTTTTTTTTTATTTTATTATGTATATTTTATGTACCTTTTTTACATACATAAAATTGACATAATAAAAAAAATCGAGTCTCTAGCTCTTTCCGTTTTCTTTCATTGCCAGACTCGTGAAAACCGCTAGCAGCAGCAAACAGCTGTTAAGAGTAGATTCGATTTCAACCAAAAGTGTTATTTTGCATTCCATGCATAAAATTGTTTTTAAATAGTTAACAAATTTTAAGCTCTAGCACTTACCGTTCTTGAAGAGGAACTTCCGAGCTCGACTTCAGGAGGCAAGTGTCCTTACTTGACTAGCAAGCAAGACTGTTTCGATTCACTTTCGATTCACGAAAAGCATACGAGTAATATCCATAAGAGAAATTCCTGCACTTTGATGACTCGAACCCACGTACTTCGCATTAGTAGGTATGTACGTCACAGTTATTTTAGGCAACACAGATTCTGATAATTGAGGAAATTACCTACAATTTCAAAAAAATAGTTTTTTTTCCCAAATTATCAAAAGTATTAACCATTATTCTATGAAGGTACCTTAGTCCACTAGATCAGTTCTAAGTCCAGAACCGTATGTCCGATTTTCGTGATAATGGTTTCATTGGAATCCTGGTTAAAAATTACACCAAAAATTACTATCATTTCTATTTTGTGACATACTGGGAGGATGTGCCAGCCATAAGTCGAAATTTACATGTAAAATCCTATGGGACAACTAGAAAGTGCAAACCTTGTATACTGTACCAGTATTATTGATGAATAACGTATCGTCACAGGTGTTTTGTGGGTATTACACCATTACAAGGTCTACATTAAATTATTACAGTTCTATTTTTTTGCTCTTGTTTTGCCGCCACTGATGGTTACTCACTACTTAAATAATTCCTCACTTGCACTCATTTAGTTGAATGCAGGAATGCACCCACAACATCCAATAAGTAGAGTTTCCAATAAAACCGAAAAATCGGTTCGAACGTTTGTCACACCTGTGCAAAGCCAGTGTGATACCCAATAAGCAGGTTAGGTGTGATGACTACATATAAGGTTTGGTGTGATGACTACATATATGGTTAGGTGTGATGACTAGTACTTATATAGCGGTATCAAGATTCTGCCATTTTCTTAGGCAGGTTAGATGTGATGACTACATATAAGGTTTGGTGTGATGACTACATATATGGTTAGGTGTGATGACTAGTACTTATATAGCGGTATCAAAATTCTGCCATTTTCTTAGGCAGGTTAGGTGTGATGACTACATATATGGTTAGGTGTGATGACTAGTACTTATATAGGGGTATCAAGATTCTGCCATTTACTTAGGCAGGTTAGGTGTGATGACTACATATAAGGTTTGGTGTGATGACTACATATATGGTTAGGTGTGATCACTAGTACTTATATAGGGGTATCAAGATTCTGCCATTTTCTTAGGCAGGTTTGGTGTGATGACTACATATATTGTTAGGTGTGATGACTAGTAATTCTATAGGGGTATCAAAATTCTGCCATTTTCAGGGTTGACCTCCTCCAAACTGGATGGAGGAGAATGCAGCTGAATTTAAATCACCTTTTACTTTCAGATTATTTTTCTGTGCTCAATTTCGTTTGAGATAATCAATAAATTTTATGACGATGTCTCAAATATAAAGTGGCATTATAGGTATACTATCAATGCCCCGTTCCAAATGCCTGTGAGTGAAATCTGTATTTTTTTATTTTTTAAAAAAAGCTTCAGAATGTCAGCGTGGATTCCAAAGCTGTCAATTCCTTTTATCTTTTTAGTCAGTAACATTACATTAAAAATCCTACCCCACTTCTGGGTTTTTAAAAAATAGGTACCTCGATGATAGGTCAGGGGGGAGGCGGGGGAGAAATGGGAAGTGAAGTTTTCATCAAACCTGATGGTAATTCTTTGTGATGAAATGAGCGACAAATATTGAAAAATAAATTTGTGGATTTTTGAAGGTAAAAACAGTAGCGGATACAGGGTGCAGTAGGACAATCGGTCCTTACAGTTTTTAGGAACGCTCAAGTTTAATGCTCAACTGATTTTCTGTATCCGTCCTTATGGAGCTGTTCACAAGTATTCCTTTATTCCCGTAATGTTTTACTCACATTTATTGCGTTCTTTTACCATGGAGTTGTTCCTAAGTATTCCTTTATTCCTGCTGAATCTCAGTAATATTTTACTCCCATTTAATGTTTCATTTACCATGGAGTTGTTCCCAAGTATTCCTTTATTCTTTCTGAATCTGAGTAATATTTTACTCCCATTTAATGGTTCTTTTACCATGGAGTTGTTCCTAAGTATTCCTTTATTCCTGCTGAATCCCAGTAATATTTTACCCCCATTTAATGTGTTCTCTTACCATGGAGTTGTTCCGAAATATTCCTTTATTCCTGCTAAATCCAAGTACTTCGCCCAGTTCGGGTTCAATGCTACTGATCTTGTTTTGAGTGTAGAATTTGATTGACTCTGTGTCTTCCACTTTGTAAAATCTTATCAATCTAATGCCATCAAAAAGCGAAGGATATTCTTCAATCTGAAATAATTGCGACATACTCTTATCAAGACAAAACAATAGATCATACTCAGAAAAACGGGTGTTGAATGCCGCATCTTAAAACAGTATTTGGCGCTGGCCTCAACTAGTCTTTCATATCTTTCCAAAAATACCATCAATTTGAAAGCAAAAAAGTCATTAGGGTTTACCCTAATTAGGGCTCTTACCCGGATTACGGTTTCAAATTTAGAGAAAAAATGCATTTATACGTGTTGTTTTATGTCGAGGAAAAAATCTTGATTTATAGCAAAAATTGTTTACCAAAAATGGATGATCTAGTGGCATGTGTACCTAAATGGAGATGTTCCCATTGCAATTTCGTCCCTCCTTTCAGACTTCAGTATGCTGTGAGACTTTGTAAGGAAACAACAGACATTTGTCCTCGCAAAGAACCCGATTAAGCCAGTTATACGCAGAGTCCCGGAGCGGGTTCTCAAGTCTCAAGCGCACCAAGCCTAAAAAACGAAAAATTGGCTCTGAGCTGGTTCAGTAAAAATTAAACAAGTTGGAATATTCTGACACCCTGTATACCGCAAAAATGCTTTGTTTTTTGTTTTGTCGGCTCATCGACATCCAACGATTATCAAAAATATCAGATTTGATGAATGCTATTTTTGAAATTTCACTCTGTATGTCAATGGGCCAAAGGTAAAAAAAAACTGTCCATTTTTTTTTTACCTTTGGCCCATTGACACTTTTGATCTACACACTTATGGCAACCTCTCTGCAAAACTTTCTTTTCTGCGGGGTCCTTTGAAAAGATAATTTCAAATTTCCNCGAATCATCGAGACAATTGAAATCTAATTTGAATATCTATATATCTACATAACACAGATAAAGAAATTAATCTCACAGATATCATTTGAAAGGGAGTTGCCCTGAAGTAATTATTGTGCGACCCGTATAAATTAGGTGAGCAAAGTCTACAGCACTTTTAGTATAATAGTGTCTGCAGAGTCTCAAGACCAATACGAATCATCGAGACAATTGAAATCTAATTTGAATATCTATATATCTACATAACACAGATAAAGAAATTAATCTCACAGATATCATTTGAAAGGGAGTTGCCCTGAAGTAATTATTGTGCGACCCGTATAAATTAGGTGAGCAAAGTCTACAGCACTTTTAGTATAATAGTGTCTGCAGAGTCTCAAGACCAATACGAATCATCGAGACAATTGAAATCTAATTTGAATATCTATATATCTACATAACACAGATAAAGAAATTAATCTCACAGATATCATTTGAAAGGGAGTTGCCCTGAAGTAATTATTGTGCGACCCGTATAAATTAGGTGAGCAAAGTCTACAGCACTTTTAGTATAATAGTGTCTGCAGAGTCTCAAGACCAATACGAATCATCGAGACAATTGAAATCTAATTTGAATATCTATATATCTACATAACACAGATAAAGAAATTAATCTCACAGATATCATTTGAAAGGGAGTTGCCCTGAAGTAATTATTGTGCGACCCGTATAAATTAGGTGAGCAAAGTCTACAGCACTTTTAGTATAATAGTGTCTGCAGAGTCTCAAGACCAATACGAATCATCGAGACAATTGAAATCTAATTTGAATATCTATATATCTACATAACACAGATAAAGAAATTAATCTCACAGATATCATTTGAAAGGGAGTTGCCCTGAAGTAATTATTGTGCGACCCGTATAAATTAGGTGAGCAAAGTCTACAGCACTTTTAGTATAATAGTGTCTGCAGAGTCTCAAGACCAATACGAATCATCGAGACAATTGAAATCTAATTTGAATATCTATATATCTACATAACACAGATAAAGAAATTAATCTCACAGATATCATTTGAAAGGGAGTTGCCCTGAAGTAATTATTGTGCGACCCGTATAAATTAGGTGAGCAAAGTCTACAGCACTTTTAGTATAATAGTGTCTGCAGAGTCTCAAGACCAATACGAATCATCGAGACAATTGAAATCTAATTTGAATATCTATATATCTACATAACACAGATAAAGAAATTAATCTCACAGATATCATTTGAAAGGGAGTTGCCCTGAAGTAATTATTGTGCGACCCGTATAAATTAGGTGAGCAAAGTCTACAGCACTTTTAGTATAATAGTGTCTGCAGAGTCTCAAGACCAATACGAATCATCGAGACAATTGAAATCTAATTTGAATATCTATATATCTACATAACACAGATAAAGAAATTAATCTCACAGATATCATTTGAAAGGGAGTTGCCCTGAAGTAATTATTGTGCGACCCGTATAAATTAGGTGAGCAAAGTCTACAGCACTTTTAGTATAATAGTGTCTGCAGAGTCTCAAGACCAATACGAATCATCGAGACAATTGAAATCTAATTTGAATATCTATATATCTACATAACACAGATAAAGAAATTAATCTCACAGATATCATTTGAAAGGGAGTTGCCCTGAAGTAATTATTGTGCGACCCGTATAAATTAGGTGAGCAAAGTCTACAGCACTTTTAGTATAATAGTGTCTGCAGAGTCTCAAGACCAATACGAATCATCGAGACAATTGAAATCTAATTTGAATATCTATATATCTACATAACACAGATAAAGAAATTAATCTCACAGATATCATTTGAAAGGGAGTTGCCCTGAAGTAATTATTGTGCGACCCGTATAAATTAGGTGAGCAAAGTCTACAGCACTTTTAGTATAATAGTGTCTGCAGAGTCTCAAGACCAATACGAATCATCGAGACAATTGAAATCTAATTTGAATATCTATATATCTACATAACACAGATAAAGAAATTAATCTCACAGATATCATTTGAAAGGGAGTTGCCCTGAAGTAATTATTGTGCGACCCGTATAAATTAGGTGAGCAAAGTCTACAGCACTTTTAGTATAATAGTGTCTGCAGAGTCTCAAGACCAATACGAATCATCGAGACAATTGAAATCTAATTTGAATATCTATATATCTACATAACACAGATAAAGAAATTAATCTCACAGATATCATTTGAAAGGGAGTTGCCCTGAAGTAATTATTGTGCGACCCGTATAAATTAGGTGAGCAAAGTCTACAGCACTTTTAGTATAATAGTGTCTGCAGAGTCTCAAGACCAATACGAATCATCGAGACAATTGAAATCTAATTTGAATATCTATATATCTACATAACACAGATAAAGAAATTAATCTCACAGATATCATTTGAAAGGGAGTTGCCCTGAAGTAATTATTGTGCGACCCGTATAAATTAGGTGAGCAAAGTCTACAGCACTTTTAGTATAATAGTGTCTGCAGAGTCTCAAGACCAATACGAATCATCGAGACAATTGAAATCTAATTTGAATATCTATATATCTACATAACACAGATAAAGAAATTAATCTCACAGATATCATTTGAAAGGGAGTTGCCCTGAAGTAATTATTGTGCGACCCGTATAAATTAGGTGAGCAAAGTCTACAGCACTTTTAGTATAATAGTGTCTGCAGAGTCTCAAGACCAATACGAATCATCGAGACAATTGAAATCTAATTTGAATATCTATATATCTACATAACACAGATAAAGAAATTAATCTCACAGATATCATTTGAAAGGGAGTTGCCCTGAAGTAATTATTGTGCGACCCGTATAAATTAGGTGAGCAAAGTCTACAGCACTTTTAGTATAATAGTGTCTGCAGAGTCTCAAGACCAATACGAATCATCGAGACAATTGAAATCTAATTTGAATATCTATATATCTACATAACACAGATAAAGAAATTAATCTCACAGATATCATTTGAAAGGGAGTTGCCCTGAAGTAATTATTGTGCGACCCGTATAAATTAGGTGAGCAAAGTCTACAGCACTTTTAGTATAATAGTGTCTGCAGAGTCTCAAGACCAATACGAATCATCGAGACAATTGAAATCTAATTTGAATATCTATATATCTACATAACACAGATAAAGAAATTAATCTCACAGATATCATTTGAAAGGGAGTTGCCCTGAAGTAATTATTGTGCGACCCGTATAAATTAGGTGAGCAAAGTCTACAGCACTTTTAGTATAATAGTGTCTGCAGAGTCTCAAGACCAATACGAATCATCGAGACAATTGAAATCTAATTTGAATATCTATATATCTACATAACACAGATAAAGAAATTAATCTCACAGATATCATTTGAAAGGGAGTTGCCCTGAAGTAATTATTGTGCGACCCGTATAAATTAAGTGAGCAAAGTCTATAGCACTTTTAGTCTAATAGTATCTGCAGTCTCAAGATCAATACGAATCATCGAGACAAGTGAAATCTAATTTGAGTATCTACAAATCTACATAACACAGATAAAGAAATTAATCTCACAGATATCATTTTCTCTTGTGTGACACTTTACTTGGAGTATATTTTATCCTTTTTGAAAAATGAAGAAAAAGTTTTAAAAATGTAATTGAATTGAACGTGCTCAAACTCAAAATGAAGTTTTCTCTTCAAAAAACTAAGAAAAGATATTTTATGTACACCCTCCCAGTTCCCAGTCACCCAGTCTTAGAATCCTATGTGAGATAAAGTTAGGGACCACTTCTAGTTTTAGATTAGGAAGATATACGATACGTGTATATGGGATGGATTTAAAATTAGATCATATTTAGTGAATGTTTGAATAAAATCAGCACATCTTTGTAAAATCAAAAATTTGCTTTCTTTTCTAAATCCGCAGATATCAATTTATTTTATAAAGAATATAGTTTCTATAATACTAATACAAATATAATATGTATATAGGCGAAATTCAGTACCAAAGGTAGCTATGATTGACGCTCGAGGAATAATTCGATTTTTTACCGTCATATATTATAAGGGACTTGAAACATATATGTATCCCTATGAACATATAAGGAACTTGAATATATAAGTATCCCTATGAACATATAAGGAACTTGAATATATAAGTATCCATATGAACATACTAGCAGGATACGCCCGCTTCGCTTGGCGCCTTATAGGCATGGCCGTTTATAGTTTCAACCCCTTTTTTTCGCGATAAAAAGTAGCCTATGTCCTTTCATAAAGTTTATTCTATCTCCATAGCAAATTTCATCAAAATCGGTTCAGTAGTTTAAGCGTGAAAGCGTAACATACATACAGACAGACAGAGTTACTTTCGCATTTATAATATTAGTATGGATTAGGGACTTGAACATATAAGTATCCCTATGAACATATAAGGAACTTGAACATATAAGTATCCCTATGAACATATAAGGAACTTGAATATATAAGTATCCCTATGAACATATAAGGAACTTGAATATATATCCCTATGAATATATTTGGGACTTGAACATATAAGGAACTTGAATATATAAGTATCCATATGAACATATTAGAGACTTGAACATATAAGTAATCCCTATGAACGTATAAGGGACTTGAACATATAAGTATCCCTAATGAACGTATAAAGGACTTGAACATATAAGTATCATCTGAACACCTAGTACTAGGATCTGGTATCTTCAAGGACGCATCATGTTCAAGTGAAATAAAATTTATTTTAAGTACGGATTCATGAACTTTTCCGATGATGTGTAGAAAAATCAGCAGAGCGTCTAACCTAATAGATCAATTTGGTTATGCGGTATTTTTTCTATGTCCAAATTCTACGATAAATCATCGTTGATCCTAATTGGAAATCTATATCTTCAAATCAAACTCTTCGCATACCGTATTGGGAATTTTGCAACTTAAAGTTTAGATCTATGTATGTGCTATTAGTTAGGTACTCGGAAAATAAGCAAAGTCACATTTTTGTAAAAGTTTCCCGTGGTGTATTATTTTCATTAAAGATATTTTACTCGTTTGTCGAATCCATAAATCAAATAACAAAATGCATTAGTTCGCCATACGTAATGCGTGGCATTACTTTTGCTACTTGGCGTTACCTGAAGATACGATAGAGTTCACATCAGAGATTTTAGCACAGGGGCTGTTCCGAAATAGTTTCGTATATAATATTACCTTGACGAGTCCTATATTTCCCTCGTCATGTGATACGCCAAGAAGACATAAGAATTTTAAGGTGGAATTGTCCCAGAGATCGCTGAAAATCATAAATATTTCTGGAATAAATAAATAATCTTTCCATAGAGGATGATCTATAAAATCAAATTTTCTGTTTAAATTGGGGTGTACACATTTCCTGTCGTAGATTTTTTTAATTTTTTTTTTATAATTTCGTTTTTTTTTTATATAATTTCGGTTATATATAAGGATTCGGGGCCTTCTCAGCCTCGTGAGGACAATGTGTAGCCAGTACCAACATCGTAGGTACAAGTTGAAAAATTCAAAGCAATTGGATAGTGATAGGTATTGAAAAATTCTACAATGCTGCAGTGAGCACCAATCTGGTGACATAATATCACAAAGAAACAGCATTTATTTATTATAAGTAAAAATCAAAATACCTATCAGAAGCTAATTATTGTCACTTACTTTGCCATAAAGATGGTACCACCAATTGCCAAACAGTCATTCATATCAAGCTTCCTGGAACAAATTTAAATAATATTAATATTGATTGTATGAGGAACAATTTTTTTGTTCCCGGAAATGGGTATATATATATATCTGTGAAGAAATACGTAGGCATTACTCCCCTTGCTCAGTGGTTACAGCACTAATCTTGCACTCGGAAGACCTGAGTTCGAATTCTGGTAGGAGTAATGATTTGTCACTGGTGTTTGAATGTTTTGGGCCCACACAGTAGTAAGGATAATGTTTAACTATGTAATTGGATTATATATAAATCAGAATGTACCTATGTGGTAGGGGTTGTCTGTTCCAATATACCACAGTCCAAATTGTAGCAGATAGCGGAAAATCGATGGGAATAACCCCCCCCCCCAAATCATGGTCTACGACCCCAGGAAAATTATGAAAACTAAAATATGTCAAGCAGTTTTTGAGTTATGGCCAAATTTCAAATTTTATTCAACAAAATCATATAGTCACGGTCGATATCTTAAATTTTAGTCCTTATTTTAGGACATTTTCAGCAAAGGTATGGTTAGAAACCGGGTATGGTTAGTTGCGAGTTAGAAACCGGGAACGTGCAAAATAAAATTTAGAAAATACTAAAAAGTCATAATGGCCATGCATCTGATAAAGCCCCTGGAGAATCTTGTTTTTTTTTTGTTTTTTTTATAAAGGCTACAATATACAGGTTGGACGCAAACCCAGACTCCTCCACCCCCGAATCCCATTTTCCTTGAAAAACAAAACTAGCGATATAAGAACTCGGGCGAAACATTATTTTGTTGTATCTATGTTAGACTCGACCCTCGAAATCTCTCCTGGAATATATTGTGCAAAATGCTTCAGTCACTTTAGGTTGTAGAAAATAGAACCAAATCAACAGAATTACATGAAAATAGATGTTCATGTTCAGTTCCTCATATTTATGTTCGGTCGCTTATATTTATGTCCGGTTCCATATGTTTTTGTTTTGCCCATCATGTTTATGTGTATTTCTCCAATTCAATATTATGTGTTTGCCCCACGGGGTTCTTCGCATGAATTGTGTTTCTCCTGGCCCTGACAATTCCATTGGACAGTAATTAACAAATTCCTTTATTTATTTTTCATCAAAGGGCGCATTTTTTAAATATAAAAAAATATATTGAAAATGGGATTAAATATTGTGTCAAAAAGTTCAAAAAGAATTTTTTATCAAAATTTTATATTTTTGTAAAAAAAAATATGATGAAAAAAATTGTGTAGGAGGAGACAGAAAAAAATGTGTCAACCTGCGGATGGGTTTATTATTTACCTTCCAGTTTATCTAGTACGGAACCCCTTGTACTCATTGTATTGTTAAGCAACAATGTACATCAATTCAGATGAGCAATTCGATTTAATCGAGCAGTAAATTTGATATTTTTGGATTTACATAAAAAAAATTACCGATTATTCTCTAGAACTAAAAAATGTCAAACCGTTTACAAGTTGATGCCAAATTTCAAATTTAGTTATCAAATTCAGTATGTGACGGTCTGATATCTTAAATTTTGTCGCGACAACATAACTTAAAGCGTGAAAGTTTAGGAGTCCTTTTAGTTCTTAATTTTAGGACCACGTAATAATGTCCAGGCCTTCCAGGTTTGCGAGTATGAAACCGGGTTTAGAAAATATTAGCCAACCGGATTGGACATGCCTCTCAGGCCTCGGGCGAAACATACAGTGTGAGTCATTTTAAAGGAAAAACACATACGAGTATATCTCAGTAAACGCTAGAAATGGGAAGAAATTTAATGTTGAACTTTAATTTTTTTTTCAGGTCATTTTTGTTTTGTTTTTTAAATAGAACTCTGTATTTTTTATTGTGGTAATCAATTTTGTATTTAAAACGAAATCTTTTTTGCTTAAATTTTTTTCGATTTGACAGTTTTCGATATAGATTTTATCTTGACGTGCTCTATTAAGACATATTTATCGGCACGCCAATTTTTAAATATTTGGTCAAAATGTGAGTGAAATATCAAGGTTTTATGAACAAATATTTGAAAATAGGCTTATGCTCTCAGGCCTTGGTAGAAACATATATAATAGGTATCAGGGTAACGCTACTTTCTGAGAGCACGTCAAGGACAAAATTATATCGAAAACTGTACGTCAAATCGAAAAAACTCTGCCAATGTGACACATGGGTTTATTATTTTTCTGGCAAAAAAAAATTGGGAGGTACCCCCCAAAAAAATTGAGGGGGATTCTCGTGACGAATTTGGGGCGTAATTACACCCTACATTTGACATACCTACCAAATTTGAAGTCTCCGGCTGTTACCATTCTCTTTTTAGACAGGATTAATGAAAACCGCTTTAAAGCGGTGAAAACTGTCAGCGGTATATTTCGGAGCTAGCTGAGACCCCAAATATGACATACATACAAAATCTCTAGCTGTTACCATTCTCCTTTTAGACAGCAATACTGAAAACCGCTAAAAAGCGGCAAAAATCGCAAGGGTGTTTCGGGGCACAATTAGAGCCCATGTGGGACCTATATACCAAATTTCATCCAAATCGGTCAACGCAAAAGTGCCCATCACGGCGGACGGCGGACAAACGGATTTTTTTATTTGATTTTTGGATTCTACATACCTTGAAACGTATAATATCAAATTTTGAGGGGGAGGGGGGTAATTTTTTTTTCCGTGACGATTCCAAAGGTTCATTATTGAAAATAATAAACCAATATAGAGTTCCTTTAAAAAAAAAAAAAGTTGACTTTAAAATAACCCTGAAGGCGAGAACCCTTAGAGAAAAATTTCTAGGTCACCATTAAATTTCCTCCCAAAAAATAAGGGTGGTTTGTATCGTACATTTTCTTCCTATCTCTAACGGTTTCCGAGATATTTGACTATAACTTTAAAATGACTCACCCTGTATAGTGAAAATATTGGCCACAATATACTGGTGGATACAAATCCATACTCTCTCTCTCTCTTTCTCTCCTCCCCCTCAATCACGCTTACCATACCAAAGCACAGCTGAAACGGATAGTTCACGATATAACAAAAACTTACATTTGTACACATTCTTTGGACGTTAGTATCCAGTGCGTTGCTATGAAACTCCCCGTGCAGTATGAAGGATTACATTTCTTGTCTGTAAAGAAAACCTGGAAAATAATTATCTAATTAGCCTCTTTTATTTTTTGTAAAAAAATATACAGGAAGTAACATAATCCTCAACGAATTCTTGAGATCAAATTACGGTGATAGATCAAAATGAAATGCTTTCCCTCCAGTTTAGGAAGCCTGCAAGTTTGAAGAAAATTTTCATTTTTCTCAATAACTTTGGTTTCACATTTGATAATTTTATGTCACTTACCTAACTTTATGTAGCACTTGTTTGTGAAAAGTGTGTAAGATCTGGATTCCAGGGGAAAATTATGGGGTTTGCTCAATATGAATACACTCAGATCTCTGGGATCTGATTTTTTTTTATATATAAAATGCATATCTTTTAGAACAAAATATGTCATTTACAAAATATGCGGTGGATGGAAGGCCAAAAAACGGTCGTGAGAAAAACTAGATTGTGACTTAAAGCGCCCGAAATATTATGAGCACGCAACATGGAACGGAATAACAATTGAATGTTTCATTATTCACCATGTCATGTTTGGCATTTCTTCAAGAATTGTTCAAACAGACTTTTGTGGCCACCAGGTAGCTCTAATTTTTAAACATGGCTTTATAATTGAAATCATGTTATTTTAGATTCAAAAATATCTTAACTACATTTTCGCATTCATATCGAATTTAGTTTAACCCTGTATATACTAAATGGAAGGGGCAATGTTTTTGACTTTCTTAAGTTGGAAAGAAAAAAAAAACATAAAAGAAAGAACAGACCTGTTTAAGTAGATAGAAAAGAAAAAAAACTCCAAGTCGCTGGAAAAAAATCTTTCCTTTTGAAGGAATTGCCTATCATTTTAATACCCTCTTGGAAATGTGTGCTTCCATCATGCTACCAAACAAATCGGATTTCAAATTGAGCTTTGAAAGAAACTGTTGGACTTTTTTTTAATAATAATAAGTTACTGTACCTGTTACAGTTTTAAAGACTTTTTATTATTCTATGCCCACACTTTGGCCTCAAACTGCATTCTGCAGTTTCTTATAAAATGAATGGAGATGCCCATTATTGTTGATCAGAATCTCCTTTTAGGGGTAAACCTCCTGATCTAGGGCGTATCTCACTGGCATTGCACTTTGGGGATCCGAGTTCAATTCCCGGCGAGGTCGGAAATTTTTCGAATTTTGTGCTTGTGAGGACGATTGAGTAGCTACTTTAATGTGAGTAGCGACCAGAGGCGGCAATACCAGAGTAAAAATATTAGAAGTTTGAAGATTATTAGTGCAGGAGGCTCTTAGTAATGCTGTAATACCCTCAAATATTGTGAAACGGCCATTGGTCCTTTTCACAATATGAAAAAAATTGAGGTCGCGAGGTAAAACCAGTCATTCATAATCCTACATACCAAAAAAGGAAATTCGTTTGGTTGACAATTCCCTATACCAACTTCATATGTGGGAGTGATGTCAGTCTCCTCTTCTGAGTTAATCGACAGAAAATCATTGCAATCAAAAAGTACTAAAAATATTAAAATAATTACTAAAAATTTAGACATGATAAATATTTATAAAACCAATTTATATTTTGGTGTTGGCCAAATTTTCATCTTTAATTTTGTTTTGGAAATCCAGAGATAATTAGTTATTCTCTGGATATTCTATAATCCTGCCTCTGCTGGGGATTGAACCCATACCCTCCTGTTTTCCAGGCGACCGTTTAACTACTGAGCTAACGAGGCAGGTCAATTTGAAAGAGACTGAACCAAAAAAAAAGATGTAAAGTTTGCATGTAATAATACGATTTGACTGATGTATTGGCATTTTTGTGAAATACTGGAATAATTGTCTATATTTAATTAATTTGAATTTCGGAGAAACTTTTTCAAGCAGCCTAATTTTGTCATTGTACATTTCTTTGTGTTATTATGTCACAATTTTTGTAGGCATCATAGCATTACAAGATATTTTCAACAATCACTCCAATATTACTCTGCCTAAACTACACTTTAACAATTTCCTTATAATGCTACCACTTGACGCTATTACCATAGCTACTAAATTATCCTCAGGAGGCTGAGTTACCCCCAAACACAACCAGATCATGTAGAAAATTTGAAAAATTATTTGAACCGTCCATGAATCGAATCCGGAACCGCCTTGGTGCAAGTAAAGTGTGATGCGCACTAAGCCACGGAGACGTCTGACTAGGTTGACTAAGGTATAGAACTCCACTGCAATCAACAACAGCAACTCACGAGGTTGAGTGCAATGCGTGGAATAGTATCCCGGGGCGAGATCCTATCACTTTGCTTATCTTCAGTGATCTGATGTGATGTGGCGAATCCATGGCGCATACTAATCATTGATCTGTTTTTAAACAAAACAAATGAAAAATAAGCAAAATTCAGTAATCGAGGATTTGGTGTGAATGCTTCTTTTTAAAACAGTGTTCATTAAACAGCCTTTGTTTCATTTGACTCTTATATATATAACATCCTTCATTCACTGCTTATCAAGTCAAATTTTCATTCAACATTTAACATGAGAAACAATCATTTTTGGGCCATTTCAATTTGTTTCAAAAGATTCCTTTGTACAATATTATTAGCATCTTTCTGTTTAAACTTCTTAACATCCTGAGTAAAAATATTCCTTTTGAATAACAATATAAGTTTTATCCTTTTATCCCACTTATTTTAATCCCTATTATTACCTTTTAGTGTAGGAATTCCATTTTATAATGCGGCATTTTGAAATTCTGCTTCAATTTAATAAAATCTTGTTCTACATTTTGTAACAATGAACAACAAGGAAGATTTTATTTTTTCATTCCCAAAACTTTATCAGCAGAGGATTTCATGTTGCAGAGTTGGTTTTGTTGTTGTTGTAGCTTTAATGCTGTTTTATTGTTATTAGTTTCTGTTGAACCTTGTATTTTCTTTTCTGCTATTCTTTTGATTTAATCAATGATATTTTTCATTGTACCTTTTGCATAATGTTGTACGTTTGTATCATTGTACCTTTTGTACAATGTTGCAATGCATTTTTACATTGTACCTTTTGTGAAATTTTGTAATTTTTTGTACCTTTGTAACATTGTACCTTTTGTACAATGTTGTAATTAATTGTATCTTTTGTACAATGTTGTAATTCATTGTACCTTTTGTACAATGTTACAATGAATTGTACCTTTTGTACAATATTGCTATGCATTGTACCTTTTGTACAATGTTGTAATTCATTGTACCTTCTGTACAATGTTGCAATGCATTGTACCTTTTGTGGAATGTTGTAATTCATTGTACCTTTGTAGCATTGTATCTTTTAATTTCAATTGTCGTTCCTCCCCTCACTGTAAATTACATATTCGTAAAAAGCGTTCATATGACCAAAATGAATTGGTGGTACAGAGCAATGGGGCATAAGAACACCGGAGACCACCTATTCCACGAAGCAACTTCTCAATTTGCACTTTTCAAAAGAAAAAAAAAATGGATTGAAGAATATTTGCGTTCCGCGAAGCAACTTCTCACCTCGCACTCCTCACTTCGCACTTTTCAAAAAAAAAAANAAAAAAAAAAAAAAAAAAAAAAAAAAAAAAAAAAAAAAAAAAAATGGAGTGAGGAATATTTATGCGTTCCACGAAGTTTTTCAAAACTTTGTGCATTACAATGCATACACTGGCCTAATGAGAAGTTGTTCACATTTTTTTCATCTCGATTTCATTTTCAGAAATTACTGAATTATCTAAGTAGGTACCGATTTTATATTTCTTCTCATTTGATTTATTTTTAAAGTGTTCAGTTAAGTTGAGTTTAGTTCCAATATTCAAAATATTCTATATTAATTAATATTCTAAAGTTTAATATTAAAATATAATTATATATTATTATTCAAAAGTAAACTGAGGAGTGAAAAATTCTCTGCAGAAAAAGACACCTTTTACTTCTCACTTTGCAATCATAAAAGTTTCATGGAACA
>CM022878.1:9516869-9547311 GCA_012654025.1 Pachypsylla venusta | reverse complement strand
ATTTTAAAATCAGAACAACTAATTGTGCAGTGGTCAAGAACGTGGTTTTGTAATCCGAGATTATTGGTTCAACGCCATGGTGGTTTTGTTTTAATTTTATCAACCCCTCCAATATTTTAAGATCAGAACAACTGAGAGTATTCAAGAACCTGATTTAGTGATCCACGATCATTGGTTGAATTTTCAACTAAGGAAAGGAAACTATGAAACTAGTGTGATGGTACAGAGATTATTGACGTTCTATTTTATATCAGTTGTTTTTAAATTATTGCGAGAAGTATATTTTGGGCGGGGTGAATATTGATACTCTTGACGTCTTTTTTGACACGAAGTGTTTTTTTGTGAGATACATCTTTACTTGGAAACTGTTAATTAACATGGGCACTCAGATTAATGACTATCACTATTATATCTACGAGTATACTCCAGTAGTACAAAAAATGATATTACAGAGTTGCTTTCCGAGTCCAAGGTGGGTGATATCACCCTCAAGTAACTTCTTACAATCTTAAGTTTCCTCATACAAAGTTAGTAAGTCTTAAACGGATTGGAAGAAATTACGTCTTCTTATAGTCAAGGGAGGCTATGTTATTCCTTAATTAACGGCGTTGTCAATAATATGGATGCTGCCCATAGATGCTCCAAAAGTAAAATGAAATATCAACGAATAAACATTGTATTGTGAAAATGTACCTGGTCAATGATCGAGCTCTTTCTCAGGGCACATTACACAGATTTTGAATAATTCACATTGTCTCAACCTGAACAAAAAAAACTTTAAAACAAAAGATGTTCTCAGACAGCCGCATACTCACATAAGCAAAGGAAAAACAGATACACATGTTCTCTTACGGGAGTACGCTGATCGAGCAATACTTACTTATCATATTTTAAATTTTGTTCTTAGAACAATAATTACTGGGTGTACACCTATCTTCCTCAGCAACAGCCTGTTTACAAAATATAGGGAACATCAGAGGGAAGAAGATTTTATACGGTTCATTTGTAACGACTTTTCAAGGGGGTTATAACCCCCTTGAAATGAACCGTATAAAATCTTCTTCCCTCTGCACGCTAAAAAAAAGCTTTTAAAAATGAAAATTGGAAAGGTTTCAATTTTAAAAACAGATCCAATGTTTTAAGAACGGTACACGGTTTTCACCACAAAGTTTGCAGAAATACCAATTTTCACGATCCGTCTCCAGACTTCACATGCAAATTTTGTGGGGTTTCCTGTTCGGATAGGTACCATGTATTAGAATGCTGTCTTTGTGCCGACATGGAATGTATGGAGATAATTAGAAATTTAAATTAACCTTTTTTTTTTTCATAATTTTATCTTATTGTTGTTATTGATTTATTCTATTTATTGTTATTTTTTTATACTTATATTTACATGTACATTTAATAATCCAAATAAAAGAGGCAAAATGTTTGCGTATTCAGATTGGAAAAATAATTACTGGCATACCTTAGTTCTATTTTACGATAAATTTTGGGGGTATAATCAATACGGTGTATTTGTTAATATGTTTCCTTCTGAGAGGTGATAATCCAGCGTTATATTCAGCACTTTAAATCAAGATAATGTGCTTAAAAACTGTCTGAGAGCCCCCGTAGACATCACAGATCCTTACCAGTATGAAGATATTTTCTTGTACTTTTTCCTTCAGAAGATTTCTGTCGCGTGCGAGTCCATTGAGTGGAAAGTCAAATGAAATCGAGTTTTCTCCTTTCTCAGACTACTTCAACAAATATGCTTTTGAAAAATTCTTTCATATATTATAAAAATTGTGAATTGCGAGAAGACAATATATTTTACGCTCACTTCATGTCACACCACGCAAGCTACTCTTGAATCACCCTCCTCTAACTCTTCATCTCTTTACGTCACGTCATAATTAAAAATGAATCTCAAGTATGAAGGTTCCAAGATAAAAGTCAACACAAAGTCCCCCCCCGCCCTATTCTGAACACTCGAGCTGATATAGATACTCTACGTCTCGTCTGTGGAAAGTTCTATTTTGTGTTTCTTCTCTTATTGTGTGTTCCCAGAGGAAAGTTTGTTCCAAAAAATATTTAAAACTCTGTGACATTTCTTTATTCTATTATTGTACTGTAAAATATTAGCTTTTTCTTTTTGATTCCTCAAAAATATCCCTTTCCTCAAAGTTTGATATTTTACTTTTTAAGATATGTGCATGGAATCCAATAATAATATTTTAATTATCCGTTCGCTGGCATTTTTTGCCGACATAAACAAGTTTAATGTTATAATTGTACATATTTTGTTTGTAATGTATGGAAATCTAAAACTTTCTTGTGTTAAGGAACAGCGGCCTTTCACAACTTTTGTGGGTATCACGACATTACTAAGAGCCTCATGTACTAATAATCTCTTCAATCTTTTACTGCTGCTGGTCGCTACATACATTAAAGTAGCTACTCAATCGTCTTAACGAGGCGGAGTGCACCTCCACATCATAAGCACAAAGTTGAAAATATTTCCGAACCCGGATCCACCAAATGCAATGCCAGTGTGATACCCACTAGACTGGGAGGACTTGTACATATATGTTTATAGATGACTAGATCTTTGTGGAGGAGCAATTGAAGAAAAAAAGGTTTGAACACTTAACTTAGGTAAAATATATTATTCGCAAATAAGATACCTATTCTTATTTAATAAAACTTGAATAGACTGGATTCGCCCTTACAGGCATCTTCAGTGCTAATCATAACCACAATAGGCAATTGCATTGTAACCTAAGTCGGATCGCTTTTAAATATTCTCCAATAACGCATCATTAAAAGGAGCTAAAGTATTTAGAATACAACTATTCAAATTAACAGTTTTTATCTTTCAATTCAAATTTTTTATTCAAACGGGTTTGCATCTAAATTGATGTGTTTTTGAATTTTTAATGTAAACTTTCAATTTTTTTTTTAAATGTACCAATCGATTTGAGATTCATGAAGAAACAGGAACTTTTGTGCAAAAAATGCCACTTTCGTGGGTTTAACCTGTTTTTTAGAATAAGCAATCGAAATGCTATTGGGCCTTTGGCTAGAGCTTTGGAGGATTAAAAAGTTGAGTCAGGATGGATAGGACTTATATTCTTCCATTTAATGCACATTACTCAATTATGTTGAGATATGCAGCCACTGAGAGGATCAAGCCTGTGTTAATACAGAAGGTTTGGTGGTGTTGAAGAACGTATCCAGCCATTGTTAAACAAATCTGCTTCAAACCAAAGATGGAAAGGCTGATGACTAGTAGTTTTTACACATGGATACTGTGGAAAGGAAACGAGGGTTACCGTGCCAGGAAAGGATGCAGCTAGAGAGAGAGAGAGAGAGAGGGAGTGAGGGAGTAGACGCAGAACAGGAAGTTGTGGCATGAATGAATGTGGCACGTTGAAATATCAACTTGTCCGTAAGGGAGGGAAATTTGAGGGAATTTACAATTCGGCTAAAAAATGAAAAATGAATACAAGACGTCGCGTTGAACTATTTAGTTTTTACTTATTTATTATATCTTTATTTAATTTATTATTCTTACAGCTATTCTAATTTTATACTATTTTTTACAGGTTATTATTTATCTAGGTATTCTAATTCTTTTTTACTATTTTCCAGGTATTCTTAGTATTGTACTATTTTTCAGGTATGTTTTAACAAGCACAAGTTGTTGTACACAATAATAAAAAAAAAATAATGTATAATATAATTAAGGAAAGCAATGTCGACCCCAAATATAATTGGGAACAGTTGAAATAAATGAAGAATAAGAAGAAGACGATTCAATATTGTTAAGAGATTATAAATCTTGTCAGAAAACAGGCTGTATTAGCTCCGACGACAGCGCAATGATCGTCTAGTGATCTCCAAGATAGTAAAAATGACTTTTCAGTAATTGACAAAATGTTTTACTAGCATGAACTTTATTGTTGCACTTAAATTAATTGCTTTCCTTCTCTCGACGTCCCATTTTTCCTTCTCTGTTCTTCTGACTTCTCACATTTTCTTTCAAATTACGACAGAAATTATTATCTCTCGCAAACAGTGACATGTCAAATGTGGAAATCTACAAACATATGTGCACCATGTGCTTGTTAGGTTGTGTTCATTTAACATTTTAGATTGCTTCAGGAAAAATGTTTGAGTGTTGGTTCAGGTGTACCGCCCACTATCTTTAGAAGATAGAAGTTTGAGGTAAAATCTGAATTACCAGATCAAATCTTAACTCATTTGGAAAATATTGCCAACTCCTCGAAAGGCCCCCAAGGGTGTAGATTGAGGTTCATTCCTCTCGAAATTGAAATTGTATAATTTTTATAAAAAACCATTTTATTTTTATTTTATGGTTTTGATTTGGTTCAGGAATTGAGTCCCCAGCAATGGCGATAGATTTTTGGCACCTACTTGGATGCGTTGTTTACCTTACGAGATTTTGAAAATAATAAGGATTGTACCAATAACTCCTCTTTTTCATAAAGTGTTTACTAACTCAAACATTCAAACAGATGTAAGTGCCAAATTTCAAATTCGACATTTCTTTTTCACCATGTGAGTGTCCTTAAAAGTGAATACGAATTTACACTAAAAGGTGTCCAGTATGCATTAACCGCTTTTTGTGTTTCTCTGTTTTCTTAGTGTTTGGTATTTCGAGCACTCAGCCGCGTGAGGATAGTTTAGTAGCTCCCTACTTTAATGCAACTGAGAGAATTATATTCCTCGATAGTTGTTACAGTTCGATTTGCTACCTTTTATAACTACCACCGCTTCTGGTACTTGTTTTGAGAGCATATCTTTTATTATGTGATATCTTTGCGAGGACTATGGTTGTTCTTCATACCCCCAAAAAACACTTCATGTAAAAAAGGCGTCAAAAGTAGCAATATTCTCCCAGCCCAAAATATATTTACAATAATTAAAAAACAACTGATATAAAAAAAACCTATAAAATGTTCTCCTAAGTTCGGACTCTTTCATTAGAAATTCAACCAATGAGCTCAAATTGCAAACCACGTTCTTGAGCACTGCACCAATTTTAAAATAGTCTAGCGGTAGATAAATTACAACGAAACCTCATGTTGTTTAAATATTGGAAATCCTCTTTCAAAATCATGTCGTTCGTATTATGGTTTAGAGCATTCAGTGATCAGTAGCGGCATTGCCAGAGCAACCAAATCTGAGATTATTAGTACATGAGGCTCTTAGTAATGCTGAGATACCCGGATTTTTAAATTTTTTTGAAGAGGCCGTTGGGCCTTTCTACATTTATACCTATACTTCAACAATATTTAGTAGGTGTCTTTTTGGGCTCTAGTTGGTCTTTGGTATTTTGGTATTCGTATTAAGGAAAAACAGAAAAATAATAAATTCATGTTCGAATAATCATTTTCACATTATTTCGCTCTGAAAGGAATGTGCGGTGCCGTGTACACTTTCCATTTTCTTTTTTTCCAATAATCTGTGGTTGTCTGTAAACCGCACAGCACCACCCGTTGACACCGCTCGTACCAACAGTTCCTCATTATTATCCAAAATTTTCGAAAAGTACAAAGTTTTAATAGAACGAATTAAACATCGTCTGACCACATAAATACAGGGGATTACCGATTTAGTATACCAAAAATTACTTTCTATTTTTCTTTCATAACAAGTTAATAAAATGAATGTTCAAAATTTCGTGAGGAGGGAGGGGCTAAATACTCGTTTTAATCCTCTGAAAGATACTTCTTGAAAAGAAAATGCTTTTAACGAGATGAAGAATGGGTGGAAGAGAGATCTTGTTAATCTCTTATTCAATGGCATTAGATACTGTCTTCTCTTCTGGTTTTGTTTAATTATTTTATAAAAAATGCATCTAAATTTCATCATGAGATCAGTTTACTTTTAACAAAATACTGACGGATTCATGAACGAAGGGATAAGATGACAACTTTTGTGTGGAAAGTTAATAATTTAGATTAAAGTTAATAAATTATTAGTAAAAAAAAACATGTCTGAGGAAAGTATGAAGTTTGAATGGGTCCCCAAATTGTCTGAGACCCCTCCTTCTAAAACTTGTACTAAATCAGTACAAGTTTTAGAAGGAGGGGATGAGTTGATAACTTTAGTGTGGAAAGTTAACAAATTAATAAGCTCATAATTTTAGTTAAAAGTTAATAATTTATAATTAAAAAATGTCTGAGGAAAGTCCGAAGATGTTCAATGGGTGCACAAATTTTCAGAGTACTACGGCATTACAAGTTTCAGAAGGAGAGGATGAGTTGATAACTTTAATTTTATAAAGATGGGTTAAAATGAAAACTTTTGTTTGGAAAATTAATAAATGAATGTTAATAAACTATAAGTTAAAAAAATATCTGAGGAAACTATGGACTTTCAATGGGTCCACTAATTGTTTAGGTATAACAAATTTTAGAGTTTTAGGATTACAAGTTTTAGAGAAGGAAAATGGGTACTGCATGTCAAGTCACCAATAAAACAAAAACAGCAATGATATTGTGTTATTGTTGAAAAAAAAAAATCATTTCCTCCGCATAATAACTCCGTCTAGTTTTAAGAACAATATGATAGCCTCGCCTGAATACGACTTAGAGTATCTTAGTCGTATTCAGATGGGAGAGTGTCAATTTGATAGTGTTTCTTTAACGTCGTTCATATCTTTATTGTTTCAGGTATGTGTTTGTCAGCAGAAGTTTGTAGTAAAAAAATTGACGTGAATCATAGAGGTATGTGCCAAGGGGCGCAGCATCTTTTATTTGCCCGTTTTTTACTGAACGAAATGCGGTCTAGATTAGACATTACTATTTTTTTTTATTTGTTGACATTGGATGGCGAGGCCATTCCATACAGCCAGAGGGCCATTACTATTTGTCTTCATACGTCTGTTTTCTGATCGTTCCACGACAACTCTCTAATATATTTTACGATTTTTGAGTAACCCAAATGGCCTTAAAGATGAGTTAAGTCTACGGTTAACAGAATACTAGCATAGGACTAAATCTTTAAAGGCATAACCACCAATTTCGATTGCTTATACATGACATAAATTTCTTTAGTATGTACGAAACATGTTAAAATTATGTATTTTTAATCTGCCATAGGCCATGCATGCACCATATGTAGTGAATTTTGAAGATCGACGCTATTTTCAGTCAAATCCAAATCTGATGCCTCTAGAGAATCCTCGTAATGGCTGTTAAAATTTCAACCGTTGAAGGCGGTCGCATTTATATTGCCTTCTATCTATAATTATAAAAATCAATGTAACGATAGATGATGTATATTTATATGTTTGTATCCCTAATTGTTGAGTCAAAACGGTTAGGGATATCGAAAAATTGATAGGAATGGACCCTCCCCCACAACCATAATACGAGTCACAAGTGCTTTCGTCTGTTACGATATTATCTGGTGAACTTTCATTAAACGATACATTAAATTAAACCGTGGCGAAGCACGTACGAACTGAATGTGACAATAGATGATGTATATTTATTTGTATGTGTGTATGTATCAATAATTATTTAGCCAAAACGGTAAGAGATATCGCAAGATTGATGAGAATAGACCTCGAGTCTCGCCCTGTATTGAAAAAAAAAAACCCGTTGCACGGTTGTCTTGTCTTCCTGCACGTTAATGTAATCAAAGCGATTGTGTCTTGACGATCGTAATTCAGATTTTTTGGTCAAATTCAGTAAGTTAAGGCCTAATAGCATGAAATGTGAAACATAATTTATCAACTCAAAGCGAGATGGTTGAAGAAAATAATGGATACATTAAATTGAACCGCGGCGAAGCACGAGGTACACCCCATAAAAAGGAAAATATTGTAAGGAGCTGAAATTATTTATGTCGAGTTTTCAATGACAGATCACGTTTTGAAATTCCGTTATTTGTCCTTGTGTAGGTCTGTCTGTTAACAAGATATCTGAAGATCAGTAGAGTCTTAAGAGTAATTTTTTATCGATATCACGGCGGAGAATATGTCACGAAATTCTTTATTGAAATCAAATGTACCTACTACTTCCGGTTTTTGCCGCTTCTTAACGATTTTATT
Organism: Pachypsylla venusta; assembly: GCA_012654025.1. NCBI lineage: Eukaryota > Metazoa > Arthropoda > Insecta > Hemiptera > Aphalaridae > Pachypsylla > Pachypsylla venusta. The sequence goes on along the minus strand of CM022878.1, from coordinate 9,539,237 downwards.
TTTATACATGAAGTGTCGTTCGACTTTTGGTTTAAATAGAATCCACCGTTTGTGATATTTAGAAGTTTATTAGAGGCTTTCAACTTGAAAGTTTCAAGAATCCTACCCTTTTTCTGATTTTTGGCGCTTTTTGGTGGTTTCATATTTCCTGCTAGAAAATGAACGACAGTTACCAGTATCTCAAATATTGTCGACTCATATATTTTGTAATGTATCTACTCCAACATTATTACAAGAAGAAAACCCACTTTAACCACAGAATGTTATAAATATCGCAGACATCCTTTTCTTCCCTACTTCACTATCCTTTAGCGTGTTTCCTCTACATAATCCCTACATGTCCCTAAAAAAAATCTCCATTCATAAATTTAAATAAAACGTCAATCGAAATCATTTTTTGAAATATTGGTTTTAATATTGCTCCACAATCTATATCTGAAGCGGTAGATTTTGATTGATGAAATTTTCTATTTTGAACGGTGCTATAATGTGTATTCTGTTTTTCTTCTTCCGAAATGATTACTATTTTGGCACTGTTTTCTTCCATCAGGCCTCCTGTCTTTAATGAGCTAAAGATATTGATTTTTCTAGGCTCGAGGGCATTCAAACATTAAGATAGATTGATGTTATTATTTTTTGCTTAACGTCTCTTTAACATCTAAGGCCATTCGAAACGGGGGTGTTAACCTCCATTCCCTGTAATCTTTCAAAATTTGAGCTCACCCAGCTTGTAATGGGCTGAGAATGCCATCCTACGTGGTCGCCAAACAAAGTAAAACCTCACTATTTCAGTCATCTTACGGATTGATGTTCAAATATGTGTGTATTATTATTATTTATTTTTTTTTTTTGCTAATCTGATATGGGGAAAATGGTATATTTGGAGGGGAACAACGATACAACAACATTATCTTGTTCTTTAGATGTTTAACAAGGCTTAACGTTTGACATAGACCTTACTTAATCCCGTGCATTCGGATAATATGTGTACACAATGCTCCCTGGCTTGTCCTCTCTTCGTTAATAATGAGGATACAAATAAATAATATCGCACCAACACCATCAAAATTACCAAAATTGGAATCAAGAAAAGAGAATGTAAATTTTAATAAATATTGCAAATAAAGTTTTGTTTGTTGCCCATCAATCAGATTGTCGCTAAAATTAATGACTCGGCGCGGCGGCTCTGTACATTTCACATAAATCAAAAATGATGCAATCGGTTATTCGATTTTTGTATTCCACGTTTGTACCTAGCCTAAAAATGGAAATATCAAATTTTGTAGGAAGGGTGCAACTTTGATTCTGGTCTATATGCCAAAGTTTCATTATTGAAATTAATAAGCCAAAAGTCTACCAACTTAGTTAGCACATGGTTTTATTAACATATAGTATGTCTCACAAGTCCTAGTGCAGGCCTCGTACCTATGAAACGGCTTGAAATTTTCGAATTCTGTAATGCTCGAGGGACAGAATAAGGACCATTGCCAATGGAATGGTTATGCTGAGCCAGGCTCGAACACCGCAATTGACGTTTTTGACAAAAATTGTCGATTACTCGAGAAATCTAAATGGTATAGCACAAATATGTTTATTTTAATAAAACATCAAATCAAATAAGGAATAACTTTTAATTTCTTTCAAAAAAAATCAAGAGATAGCTGGGTCTAACTTTTAATTTCGTTACACCCTGTATAACTTACATATTGGCCATATTTCTATTCCTAGAGTTTTACAGAATTCAAAAATTCTAAGCAGTTCAAAAGTTACAAGTCTTTCGCTAGGACTTTTGAGACCTTCTGCATAACGAGACAAACTAGAATCCAAATGCCAATCAGTTAACGTTAAGTGGTTTCCATGGCCAATATAATATTGTAATGTACTACGAATAAAATATGTATATGTATATTAATACTTGTGGTAAGGCCCAACTAGCATTATTAAGAGCCTTTTTTTTAGTCTGTTATTGCCGGCATTGATCTAAAGTACTTTAAACTATTCAATCATTCTCGAGAAGCTGAGTACAACCCGAAATCACAAGTACTAAATCGAAAATTTTCCTATATAATGAAGCCGTGTACACCAAGTGCAAAGCTGGTGTGATACCCTTCAGACCAGTAGGACTGCAAGGGAGCGGTATATATTTTTTGAGGTTGATCATTTGGAAATAATAAATCGAAATATGATCCAAATTCTGAGAAAATTATAGTTTTTATTACACTCGATACTCTCGATAGAGTCACAGGTTCTCATTATGTGTTTCACCGTAAAGCGGGAGACATTACAACACATCTGCCTATCGAACTATTTTTTTTAATGGAACTGTTGTTCCCCATTTATTTCTCCTCTAAAACGTAAAAAATAAAATCACAATATTTTCTTTTTTTTCAAAATGTAATTATTAATGTGAAATAATTAAAATAAAATAGCCTTTTCCCGCCGTTATTATTTCAATTATTTTTAAAGGTTATTTGTTCAGGTTTTTAATATGGGGTTCTATTATAGATACCTACATATATGTATGTTTTCGGGTTTGTTCAATTTCCTCTATTGTAATTAATTTGAACACAGGCTGATTTGATTTTTATATTTTTTGTGTCTACTGAATTTTAATTTAAAACGTTTTTTTTTTTTTTTTTTTTTTTTTTTTTTAGCGGAAGCGCCTGAGTACAGGAATATTAAAAATTCCAAACTGTATGCCATTGTTGTCATAGTTTGTTAAGTAGATTCTTTGAGCAAATAGTGGAGGCGCCTGAGTACATGAAATTTAAAAATTCCAAGCTGTGGGTTGGTGGTGTAGTGGTAAGACGCTCTGACTGGTAAACAGTAGGGCGTGGGTTCAAACCCAGCCAACCCATGCAATTTTATCCTCATGAATTTGAGATATTTACCACATAATAATAGCACCCAAAAAAACTGCCGGTGTAAAGGGACTCTTCAGTCCTATTCGGGCAGTATAAATAAGTATATATAAATTTAGTATGACATTGTTGTCATATTTTGTTAATTAGGTTCTTTGAGCAAATAGTGGAGGCGCCTGATTACAGGAATATTAAAAATTCCAAACTCAATGACATTGATGTTGTCATAGTTTGTTAAGTAGGTTTTTTGAGCAAAATAGTGGAGGCGCCTGAGTACAGGAATATTCAAAATTCCAAACTGCATGATATTGAAGTTCTCATAGTTTGTTAAGTAGGTTCTTTGAGTAAATAGTGCAGGCGCCTGTGTACAGGAATATTAAATATTCCAAACTGCATGACATTGATGTTCTCATATTTTGTTAATTAGGTTCTTTGAGCAAATAGTGGAGGCGCCTAAGTACAGGAATATTAAAAACTCCAAACTGCATGACATTGATGTTCTCATATTTTGTTAATTAGGTTCTTTGAGTAAATAGTGGAGGCGCCTGTGTACAGGAATATTAAAAATTCCAAACTGCATGAAATTGATGTTCTCATAGTTTGTTAAGTAGGTTCTTTGAGCAAATAATGGAGGCGCCTGAGTACAGGAATATTAAAAATTCCAAACTGCATGACATTGATGTTCTCATAATTTGTTAAGTAGGTTCTTTGAGCAAATAGTGGAGGCGCTTGTGTACAGGAATATGAAAAATTCCAAACTGTATAACATTATTGTCATAGTTTGTTTTTTTGAGCAATTTAAACTGAAATAATGACTTCATTTTATTATTATTTTCATGAACTCATAATTACAGAATTTTGTACGAGTACTTACTAGTATAATACAAGTCTAGTTATTTATCAATGTTCATGTCATTGACAATTTTTTGAAAAATGTGCTAAAAATTGCGCTTGATCGTGTCATGATAAACACCAATTCTATTCTTTGATAATTTCATAGTATTATGTAAAATTTAGTTTTAACGCCGAGATTTTTTAAATATCTGTTCGAAAGACTTATCGGATTTTAATGAAACGTGGTTATTATGTTCATAGAATAAGCATATCAGTTTTAGGAACTTTTGGGTCTCCAATGTCCTTATGGAGGCCATTTAAAATGAGTGAAGTCTATATTTCACAGAATTATATCACCATAAAATATGAATTTAAGTTTGGGAGCATTTCATGGAAAGAAGTATGCTCCTTCTTGGCCACAAGCTTTGAAAAAGCTTGCTAACCGTCCTTTTTTTGTTTCCTTTTAATTTTTTATTCTCTCCAGATTGTTATCGTAGGACAGCAGGAGTTCAACAATGTTAATGATATTTTTAATTACTCTCCCTCTCTGCTATACTTCGTCTTCAACTCATTATGAGGCCTTTGGCTTTCCATTTCTTATTCTTGTTCATCCCATTTTTCAGTGATAATGTATTCTCCCCCTCTCCCTCCATTTTCTCGTTCTCAATCTTTTTCTGTTTTTATCTAGAGGCCTTCAATAATCCTTTTCAAAGTGATCAATCATAATTAAGTGAATTCTAAAATGACGTAAGGGGACCAAAACTTTAGGTTAGCGAGAATAATCTAGAACTTTTATATGTTAGCAATAAATTGGAATTGATTTTCACACGCATTTTTTTTTTGTGCCAGTAAAATAATAAACCCATGTCAAACTTGCAGACTTTTTTGTATTGTTTTATGGTTGATAAATTTTTGTAAAATCCAACCGATCTTCTTTGTTTTGTGTCAGAATAATTTTTCAATTAGGCTTCCTTACCCAAAAGTAACAAAGGTCCTGACAGTGTGCAATGAATATTCGTAATAGATCAGGAGGGTGACTTTAGGGCAATAAAAGATGTAAAATTTTACCAATCCAAAACATTTCGAAATAGACCCAGATGAAAACCACAAAGAAAAACTGAAAAAAAAACGTTGCAAATCAAAGTTAATTCAGTGAAGGGCAACCCCTTCACTGAATTAACTTATAATATTCTGCAATGGCTTTCCGTTGTTCGTAAAACATCAGGCAACTAAGATTTAGTTTCAAATGACAAAGAAACGATTAAAAAAAAACGCACAGTAAATAAAAACCCCATCAGTGAAGTAATTCATTGGTTTAATTAGTTTGTTCTGAAACAATCTGCTTTGCTCTGTTTGATCATATACAAAAATCGACCACTAATTTTCTGATCCATTTTACAGCATTTTTTGCTCACCCTGATGCATAGTCAATATAGATATAATAAATAAATCTCAGAAACGCTATGACAGGCAACCAGACAGATGGAAATATAGAATGGACGTTTCTAGTAGTTCAATGTTAATAGGTATAAAGCTCAGCACAATAAGTATAGAATGGACGTATCTAGTAATTCAATGTTAATAGGTATAAAGCTCAGCACAATAAGTATAGAATGTACGTTTCTAGTAATTCAATGTTAATAGGTATAAAGCTCAGCACAATAAGTATAGAATGTACGTTTCTAGTAATTCAATGTTAATAGGTATAAAGCTCAGCACAATAAGTATAGAATGGACGTGTCTAGTAATTCAATGTTAATAGGTATAAAGCTCAGCACAATAAGTATAGAATGTACGTTTCTAGTAATTCAATGTTAATAGGTATAAAGCTCAGCACAATAAGTATAGAATGGACGTGTCTAGTAATTCAATGTTAATAGGTATAAAGCTCAGCACAATAAGTATAGAATGGACGTTTCTAGTAGTTCAATGTTAATAGGTATAAAGCTCAGCACAATAAATATAGAATGGACGTTTCTAATAGTTCAATGTTAATAGGTATAAAGGTCAGCACAATAAATATAGAATGTACGTTTCTAGTAATTCAATGTTAATAGGTATAAAGCTCAGCACAATAAGTATAGAATGGACGTGTCTAGTAGTTCAATGTTAATAGGTATAAAGCTCAGCACAATAAGTATAGAATGTACGGTTCTAGTAATTCAATGTTAATAGATATAAAGCTCAGCACAATAAGTATAGAATGGACGTGTCTAGTAGTTCAATGTTAATAGGTATAAAGCTCAGCACAATAAATATAGAATGAACGTTTCTAGTAGTTCAATGTTAATAGGTATAAAGCTCAGCACAATAAATATAGAATGGATGTTTCTAGTAGTTCAATGTTAATAGGTATAAAGCTCAGCACAATAAATATAGAATGGACGTTTCTAGTAGTTCAATGTTAATATATAGGTATAAAGCTCAGCACAATAAATATTGAATGGACGTTTCTAGTAGTTCAATGTTAATATATAAGTATAAAGCTCAGCACAATAATGCTTTTATTATGCACCATCTTCCGAGAGACCCAAAGTGTTGAAAAATTCAAATTCAAAGCTTTTGCTGTGCTGCTGGTAATTGGTTTTTATTTTTGTCGCATTTGTGATAATAATGTGCAGATGATCACCCTCTTTTCAATTCTTTCTATCTCTCATTATGAATTCATAATTAAAATTATTTTTCATTGTCATTATTATACTATTTTATTTCGCTGAAACCTTCTCTCTAATATTTATTTTTTGGAGTTCAGTAAGGGGCTCTTGAACAGAGTTTCAGAGAAGGAGAGCCTTATTTTAAATACTCTACGCAAAGTTAGCACAATATTAATTTTTTTCTTTCAAGTAAATATAATTGACTAGCGGGATTCGCCTGTTTTGCGGGGTAGTTGGGAGTTACGGCCGCTCCAGTTATGATAGAACCAAAATAATTTCGTTGCCACTTCCATGGTTTTCCTTAAAAATTTCCTTTTTTTCCTGAAAAAAAAATTGAAAATCTCTTGTACGAGTACCTGAGATATTATGAACTTTTCATTTTTAAGTTTCATATTTTTTTGGGCCTATGGTATTAGGGTCATCAATATATCTTGTCATTTTGGTTGTTTCTACATAGATCCATTTTTTTAAGTAGAAAAGTCGGACATAAAAAAAAAAAAATCAGCCCAAAATTATATACATGTCCCACGGTGACACTAATGCACTCTTTAAGTACCTATTTTGGATTATTATTTTCAATATCGAGCTTTTGAAATCGTCACGATAAAAATGTTCCCCCACCTGAAAATTTTACGTTACAAGTACCTACCTATGTAGAATCCAAAATCGAATAAAAAATATGTTTGCACGCCGTGAAGAGCACTCTCGCCACATATTAGCTTTTTTGATGAAACGTCTTATGAAGGTCCCATTTGGGGTGTAATTGTGCCCCAAAACTTTTGATCCTGTCAGTCACATATATAGGGCTCCATACTGAAATTGTAGAATGTAATCCCATATATATTGACTGACAGTAACAAAAAGTAATTTAGTGAAATTGCCCCTCACGACACAAGGTGTATGCTGTACATGGGACGGGGGGCGACAGCGATTGGACGGATTATTTTTTTCGATTTTTGGCTTCTTCGTACCTTCAAATGTAAAATATCAATTTTTTCAATCATTTCAAAGTCTATTTTCAATAAATACAACTTACATCGAGTGACCAACCTGGCACGTTGAATACATCAGTTCCCGTTAGATCACTGAAGTTAAGCAACGTCCAGCGAGGTTGTACCATGTGGTTGTCCACGTGGGTTCGCGCCCTCCTGATGCTGGCTATTTTTCCGGTCCAACCCAGGCTGGGTGAGATCAATGTGGGTAGCTGGTTTGCAAGTTTCCACCGAATGAAGGGTAAAACCCCCGTCCCGAATGACCAATAGATGTTAAATAGACGTTAAGAAAAAAGAAAAAAAAAGAGTAAAATATATTTTTTTTTAAAAAAAAAAAATGTCTGCGGGTGAACAAAAGTTGCTCCCAATTTGTTTTTTAATGAGAAAGAGAGAACGCGATATTTGATGCTGTTATTATTTCAATTTAATTTAAAACATTTTTTTGTATTCAATGTACAGACTTGAGTTTGAGTGTTACTTTGATTATTTGTAGGGCGATGGCAATGACGTTATGTGGTGGTGCTTGTGGTATTCAAATTTTGTCTCATTAAAAAAAAAAAATGAATACAATTTACAAATTAATGAAATGAAATAATTTCAAACTATAAATTATGCTGAGTATGTTTGTGAACAATTTTAAATGGTTAGGGGCGGGGCGGTGGGGAGGTACTCTAGGCAGATCTCATTAAAATACATAACTCAAAAGGATGATGTATTTTTTTTTTTTAAAAAAATTAACAATGTGGACTATCGTAGTGATTAGATATCGTCTCAGAAGTTCCGTAATATTTTGGTTTATTATTTTCATTAATAAACCTTGGGAATCGTCATAAAAAAAAATATCTCAAAATTTGATACTTACGGTTCAAGGTACATAGAATCCAAAAATCGTATAAAAAAACGTTTGTCCGCCGCGCCGTACGCTGTGAGGGGCACTTTTGCCCCTTATAGCGTTGAAAAATTTGAATGAAATTTGGTATGTAAGTTCCGTTTGGGGTCTAATTGTTTCTCGAAACTTTTGAGTGCAATCGAACACATCGTTGGCGATTTTTGCCAATTTTTAGCGGTTTTCACTTATCCCCTCTAAAGAGAATGGTACAGACATGAATGTTTGTGATACGAGTATCCGCTTTTTAGTGGTTTTCATTTGTCCTGTCTATAAAGAGAATAGAACCTTAAGAGTCAAAATCTTGAAATTTGTCAAATTTACGATCTAATTATGACCCAGAACCGGGGGGGGGGTATTTTTTTAGCCAGTTAAATAATAAACCTACATAAAAAGGGAAGTATTGTAATGGCTTCAAATTTTATATATGTCGAGTTTTCAATCTCAAAAAATTTTGATCCCCAGAGCCCAAATTTTGAGTTTCAGCCATCGAATGTAATCCCATTGAATGTAATCCCGTTCTCGAGATTTGCCAGATTTTCAATTGCTAGATCTTGTCTCCGAATTCCTCAAAACGTGTTTTGACAGCTCTACATAAAATATTTCAGCCTATTACAATTCTTTCCCCTTTTTATATAAGGGAAATGTTGTCATGTACACACCTAATTGTTTGTAATGTTTTTTTTTTTTTTACTTTAATCACAAAGATATTGGTAAGTATTAATTTCTTTGTGTTAATTTTTAGGTTAGATAACTTCTCAGTGTAAGTTTAGTAAGCTGTCATGACTTCTTAATTAATTCTAATTAACACAAAAAGCAGAATATTAATTTTGGAGACACATTGAAATCGGGTCACATATTCCATCCAATCTCGCAAGTACATTATGTTTGATGAAGCTGACAATAAACTTATAAATTGCATTAAAAAACCTCTCTTCGTTTAACGGCAAGGACGTTACTTAATTTGTTAAAATATTACATGAAATATAAAATTAAGCTTTATCTATAAAATCAGAACATAGATACATCCACTCACGTAAATGCACTCAGGTGCGTATGAGCAATTTATATATATAAAAAAAATGAAACTTTGTCGCAAAATACATTGTCGTGTTATCTCCAAATTTGGAGATAAGCTACCTCTTATCTCCAAAAATACGATTTTTGCAGGGACGAAAAATCTATTAATGAATGAGATTGGAAAATATTGGCTTTTAAGCTAACTCTATCCATACCAAAATGTAATTGATTGGATATGAGATGAGCACTTGTCAATGTAGCCAACGAGGGGGGGGGGGTAAACAAGCTTCATTAGGTGACGATCCCAAACCTATGTAAATACAGAAGGTTTGGTGTTAGGAAGGGCATCCAGCCTTTAAAAAACTCTGCTTCAAATCAATGATGAGAAATCATCAGCAAAAAAGGCTACATTCTGCGGAATTTGTATTTATAATGTGATAAGCAAGCTAGGGTTACCGTGCCGAGAAAGGTTTACAGCTAAAGAGAGTGGTCGCCGAGCAAAATGTTGTGGCATGCTAGGATTAGGGAGAGCAATGGTGACCCCAAATAGAATTGAGAAAGGGTGATGTTAATGAAGAGCACTTGTCAATAAAAATGTTTTAATACTATACATCGATGACCCAGCCTGAAAATAACAGACATATGAGATTAGAGTTAATTGATTTTTGAGGCGTTTTAATGCTGTTTGCATCAAAACGCCTTCTGTGGCGTTTTGATGCAAACAGCGACAGATACTTAGTTATCCTTACGAGGTTCATTATACCCCGAATATCTAACAAACACGTTAAATCTCTGAGCAGATTCCTATACGAGTACGTAGTACATCCGACGTTTCATAACTATAGCGATCTAAAGTCGGGAACAGTTTAAAGGAGCATCCACACTACACAATGAAAGTGACCGTGATTTCACAGTATTTTTCTAAAGTCGGGAACAGTTTAAAGGAGCATCCACACTACACAGTGAAAGTGACCGTGATTTCACAGTATTTTTCTGAAATCGGGAACAGTTTAAAGGAGCATCCACACTACACAGTGAAAGTGACCGTGATTTCACAGTATTTTTCTGAAATCGGGAACAGTTTAAAGGAGCATCCACACTACACAGTGAAAGTGACCGTAATTTCACAGTATTTTTTGTGAACGTTAATGAACTCCACTTTTAATCTCGGTATACATACCGAAATTCACTTGTATAAGTGTAATTGTGTATGTATGTATCTTGTGATTGTGTATGTATGTTTGTTTATTACGCAATACAAGCCACAATTTTGACGATATTTCGTACCTATACACTTAAGGAAATTAGCTGTATAGTTTTTGGGTCCCCTGGGGGCCCAATATTGTGTTTTTTGAAAATGATTTTTATCTTTTTAGTGGTTTGTTGTATAGAAACGTAAAATTTTGATATGCTATGGCTGCTGCTAAGGGCTACGGGAGACCCACGGGACCCAATATTTTGTTTTTTGAAAATGATTTTTTTAAATTTGTTTAAGATATTTTTTTCTACAAATGACTATAACACTAACGTAAACACTTGATCATCTTGATCCACTAGTAATAACATCCGTCAGTGTTTTTTCCTTGCTCAGACAGTAAAAATTTTTTCCTATAGATACGGAGAATGTCTGGTCCGTGATCATTTCAAATCACTGTGAAGATCACGGTACAGCGTCGCGGAGCTCTGTCACTGACACTTTCACTGTGTGGTGTGAACGCTCCTTAAATCATTAATAAATTAACAAATCCATTTCCGTCGGATTTGTTTGCCATATAAATTATATTACTCCACTGTCGAGAAGTAATATTTAACTTTTCTATTTTTCAAGCTTGCTTCAGACAAACTTGGAGGCAGTACACTTGTGATGGGCTGATGGGGAAACACAATTGAATTTTGTTTTCATTATTTATTTGCTTGTCTGCGAAATAAAAATGCCCGTCTTTACTTGCAGGCATCTGTTTGGAATATAAAGTCCAGTGATCTTGTGATTTTATTTATCAAGTCCTTCTGTTGCGTTACCCCGGTAGTACTTTGAACATTATACTCTCGTATATTACTTACACTTTTGTTCATCTGTAATGCAGCCTCTTATTTTTAGGGAATTTTTCTCTTGGTTTTCTGCTTGACTGAATTGTCCACCAAAGAGAATTGATTTGAAACGTGAGGCCTGTGTTATTGGTTATTGCGAGTTCATCAAGCCCCTGTTTTGCAGAAATTTGAAAAAAGTGAAACTCTATTTTTCGAAGTAAAACAAAAGTGATTTTTTTGAGCTTTTAAGTTGTACTCCACTCATGACCTGACCAATGACCTTTTATTAAATGGTTGGAAAGACATAAAAATTTGAGTCTTTTTTTACCCAAAATTGACACTTTAATTCCTCATAGACGCAGAGTTATGATTGCAAACGAGTTTGAAAACTCAATCGGTTCCCGTTATATCACTGGAGCGACGTCCAGCGAGTTCGTACCATGTGGGTGTCCATGTGCGTTCGTGATTCTGGCTTTTTTTAGGGCCAATCCAGGTAAGGTGGCTGGTTTGCAAGTTTTAAGCGAATGGACGGTAAAAACCCCGTTTGGAATGACCACTAGATGTTAAAGAGACGTTAAATAAATAAAAAAAAAAATCAATTTCAACCTGGAATAACTTCAGCTCTCTTTAGAGTACCGATCTCAAATAAATCTCAAAATACCTTTGAGATTTTAAATTTGATGTTAATGGAGTCCCAACTGAATGTGTCTAAAATTTGAAAATCCCCAAAAAAATTTTACCTTTTGGAATAATTAAACACGTATTTTCGCGTTTTTCGAAATTTGCATCTATTTTTTGATACACTCTGTATATTCGAGGTTGAATTTTCTTCTTCCCTGATGGAAAATAAAACAACCATCATCGCATTATTGTCGTAATTGTTGTACAATTTATTAGTCTTGGAAAAATTAAATTATATATTTTTCAACATTGTAAATAACATGTCTAGACACCAAAACCCTCTGATAAACATTTGAAACCTTTATTATGATAATAAAAACACAGGACAAACATTATTAGAACAGAAAGAAGACAAATTGAATTGAAATGTCAACACCTTGAGCTTTCTGACTTCCCAACTGAAATTTACTTTATATTAGATCACTAAAGTTAGCATAGTCTTGTTAAAATTGTCATCATCATAGGTTAACAGCCGTGGAGAATGGTTTGCAACAACTCGCCATGAGTTGTTAATACGAAAGAATTCTTGCGGATAATGCAGTGGCTTCTCCTTGCTTTCTGCATGGGTAATGGAAAAAGATATCGTTTTCGACCCTGCCCTTAGTCGCCATTTACGTCTGGCATGGGGGTCTTGGAATATTCCTTTTAAGTCCCTCTATCCAAAGGGGACCATTAAAAAATTGTCATCGAAATAAATATGTCCTTTTTATTTTAAGATAAAATAGTAGTGATATCATCATTTTTAATGGTAGTCGAGCGCTCCCGTACCTTTGGCTTTTTATCACACAAGGAAATAAGGAAATACTGATTCCAATTCATTATTGATTATGTGTACTTTGTATTAGTCGCAACCGCAATCAAATTTAATGTAATTTAAGTTAAAGATAAACTTACACAAGGCCGGCATCGAACACACACCCTTCCATAATAATAATGTCAGTGCATTGATTTTCGATTCAAGTAGTAATACCAAAAATATTTAATACAAGGATTTTATTATTTATTTCAAGAAAACTTTTTTTTTTTAATTTGCTTAACGTCTCTTTAACATCTATTGGTCATTCAAGAGTTCAAGACGGGGGTTTTACCCTCCATTCGCTAGAAACTTACAAACCAGCTACCCACATTGAACTCACCCAGCCTGGGTTGGGCCGGAAAAAAACCAGCATCACGAGGGCGCGAGCCCACGCGGACACCCACATGGTACAACCTCGCTGGACGTTGCTTAACTTCAGTGTTCTAACGGGAACTGATGTATTTAACGTGCCATAGACAAAAACTAAACGAGTCAGAAAAAATCCATGCTATGACTGGAACTGAACTTCTACCTCCTGGATATGAGCGCGTCTCGCTCTCAGAATGATTTTATTTGATCTGTTGGGATTGTTCATTGAGTGTGATGGAAATCATGGTGAATGATCAACAAATGTGGATTGTGTTTTATAATTAAGATTCTCAGTTTCAAAATAAATCGTTTTATATTATAATTTCAATCTGTTTTGCCCATAGAGGACAATAATGAAGCATTTTAGAGTGCAAGATCGAATGAAGAAATTGAAATCAGGTTAACCACTTTGAAACATCGAATATAATAATCAAACGGCGCTGATAAGATGTTTGAAAAATGATATGGGTTTCTAATAGATGAACATTTATTAAGAATTTGTCATGCAAAATTCAACATCCATTGCAAAAGCACTCATCAATATTAATTGAGCGCAAAAATTTTCAGTCTCCAAGCACACAAGGGAAACTTTAGGGCGACGAAAAGTAATGGCTTGAGTAAGGGAATTTGTGTGCTTGAATTTTCTTAAAAAAAGAAAGCAATTTATCAAATAAGACACATGACATACTAAGTAGTATTGACAGCCCGTCATCGCACAAAGTAATATACTTATACTTATACCACCTTTACACACTCGTACAGGGTCAAGCCTCAGTATCTGAGAAACCTCTCAAAATATATAAAAGCTCCTTGGTCAAGTGAGTATCACACTGGCATTTCACGCGAAGAACTCCGGTTCAATTGCCGATTGGGTCGAACAATTTTTGTGTTAACAATGGAGTAGCTACTTAAATGTTAGTATCAAACATTGTCGTCATTACTGAGTATAAAAGGATATGGTCTGGTAGAAAATTGTAGAGATTATTAGTAGATGAGTACTAATGCTGTGATACCAACAAAAACTGTGAATAACCACAAAAAAACTACATAACATTTATGAAATTTAGAATTTTTTGAAATTTCGTTTAAGTTTTAACTTGAAAATCAGATTTTGTGTGATCATTTTTTGATATTTAAGAGAGATATGTTAAAGAAAGCCGCATTTCCAACCATATCCATGTTTGAACATTTGCCGGCTTCGCATTTACTGATCAATAATAAAAGGACCAGACATGTATAGAGCCAATTATGAATACGAAAGTACTTAGCTAACTGAGAATGTAAATCCTAGTTCCGTGTTTTTTCATAGTTTTCATTTGATGTAAAGTTTTTAGTAGTGTTTTTTTTTAAAAAATAGTCACTAAAAAGCAATATAATAAGTACTTACTCCGAAGCATTCACAGACCCCAGGGGTTCTTAGCTTCAAGTTTCAGCCTTCTTTATTCAATTCAGTCTTGGGTGATGTTTTGCCAATTTTTGACATTTCGTCCTCTTAATATTGGACTATTTCTGTGACTTCATCTTGCCACCGGTTTCTAGGGCGTCCGACAGGTCTTCGTTCTTGGATGGAAAGAAATAGAGATTTTTTTATGTTTGACGTGTCTTCGGCCCTAGCCACATGTCCTGCCCATTGGAGAATACTAGAGTGAAAGATTTTTTTGTGATGGTGAGTCTTTTATTCCAGCTATACAGTTCCTCGTTATAATCTAATAAATGCTCATGCTAAATTTGCAGATTTATTTTCATCCCACCCTAAATTTTGTAGGATTTTTTTTTCCCTCTCATCCATCTTTTTAAATTGTGTTCCTTTCTTTCTTTCCTCGAGAAATATTTCCTTCAGCTATGAATATTATTTTATGTTACCTTCAAGAATTGTCTAATTAGAGGAGCCTTCTTCATGAACCACAGAAGAAAGTTTTATTTTTGAAAATTGTGCTCCAAATATTTTCTGACGTTTTGACTACAAATATAAAAAAGACCCTAGTAGATTTTATTTGACTAAGCTCGCGGGCTATTATTTGTTATAAGGTTTTTTTTGTCGTTCCGTGATTTTTAAAGCGTTTCGAATTTCTAAATCCTATAAAGTTCTAAGGATGGAAAAGGGACTATAACCAATCGAATAGCAATAGTGAGATCTAAGTTCGAACGCTGTGACTTTTCTGAACAAAAGGTGTGTATTTCTCAGACGACATTTCCTAAAAAAGATCTCGGTATAATTTTTCAGTCCAACCTACACTTTAAACAATATATGAGGCACTTGGATTTGTTATCAGAAACAGTGCAGTTTTTCGCAACCTTGACACCATAAAATCCTTGTGTATAACACTGGCTTGCAGCTAGAATATGCTTCGGTCATTTGGGCTCCTGAAACCACGACCTCGGCTTCCCTTTCCGAAAAAAATCAAGCCTTCTTTGCCAGATTTCTTTTTATGAAATTGAACGGATTCTATCCATCTTATACTGAGCCTATTTCTTATGGGCTGCTCATGGATTTGGGGACTTTGTATTTCGGACGTAAATATAATTCACTAATATTGCTATACAACATACTAATTAATAACGTTGATATCCCATCTTTAATAGTTGTTAAAGAGACGTTAAGCCAAATGAAAAAAAAAGCATTATCGCGCAATTTTTCAATTTGATTTTGAACCTTATAGAGCCATTAGTAATAAACGTGTGTATTTCTCTCAGACGTTATGCGTGTATGGATTAACTCTAATATACTGGGTGGTGCTAGATTTTGTAATAAACGTGTTTATTTCTCTTAGACGATATGAGTGTATGGGTTAACTATAAATAATATACTGGGTGGTGCTAGATTTTGTAATAAACGTGTTTATTTTTCTCAGACGTTATGCGTGTATGGATTAACTCTAATATACTGAGTGGTGCTAGATTTTGTAATAAACGTGTTTATTTCTCTTAGACGATATGAGTGAATGGGTTAACTATAAATAATATACTGGGTGGTGCTAGATTTTGTAATAAACGTGTTTATTTCTCTCAGACGTTATACGTGTATGGATTAAGTATAATATACTGGGTGATGTTAGATTTTGTAATAAACGTGTTTATTTCTCTTAGACGGTATGAGTGTATGGATTAACTCTAATATACTGGGTGGTGCTAGATTTTGTAATAAACGTGTTTATTACTCTTAGAAGGTATGAGTGTATGGATAAACTACAATTACGTAGAAAGTAGCTACACTGAAAAAAAAATGTGACCCCAAGGAATGGTCCTTGTTTACAAGGAGCGTTCATTGAATATATTTTTCAAGTTCTATGTATACCACTGATGCTCTAGCTCCCACCACTAAGAAGTTCCTGAGTAGATACTAGTTCTGTGAACTATAGACCTTACTTAAATTTTGGGACGCAATTTGTCCTCGGGTAACCCAATACTGTAAATACATAAACTGAAAGCTAATAAATGTTTGTACCAAATTCTTAATAACGACAAAATAGAACGTTCGAAAGGTATCATGGAAAGTAAAAACAGACGTTTAAAGAATTGTGAAGTTCAAACTAGACCTCACTCGTTTTTTACCATTAATTTTTCTTCTATAATATCTCTAAATTTCCTTTATAATTTCTCTACATTTACTCTATGATCTTTCTATAGTTCCTTTATGATGTATCTACATTTCCTCTATGATCTCCCTACATTTCCTCCGCGATAGCTCTACATTTCCTCTATGATCTCTCTACATTTCCTCTATGATATATCTTCATTTCCTCTGTGATCTCCCTACATTTCCTACGTGATATTTCTACATTTACTCTATGATCTCCCTACAGTTCCTTTATGATATATCTACATTTCCTCTATGATCTCCCTTCATTTTTTTCCGTGATATCTCCACATTTCCTCTATGATCTCTCTACATTTCCTTTATGATATGTCTATATTTCCTCTTTGATATCTCTACATTTCCTCTATGATTTCTCTACATTTTTTGCTTTTTATTTCGCTTTACAAATCCTCAGTTTTTTTGATACCTACCAGAATTACTAGACCATTAGAGCTCAAAAAAAACTGGGGATTTTTTTTTTGTGCTGAAGCATTCAAACTTTTTGATATTAAATTTTCAATACAAATTGGAGTGAAATTTTGAAATTTGCATCGAACATCGGAATCTGAAATGTAATCAACTGTGAAACCCGATCTCATTTATAATTCAATTTATTTAAATAATATACTGGGTGGTGCTAGATTTTGTAATAAACGTGTGTATTTCTCTCAGACGATATGCGTGTATGGATTAACTCTAATATACTGGTTGGTACTAGATTTTGTAATAAACGTGTTTATTTCTCTCAGACGTTATGCGTGTATCGATTAACTCTAATATACTGAGTGGTGCTAGATTTTGTAATACACGTGTTTATTTCTCTTAGACGATATGAGTGTATGGGTTAACTATAAATAATATACTGGGTGGTGCTAGACTTTGTAATAAATGTGTGTATTTCTCTCATACGTTATGCGTGTATGGATTAACTTTAATATACTGGGTGGTGCTAGATTTTGTAATAAACGTGTTTATTTCTCTTAAGACGATATGAGTGTATGGGTTAACTATAAATAATATACTGGGTGGTGCTAGATTTTGTAATAAACGTGCTTATTTCTCTCAGACGTTATACGTGTATGGATTAACTCTAATATACTGAGTGGTGCTAGATTTTGTATAATAAACGTGTTTATTTCTCTCAGACGATATGCGTGTATGGATTAACTCTAATGTACTGCGTGGTGCTAGATTTTGTAATAAACATGTTTATTTCTCTTAGACGATATGAGTGTATGGGTTAACTATAAATAATATACTGGGTGGTGCTAGATTTTGTAATAAACGTGTTTAAATCTCTCAGACGTTATGCGTGTATGGATTAACTCTAATATACTGAGTGGTGCTAGATTTTGTAATAAACGTGTTTATTTCTCTTAGACGGTATGAGTGTATGGATTAACTATAAATAATATACTGCGTGGTGCTAGATTTTGTAATAAACGTGTTTATTTCTCTCAGACGATATGCGTGTATGGATTAACTCTAATATACTGGGTGGTGCTATATTTTGTATAATAAACGTGTTTATTTTTCTCAGACGATATGCGTGTATGGATTAACTCTAATGTACTGCGTGGTGCTAGATTTTGTAATAAACGCGTTTATTTCTCTTGGACGGTGTGAGTGTATGGATTAATTATAATATACTGGGTGGTGTTAGATTTTGTAATAAACGTGTTTATTTCTCTTAGACGGTATGAGTGTATGGATTAATTATAATATACTGGGTGATGTTAGATTTTGTAATAAACGTGTTTATTTCTCTTGGACGGTATGAGTGTATGGATTAACTCTAATATACTGGGTGGTGCTAGATTTTGTAATAAACGTGTTTATTTCTCTTAGAAGGTATGAGTGTATGGATGAACTACAATTACGCAGAAAGTAGCTACACTGAAAAAAAAATGTGACTCCAAGGAATGGTCCTTGTTTACAAGGAGCGTTCATTGAATATATTACATGTTACATTGAATATATTCCTTAAATCATTTCAATTTAAAAATAAACCCATTTGAATTAATAGTTAATTTCTCTTGGTTCAGTGGTCACTGCACTTGGGAGACTCAGGATCGAATCCTTGTAGGGACAAAGATTTGTCACTTTGGTTTGGATGTTTTCGGGGCCCTCGTGAGGACAATGAGTAGCTAAGGAGATAAGTGCATAAAGCGACCAGCCTTGTATGTAAAATAGAAAAATTCAAAGTAATTGCATAGTGATTGATATTGGAACTATCCCACAATGCTGCAGTGGGCTCCGAAGTGGTGACATAATAACAAAAAGAAACAGCATTTATTTTATTTTCATTATTTATTAATAGTTAATATTAAATTAAAGCTCTGTCAACTTTGGACATAAATTTACTCGTATTTCTGTCTAAGATATTTGCATAAAAAATATTATATTTCAATTTTTATTTAGTACGGAACCCTCTTTATATGTCTGAGAGACACGAAAAGATTCGGTACAGATTTTTTCATTATTTGATTTTATTATTATTTGGCTTAATGCCATTATCACTAATGGCTCTTACATATAGTGAATAAAATTCAATTGAAAAAAAAGTACTATAATTTAGACACATAGAAAAAAAAATATTAAACAATGTTACAAATCAAAAGTGGTCCATGCGATCGGCAAAGTCCGGCCCAGAAGAATGGTGATGGTAAATTAACATTGCTCTAGGGTTTGGTGACACCAGGTACAGGGATACGTGATCGACAGTGCCAACATGAAACAATGGCCCTTGTTCTCAGAGAGCAGTTTGGTCTTTCAAAATACAAATTCAAAAAATATAACTCGTGACTGATGGAATATGTATGTTTTGATTTAGAATGTTGTACAGCAATATTTGTGAGATATATTTACGTCTGCAATCTAATGTCTTCAAATCCAGGTGTTGCTCATGGAACACCTGGATAAGAAATAGGCTAAGGACTTAAATGGATAGAATCCATAATTTAATTTTTCTCTTCTCGCTATCTTGATACGTAATATATCGAACGATTATTATTGAAAATAATTAATGAGATTAGTCCTTTAAATATAGATTGTAGACTATTTCATAAAAAGATTTACATACTAGGAGCTGGAAAATTGGAATATATCCGGGAAACGTTCAAAAATCTTAATGTGTTGCTGATTGCTGTATGCTGTCTCATTTATAACACTAATGTGTTGCTGAATGCTATCTCATTCAAAACGCTAATTTGTTGCTGGATTCTGTATCATTCAAAGCGCTAATGTGTTGCTGTATGCTATCTCATTCAAAACGCTAATGTGTTGCTGAATGCTATCTCATTCAAAACGCCAATGTGTTGCTGAATGCTATCTCAATCAAAACCCTAATGCGGTGCTGAATTCTCATTCAAAACGCTAATGTGTTGCTGGATTCTATATCATTCAAAGCACTAATGTGTTGCTGTATGCTATCTCATTCAAAACGCTAATTTGTTGCTGAATGCTATCTCATTCAAAACGCCAATGAGTTGCTGAATGCTATCTCATTAAAATTTTCTAAACATCATGTTCAATAAAATTACCTTTTTTAAAAAAAATGTGTACATATATTTCATATATGGCGCGCCTCCCAGTTTGGGAACCACTGTCATAGAGGATCTTGTTTTGACCCCAATTAAACATGAATGTTGATAATAATTTTACATTTTAATTTTCACTCACACCCTGTATATTTTTTATTTATTCAATCTATGAATATAATATGAATGTATTTTTGACGATTTATGCCAAAAAGTTTGGTACAATATTATAATATCGTATACTCGTATACAGGGTGATCAGGATTAATTGGATGTATTTGTCATGAGTAGTACACAGAGGGGAGAAGTCACTCAAAGACGCCGATCCTTTTAATTGGGAATTAAGTCTCGAGTTGGTCAAGATGTAGAAATAAATTTTGCCAAAATTTTGGAAACATGACACATAGTGTGATACCACTTTAAACTTTAAGAAGAACTGAGGAATGTCGTTCACACCAATTTTATTTCCATGAATATAGTGTGATACCACTTTAAACTTTAAGAAGAACTGAGGAATGTCGTTCACACCAATTTTATTTCTATGAATATAGTGTGATACCACTTTAAACTTTAAGAAGGACTGAGGAATGTCGTTCCCACCAATTTTATTTCCATGAATTTATTGTGATACCACTTTAAACTTTAAGAAGAAATGAGGAATGTCGTTCACACCAATTTTATTTCCATGAATATAGTGTGATACCACTTTAAACTTTAAGAAGAACCGAGGAATGTCGTTCACACCAATTTTATTTCCATGAATATAGTGTGATACCACTTTATACTTTAAGAAGAACTGAGGAATGTTGTTCACACCAATTTTATTTCCATGAATATAGTATGATACCACTTTAAACTTTAAGAAGAACCGAGGAATGTCGTTCACACCAATTTTATTTCCATGAATATAGTGTGATACCACTTTAAACTTTAAGAAGAACCGAGGAATGTCGTTCACACCAAATTTATTTCCATGAATATAGTGTGATACCACTTTATACTTTAAGAAGAACCGAGGAATGTTGTTCACACCAATGTTATTTCCATGAATATAGTGTGATACCACTTTATACTTTAAGAAGAACCGAGGAATGTTGTTCACACCAATGTTATTTCCATAAATAAATTTCTTATCACAGGTATAACAAGATAACTCTTAAATATGTAAAATAAAATTTGAACTCGTCTTCAGGTGAAGTCAGTAAATATTGGGGGGAGGGGGGGGAAATTCAAAAAGCAATATTTGGTTCGCATTCAATACAGGAGGGACATATAAAACTAAAATAAAAGAGATAAGAGAGCAGCTATTTTCTCTGTTCTCTATTTAAAATTCAAAGTCTCCGGGGATACGATTGGTCGGATTTTTATAAATATTTTGGAAAATAAACTTTGTTTTTGTAGTTTTTTAATATATACCGGACGGTAGAGTTGATTGTTAAAGAAAAATCTTTGTTATCATTAAAATAATTTTTGAGTATAGTAGAATTTAGAACTGTCAAAGAATAAGTGGAGCTGGGCTGGTCATGTGGCAAGGATGTCGCCAGAGAAGTGGACCAAACTTGTGCAGGAATGGTATCCGAGAGGTGGAAAGAGAAGTCGAGGTCACCCAGCAACAAGATGGAGAGATTTAATCGGGAAAGTTGGAAGAACATTTTGGACACATGCCGCCCAGGATAGAATAAGTTGGAAGAAATTAGTAAAGGCCCTTGCTCCGGATGGGCATTCTACAGGCTGAAAAGAATGAACGATGATGAATTGATAAATAATAGATTTACAAAGGGGAAAATAACAAAAGAACTAAAACAGGTCAAAAATACAATTCCCCGTGCTAGTAATACAAGTCGCCGTAACGAAAGTTATTTATAGTAAATAGCCTTGCCAATACCGAGGCCTCTTGCAAATCAGATTAACATTCATAAATATTACACTGAAAGGCCTTTATAGTAAGTAGCCTTGCCACTACCGCGGCCTCTTGTAAATCAGATTAACATTCACAAATATTATACTGCAAGGTTTTTATAGTAAGTAGCCTTGCCAATACCGAGGCCTCTTGCGAATCAGATTAACATTCATAAATATTACACTGAAAAAAATGTGGCTCCAAAAAAAAAAAAAAATCTTGTTAATGTGA
>CM022878.1:9504695-9516850 GCA_012654025.1 Pachypsylla venusta | reverse complement strand
CCCCCCCCCCCCGAAAAAAAAACTTTGGTGTTTAATTACCAAAAGTTTCGGGGCTGAAGTTTCATCCAAATACAAATTTCATCACGGCGTACGATGGACAAACGCATTTTTTTTATTCGTATTTTGGATTCTACGTACCTTTAAACGTAAAATATCAAATTTAGAGGGGGAGGGGTAGTTTTTTTCGTGGAATCGTCAAAAAGTCATTATTGAAAATATTAAACCAAATACTTTCATTTGAACAAAATACCTGTCGATAATAAAATTACTGTTTCAAGCTAATAATAGGAGAAACCTTCAATCTGATGACTGACAGCAATAGTCTAGAGTCTAGACAATGAAAAGTCATGTACTGCGATAGCTTTTGTTCAAACTTAAAATGAAAAGAGATATGTTTACAGCATTTTTGGTAGGGTCACAAAAGTATGATAAAGAATTAGACAACCTTCAACTTTGAGAGTTTGGGGCAGAGACATTACAAACCTTTTGCTTGACAACCCACGAAATTAAAAGAAAGATAGTTTACATTGTTTGTCGTTGTAATTGATCTAACGAAATGAAGTGTTTTTTCTGTTCTATATCCCGATAACTCTCAAACGCCTTCTCCAATGCTGATGAATCTTAATAGAATTAGCTGATTACCACCTATAACCCGACGAGCCGCCTGAAAACGATGTTTTAGTTACGTACATCAGATTAATCAGAATTCCATCATAAACAATGATGGTATATTAAGGGAGGATGATCGTTTAAACTTTAGTATGAGTCTAGGATAGAAAGACAGAGGATCTTCTGGTAAATCCCATCCTTATTACTTTTTCACTGAGTCGAACATATAACATCTTTTTACAGCCTAATAAATATAAATACTGAAGAATAATATGATATTTAAATAGAAAATCTTCGTCTTTTTCTTATGACCTTCTCCTAGGCCTTGCACCCATCTAAGGAAAACGTACTTACAACGTTTAGACCCTTTCTTTGGATTTAAAACTAATTAGGTTAACCAACCCGGTTACATACCTGGGCCTTCGGTTCAAAGTAAGTATACCTTTGGAACTTAGCATCAGCTAATACTTGAGATTTTCTTCATAGTCCTATTTTTACATTAAATATCCAACAAGATATTTTTTAATTAGGTTATACTCTGACGTAGAACTTTTTCTTGCCTGAAAATGAAATGAGGTGAATATCAGACTTTAAGATTTCGAAACTCAGGGATTCGTAAACATGGTATGAACTTTTTTTAGTGTTCAATAGGAAATTAAAGAAGGATGAAAAAAAAAAATTGTGAGAAAACTATCAAAATGGGCTGATATTCAGTCTTGAATTAAAATTTAGTTTCTTGGCACGTTCAGAAATTTTTGCAAAAAAAAAAATGGAACTTTGGCGACTATTCTTCCGATAGAAATCGTTTTTAAACAGAAAATATGTCCCCTCTTATTTTGCCATTAGAACTTTTTTCTATTACACCATCACTGAAATTAAAGCTTAAAAATCTGCTCCGCCCGACGCCTCAGATGCGTCGCTTTTCTATGTGATATGAACTCGGCTGTACTACCCCATGAATTCGTAGTTTTATGAGCTGTGTACAGGGTGATTCAGGTTGTTTCTATCAAGGAGTTGTAGATCATGAAAAGAAATCACTTTTTACAGGTGTCACTTTTTTCCAAGCCTTAGTTTTTGAGTTATCGCTAAAAACGTGATTTTTTTTATGACCTCATAACTCCTTTCAAAATGGTCCAATTTTCAAAAAATAAAATGATCTGAAAAGCTAACTTTAACCTGCATTCATTTAGTTTTACACATTGACTTTTCAATTTCAAATGGCGAAATTTCAAATTTCTAGTGCTTTTTTTCCACAAAAATGAGATAAAAAAAATTAAAAATCCATGAAGTGGTTTTCGAGAAAATCAAATTTGAAAATTTCGAATGGTGTCCATTTTGTTACATTGATTGTAAATGCAGCTGAAAATTAGCTTTTTAGATCATTTTAGTTTTTGAAAATCGAACCATTTTGAAAGGAGTTATGACCAAAAAAAAAAAAAATCACGGACCAAAAACAAATCACGTTTTTAGTTAGAACTCCCAAACTAAGACCTTAACAAAAAAAGTCACACCTCTAAAGAGTGATTCTTTTTTCATGTTCTACAACTCCTGAGTCACCCTGTATATCAGACCTCACTCGCTTTGGCGATTACCATTTGGTTCCCGGGTGATGGGAAACGAATGTTACATAGTGTTAAAAGTAGACTTCACTTGGTTCGGCCAATTAATTGGTTCACTTTGGCAATCCCTTATCTTAGGCATTATAAATCCAAACTATCTTTTCTTTGAGTTTATAAAATAAAAAGTAGCTAGTTTGCCTGTTTCATCCTGATGAGAAGATTTTTTCCCTGATTTTTATCTCGAGTGCTTTAGCACTTGACTTATTATATTTTTTCTTCATTTTTAGCAAAAAGAGTACCTTTGTGTTGATGGAGAGGTATCCTTAGATTAGAATTCTTTGTTTTCCCCCTCCCCTCTCTTTTTATTTCTCTCTCTCTCTTTGTAGTTTTCTTTCTCTTCATTTTCTTAATGTAGTAGATATACCCTTGTGAAGTCAAAATACAGTATGTACTAACTAATATTGTGTGAACTCTAGACCTCACTCATAACCTCTATTTACGTCCGGGTGTCTAAAGAGGTCGCAAAACCTAATCAAAATGATTATATAAAATGTTAATACCACAGATTTCATCAGAATCGCGTAATTCGTTGGAGTTTATTCTTAGGAAAAAAAAAATCAGGCAAAAGAATTTAAAAATTAAACCTTTGTTCGATTAAACACAGGACGAAAACATGTTTATATTATGGTCAATTTTAAGGTATATAGACTCAAAGGATAGAATAAGGAAGACTGCACAATTGAAAAAAATGAAGGTAACCAATTGCGGTGGCACAATGGCGTCATGCTCCGTTGAATGGCCAACAATAAACGCTGTTAAAGATATATATTTTTTTTTTAATTTGGCGTAACTTCTCTTTAACATCTAATATTAGTCTTTCGAGACGGGGGTTTTACCCGCCATTCGCTGGAAACTTGCAAACCAGTTATCCACAATGACCTCAACCAGCCTGGGTTGGGCCGGAAAAATAGCCAGCATCACAAGGTCGCGAACTCACCTGGATATTCACATGGTACAACCTCACTGGAAGTTGCTTAACTTCAATGATCTAACGGGAACTTGTGTATTCAACGTGCCATTGACGCTGGCAGTTTAAGATATAGTTTTGCATTTGAATTTCTATAAGATGGTTCAATTTACTGCCAATGTTTTTTGTTGCTTTGCAAAAGGGGCTGGTTAAGCAGACAGTATCTATGCTGTTGTAAATCTTACCTTGAGATCCGTATGATTTTGTGGTTACTTAATGTAGACTGGATGTAAGGAGTAGAAAGGAAAAAGGAGCGAGGTTTACATCTATATATATAAAAGAGAAACACANCCCAATAATTTTATTTTCGCTTTATTTTTTTGGGCAGTTAATTTATTATTTTTTAATCTGTTCTTCAGATTTGAACATTCATATTTATCCTCATTCTTCTATCAGCTATTGTAGCCCGTAGCGAAGCACGGGTAAAACAGCTAGTTAAGGGATAATGATTATGTTGAGATCAAAATAAGAGTTTACACATTAAAAAATATGAAATTATAATGTTAACAAAAAATTAACACTTTTCACCACAATTGTTTTATGGAGAAATAAAAATAAATAATTTGAATTGCTTCGAAATCTAAATATCTACTAAATTTGATATTGATTGACTGACAATTTGCTTGTCATCAGTAGTAAGAGTTTGCTGGTAACCAAATTTTTGACATGTTTAAGTACCTACCTGACGTCAATCAAATACGCATATACACTGTACAGCCAAAATCATTTAGAAAAGAAGAATTTTTTTGTATAATACTTCGTCAATTTTTGAAGCTTCCTCGGAAGCTGCTCTTAAGTTATATGAGGGTGTGCGTTGACCCAAGTACAATCCCATATCAAAATTTGTCCTCTGGTATGAAATAGGGTCTTTTTTTTCAGGGAACTTTCAGTCATCTCTGCCAAACCCAACTGTTTTTAGAGGAAGAATATTTATTGATGACAGAGAACGATGCATGATGTTATTCATCTTGCTGTTTCCAGCAAATCTTGCATTGCTTCTGAGGCCGCTTAAATCATAGATTCCATAATGTATGTTTTTTAAAAATGCTACATAAACGGAATGATATGTTGACCATAAAATTTGCTGACTTGTCTTAATTTAAATGACAGAGTCTCAAGGGAACCACTTGTCCTCATTCACACAGTATTTCTTTTTTTTTTCAAATGCGACTTTTTGGATCTAGAAAAATTACTAAAGCTTTATTCCTTGTTGTATTAGGTGTAAACGTCAAAAGTTGAATCCATCTATTTGTCACAAAAAAAAAAAAAAAAAAAAAGAAACTTGGGTATCTTGCCAGAATCTAATGAGAATTGTCTAGAACTTTCTGGTTGCTTTCATCTCGTTAATGGAAAAATTATGGTTGAACTGAATTACTCTTTCAAGTAAATCATGATAAGGGAGATCAAATACAATATCGTTCGCGTCGGTTCGCGTCCTCGTGATGCTGGTGATTTTTCTGGCCCAAGCTGGGTGAGGTCAATGTGGGTAGCTGGTTTTCAAGTTTTCAGCGAATGGAGTGTAAAACGGCCGTCTCGAATGACCAATAGATGTTAAAGAGACGTTAAGTCAAATGAAAAAAATACGATATCTCACTTGATTATATAAATTATAAGGATGATAATTAGAGCTTATTTATTCATATTCTACTGAGAACATCATCAGAGCTAGATGGATCAAAGACTGAAGAATAGGAGTATAGAAGTAGAGTACAGAGAGAGTAAACAGTACGTCCCAGAATGACCAGACACACCCCTCCTTTAACTTTTGAAGGTATTAGAATTTTTAATTTTGAAAAGCTCTAAGGATAGGAAAGGGCAATGGTCTATCGAATGGTAATTTATAGTGAGATCCAGGTTTGACAAGAGGAAGTGACTTTTATTTACAAAAAGTGCGTCGATTTCTCAAAAAAATCAAATAGAATAGTACAAAATTGTTTTCCTCAAATAAAAGTCCAAATAAAATAAG
Source organism: Pachypsylla venusta (assembly GCA_012654025.1). Lineage (NCBI taxonomy): Eukaryota > Metazoa > Arthropoda > Insecta > Hemiptera > Aphalaridae > Pachypsylla > Pachypsylla venusta. The sequence continues at coordinate 9,511,689 of CM022878.1, read as the reverse complement.
GGCTAACTTTCCTCTGTATTTTTTTAAAAAGTAATCAGCGGCCGAGAGCTAGAGGGGTCTAAATTTTAAGTTTGTTACACCCTGTATAGCGGTGTATATTTTAAGCTTTGATGTAAAAGTTTCATTATAGTGTTCCAAAAAAGGTTTCTCATCTACCTAACCCATCGAAAGTGTACATTTTTATTTTCATCAGTGTCGTAAAAGGACAAAGACAAGTCTCATTTTTCTCCTGGAAGTTAAAAATAGGCCGTTTAGAAAACGGCCTGATATAAAAGGTAGTAAATGTAAAAAAAGTGGTCATTTGTAAATGTAAAAGCGTGATAATTTGTAAATGTAAAAAGTGGTCATTTGTAAAAAAAAAAATGTAAAAAAAGTGGTAATTTGTAAATGTAAAAAATTGGTAATTTAATGAAAAGTAACCTAAATAGGAAAACAACAATTAAGCATTAAATTCTTGTTCACAGTAGGTCAGAGGAATGAGAATATTTCAATGCAATACCATAGGAAATGTCTTGCTTTCTAAAACTAGTGTTATTTCTTATGTTATTTTATTTAATTTTTCTCATTCCCCTGGCCCTTAAGGAGATTATCACTGTTTGTCCTAAATAACGACCTTAATTTACCCGAAAATTACAGATTTCTAAACTGCCTATTTTGATGGGTTAAGTAGATTGGAAACCTTTTTTGATGGGTTAAGTAAATGGGAAACCTTTTTTGGAACACAATAAGGGAACTTTTACATCAAAACTTGGAACAAACACAATTATACAAGGTATAACAAAATTAAACGTTAGACCCCTACAACGGGGTATAACCAAGTTAAACGTTAGACCCCTCCAACGGGGTATAACCAAGTTAAACGTTGGACCCCTCCAACGGGGTATAACCAAGTTAAACGTTAGACCCCTCCAACGGGGTATAACCAAGTTAAACGTTAGACCCCTCCAACGGGGTATAACCAAGTTAAGCGTTATACCCCTCCAACGGGGTATAACCAAGTTAAACGTTGGACCTCTGATTTTTTTTTGAAAAAAGTAAAGAAGAAAGTTAGTCCTTGCCTACTTTATTTGGGCTTTTATTAGAACAAAAAAAATTTGTATCACAAAATTTCTAGAGAAATCGAAACTCTTTGTAAATAGAAGTTTTTTCCTGGGGATCGAACCTGGATCTCACCATAACCATTAGATAAGCCATGTCATATCCCTAGAGCTTTTCAAAATTGAGAATTTCCAAGCCTTTCAAAAGTTAAGGGGGGTGACCCGTCATTCTGGGACTGTATTTATTTTTGTGTGTGTTACTGTGATTCCACTGACATTATTATTTAGTTATAATTATATGTGAACTTATCATACAATCACAAAAAAAAAAAAAAAAAANAAAAAAAAAAAAAAAAAAAAAAAAAAAAAAAAAAAAAAAACCTGTCTGAATAATAATTTTTAAATTGAATTTCGTTTATTATTTTAAATAATGAACTTATGGATTTGATCACGACAAAAAAATCAGCGCTTTCTATCATAAATTAATCTTTATAATATTTTGAACTTCTTCACACCTCTCTCGTAAAGTTTGCACACCTACGCGTTACACAAAAGCTTAAAGGGCTTAGTAGCAATTACTTTTGTAAACTTTTATGCCTTTGAAAAAGAATAAAGTTTCTTTTGCATCAGTTTTCTTTTTAATTGTTTACGTGGGCTTTCTTTCGAACTTGTACTTTTTCCAGTAGGGGGAAAGCTGAAAATTCGTGAGAGATCAAACTTTTTAATTGAGATTTTGAAGATGGACTTTTACATTTGGTTGACTTGGTGAAAAAGATTGTTAATTAAATTATTGGTTTTAAATTTGCCTTACTCGCCTTATTATTTGTAGTTTTGTTAATTAAATTATTGGGTTTAAATTTGTCTTACTCGCCTTATTATTTGTAGTTTTTTTTTAAGTAAATTATTGGATTTATATTTGTTTTAGTCGCTTTATTATTTGTAGTTTTGTTAATTAAATTATTGGGTTTAAATTTGTCTTACTCACCTTATTATTTGTAGTTTTTTTAATTAAATTATTGGGTTTATATTTGTCTTACTCGCTTTATTATTCGTAGTTTTGTTAATTAAATTATTGGGTTTAAATTTGTACTACTCGCCTTATTATTTGTAGTTTTGTTAATTAAATTATTGGGTTTAAATTTGTCTTACTCGCCTTATTACTTAGTTGATACACAATTTTTTATTGAAATTTATAAAAATATTTGGTTTGGGGGAAGAGATAATATAGCACACGAGGTTTTAATATACCCACAGAAATCGTGGAAAGCCTGTTGGGCCTTGCCAAATTTTACAGTTACCTACAGTTAGTATGGGTCCGTAAATGCGCACTGCAGGTCTGGTCCAGAAATGCACCCCCCGCACACACAACTGCAGGTCTGGGTCCAGAAATGCACCCCCCCCGCACACACAACTGCAGTTCTGGTTCCAGAAATGCACCAAATGTCATTCCGTTTTTTTTTTAATTATGTTCATAGCATGAATGTTCAATGATAATTAAATTTTGCTAAAAGGTACTCTGAAATGAGAATTTTTAATCCTTGAGAACGTCCGTAAAATCGCCCCTGTGGACATTGCAGGAAGGGTTCATCCTTTGTCAAGGATCATTTCTTTATTCTCTGCATGCTCGTAGTGTATTTACTACAATTACGCATGCAGGCATTTACTTTATTCGTCCTGGTCTTAGTGTGACTGTGACAATGGAAATATTTTGCTCGTCAAGTTTCACTAGCACTTACCGTTTTGCGAGTTTCGGGTCCGAACGCAAAAAAAAAAATTGCGCTGAGGGTTATAAAGGAAAGTGGCATTTATTTGGGCCCCGTAATGACACGTTCATGGACACGTCAGTATAACAATAATATTTATTTCTGTATTTCACCATCAGCTGAAACAGCCATTGATCTTAGAACTGCAAAGAGGAAAATTAAAGAATAACAAGTTTTTGTGTTGTGGTAAGTTTGTGAGCTGTAAACTCTTATCAGGTTTCAGGTTGACCTGAGTTAACTGAGTTTCGTTTTTCACACTTGACGTTTGTTTTTGATCAAAGATATCTCATTAACAGCGTTTCCTTCTGCTTCGACTTTGTAAAATAAGAACATTTCCTATTTCGTTTCCTTAAAATTTTAAATGTTCTTGAATCATAAATTAATAACAAAAGGAAAATAGTCTACAAAAGAAAAGTGCCAACGAAATTGTTGAGGCTTTTTGAATTAGAACTAATTTTAACTTTTGACACTAAGCGCAAAGTTTTTTTTTTCTTTTGGGTAGACTTTTTTTTTTCTCTCTCTCCTGTTTATTTTTGTGTAATTTTATGCACAATGCTTTTCAATTTACTCTACAAAATATACTTACTTAGGATGCAATAAAAATAACCACTAAGCGGGGTTAATTCCAGAGGTATTTTCTACTACCTAACAGAGTTCTATTTCTAATATGTGGTCAAATACTCAAATAAATGAGGAATCCTGCCTCAGCTTGGTATTGAACCCACGCCCTTCTGTATACCAGACAAGCGCTCAACTACTATGGTACTGAGGTAAATTTATACTAGACCACTTAGATTTGTAACATAAGAGAACACTACCGTTTTTTATGACGAGGATTTACTTAATTTTCACTCCCGTTTTGAGTAAAAAATATTCTATCGAAAATTAATTTTATATTCTGCAACTTTTACAGTACGGAGACAATTTGATTTATTTTGCAATATTTAATGATAAAAGCGGAACACCCTAAAAAACTCATCTTTTTGGATTTCTGTACATATTCATCCAACAACAACTGCTTTTTTTTTTTTTTGCTTAACGTCTCTGTAACATCTTTTGGTCATTCGAAACGGGGATCTTACAGCCATTCGTTGGAAACTTGCAAACCAGCTACCCACATTGACCTCACTCAGCCTGGGTTGGGCCAGAAAAATGGCCAGCATCACGAGGGCACAAACCCACGTGGACACCAACTTGTAAAAAACTCGCTCTACGTTGCTTAACTTCAGTGATCCAACGGGAACTTGTGGATTTAACGTGCCATAGACGCTGACTTACCACTGCATTTATAGCCGAAGCGTAACATGAGGCTATTGATTGGACGTTGAATTCATATTTTTTATTCATTTTGAAAAAAATAGCCCTTTTCTGGACACATTTACCTTCACCACACCTTAATTCACTTCCATGGAGGTGGAAAACGTAGGATATTCATATGAGGCCAAATTTGAAGCAATTAAATCTATAAAAACTTTTCCCGATTTTTTTTTTTTTTTACTTCTAATTGGACCTTTTTGGACTTTCTTTCGACCACGTATGACTGAGCAACGCCCCCATTTACCGTGTCCGCCGTCTGTGTTTTGACTTAAGAACAATTTTCCGCATTTACTTGCGTTTGTTATAGTATACCTTAGAACCTTAAATTTATATTAGCTTAAGGGAAAATTTACTTAATTATACTATGTTTCAAATAAATAAATATAATACATTACATTATGAGCTAATTTTTGGCCGGTTTTGTAAAATTGCCCGTAGATATTACGGATCTTTGCCGCAGACCTTTCTTTTCTGACTCTTCGCTTAACCTTCCGCATATTATCCCATGACTGAAAACTGTATACGTCATGAGGCTTAAATACTCTAGCTGTAGAGCAGCTCCCAGTCTTTTAATAATGGCTCAGTGCTCTTTTATCAAATTCGGGCGGTAATAATTGAGGAAGTAAAGAAATATTTTACTGCAAACTTTATAATTTTAAAACTTACAGAACAAATGTTTGTTTTCTAAGTATTATTACACATTGCTCTTTGTTTTTCTCCCTACAATAGCTTAGGGAATTATTGTTTCAATAAGGATCGGTTTTTAGGGAAATTTCAACTTTTAAACACTCTCCCGTACCTATTCTAGTGTATTAAATAAAATTCTGTATTCTGATTCCCGCGAGAATGTGAAAAATAAAATAAACTCTTTATCACCTTTAATTTTACTCCACAAAATGCCTTGGTAGTGTTAAAAGAACAAATGTAAAACATTTCTGTTTTACATTTGGCCAGCGTCTATGCCATGTTGAATACTCCAGTCCCTGTTAGATCACTGAAGTTAACCCACATGGTACAAACATGTGACTGTTCACGTGGGTTCGCGCCCTCGTGATGCTAGCTATTTTTCCCGCCCAACCCTGACTTGATGAGATCAATGTGGGTAGCTGATTTGTTTCCAGCGAGTGGAGTGTAAAACCCCCGTCTCCATTGACCAATTGATGTTAAGCCATATAATAAAAAAATACATTTGTTAAGTTTTTATTCAAATGGGTTTAAATTGATATGCTTTCGAATTTTATGTAAATAAGGGAGGTTCCTGGGAACCACATTCATCTCACTCATCTCGAATTTTCCCAGTTTACCCAATAGGGCTCAAAAACTAATCAGCCGATTCTGAAAAAGAACTGTGGGTCTACATCAACAACCATGGGGCTGGTTTGCAACAACTCATCATGAGTTCTTGAAACTTGAGAATCCTTACGGATAATGCTTCTCCTTGCTTTCGGCATGGGTAATTGAAAAGATATCATTTCCGACCCTGCTCCTATTCGCCTTTTACGACCGGGATAGACTTGGGTGCCTTGGCAATATTTTATAGTAGATTTACTTGAATAAATAAACTGGATCGTTAAACTACTATTTACAACGGCTTTGGCAGAGAAAGTGGAATGATTGGAAAAGAAAGAGGAGAGAATGAACAAACTGAAGGACCACATATTTCAAGAATAAGAAAACATCAAAAAGTCAGTCTCCTGTAGAAGACTGCGGCCAAGTCTGTAATGTTATCTATATCTTTGTGTTAAAGCCTGGCGAAGCAGGGAGTGCCTTATATCATAAAAATGTACCTAAATCTCCAACCGTCAAACCAGGAGAGAGTCCTTTAGGTCGATTCAAGATCTGACACTGAACTATATAGTCCGCTTGCTTCGATATGATGTTGGGGATCATTGTATTGGTTTTGTGTGTGGTTGGGGGTCCAATTCTTTAGACTTTTCTCAATCCTTCTTGCCAAACGCAGATGTCTGATTTATACATTTAGATTTGCGTTTTATAAATATAGATAGGTACAGATGTACCACAGAATTCTCATAATAAAGGAGAGGTAGCCTCAATTCGGGTAAATTGAAAAGGAAGTCAATATTTATGAATATATTTTGTTGTCGAGTCCGGAAATTGAATTAATAGTGAACTCCTGTCTGAATGTCCTTTTAGTGACATTATTCATTAGCTCTCTGATCTGTGTGTCCTTAAACAATGGGAAGGGAGGGGGGATGAAACAAAGTGACAAATACATAGTGTTCAGGGTAAAACATACAGCGTGGTCCCTGTATGTTTCACCTTTTGGTTGGGAATTTACTGTCCTTTACGTTATTCTTTAAAATTATTGGAAGTATTCTTCCAAGGCACCCAAGTCCATGCCAGTCGTAAAAGGCGACATCAGGGCGGGAAACGATATCTTTTCCATTACTCATGCAGAAAGCAAGGAGAAACTACTGCATTATATCCTTCCTATGTATAATTATGTCTTTGTAATGGGACAGAGGGAATTAGATTTATATAGGTAGAAGCTGTTTTTCCGTGCTTCGCTACGGTTACAAAATTCAACAACTCAATTTTAGATTTTTGGTGGAACCGACCCCCAGAGTGAACACGGCTCCTATTTTGATAATTCAATATTTTACTCAAAGATATTACTTTCTACACTGCGGAACACCTTCGTATAAAATTTCAGCTTTCTCGCTCATCCCGAAGTAATATTTCTTAACTATGGGTTTTTGGTGGAACCGAAGCACCGCTCACTCTTAGAAAATTCAATATTTTATTCAAGGATATGACTTTTTGTACTTCGAAACACCTTTGTATCAAATTTCAGCTTTCTCGCTCATCCCGAAGTGGTACTTCTCAATTCCGATTTTTTGGTGGTGAAAACCGTCC
>CM022878.1:9481133-9501347 GCA_012654025.1 Pachypsylla venusta | reverse complement strand
GAACGCCTTTCTACGACCAGTAGAATTGGCTGTAGGCTTGACTACAGTTTTGGGTGAAAAAAATATGATCGATTTTTTTATGTATTTTGACGTGTCTGGGAAACACGTTTAACAAAACGTAGAATCATCGTATTTGGGGGAAACACCATCTATTACCATGCCCCACACAGAATATAAAATAAAATTTTCAAAAAATCATCTGGAAGTGGCAGAAAAAAGGGGGTCTTCATACCTATAAACTCTGGTTCGTGTTAATATAGTCGGTAGTTTTGCTTACTCTTGACGTAAGCATATCTACCGACATGCTTGATAATAATCGATACCCTGATAAGTAATGTGAAGTGTCTTCTAAATAGTATAGCTCCTTAGCTCTACTGCTGCATTCTCTTTGGAGCAAATTTAAAGGTAAAAGGAGTAATTAACTTATACTTGATACGTCTTGAGAGAATAGAACGGGTCCATTCCAAACAAAATCTTATATAAGGCAAACTGAAAGAAGACACAGGAAAACAGAGAAGAATTTGGATGACCGATGTAATAAAATGGACTAAAATTGATGGCAGAAGAACAAGAAGTGTGGAGAAGAAAAATCCAAAAGTTATGGAAACCTTTGGAATGAATGAAAGACTAATTAAAAAAAAAAATAGTATAATATCAAATAATTATTTCGTTCTGGTAGACGAAATTTTCATTTCAAAGGAAACGAAGGCGACCTTCATTTAAAAAAAAAAATATATTTAATTCCTTTTTCATTGCTCAAAAAAATAACCCCAAAAAAATAGTAACTCACAGATTGTATGCTTTATTCTTTTGAATATTTTCTCAAAAAAGTATTTTTCAAGTTTACTTTCTTAAGAAAAGATTTGTAATTAGTATTTTCTTTATTTTATTTTTTTTAGAAAAAGTAACATTTTTATTATTTATATTTTTCTTTCTTTCTTCTCGAATCTTGAAAAAGAATTCTGATTAAAATATCTGCAAAAAGAAGTAGAAGAAGGAAAATTGGAAATGATATAAGAGAGAATGAGGTAAGAATGAAAAGTAAACGGAAAACAAGAAATGGGGAAAGAGTAAATTACCATTTAAACAAAAGAGATTCATGAAAAAAAAAAAAAAAAATCATTACATATACCTTTGGTTTGGGTATACCTTTGGGAATTTGGTTTAAGAGTAGAGTGGGAATTCTTATACAGGTATAGCTAATATCGTAAATTCGTGCACCTAATTAGAATTTGGTTTAGGAGTAGAGTGGAATTTCTTGTACAGGTATATCTATCGTCAATTCAAATACCTAATTAGAATTTGGTTTAGGAGTAGAGTGGAAATACTTGTACAGGTATATCTATCGTCAATTCGTGCACCTAATTAGAATTTGGTTTACGAGTAGAGTGGAAATTCTCGTATAGGTATAGTTATCAATTTTTTTTATTGATTTTGGACACTGGATGAAATTTGAATCACTCATAACTAAAGGGATTTCGAATTGATTCTGTAAATTATTTAAAATAGACAGACCCCTAGTTTTTAGATTCACGCTTATGTCTTTGATAAAGCATACTTTCATCAAGAAATTCATGTAAAAAAAATAGACTCTTGAGTTGAATGTTACCACTGGGCGAGGTTAATGCCTGAGTCATTTTCTACTACCTCACCTTTAGAGCTTTATTTCTATATATTCAAGTGGTGATTGAACCCACGCCTTCCTGTTTACCAGAGGAGCATTTAACCACTGAATATCGAGCTTATGTTACTATATATAAGAAGAAAAAAATTTGATGTTCAATTTCTAGTACCTACATAATAGGAAAGCTGGTGAGAGACGGTTTTACGTAGAGATAGGGCGTGTTCAGGGAGGAGGAAATTTATAGGTAAATTGCATTTCTGAGAATGGTGATCATCTTCATCACGAGATCTTTAAAATTGTAGAGTTTCTTTGTGGTAAGGGCCAATGGCGTCTTCTCAATTTCTGTGGGTATCACAATATTACAAGGAATCTCATGTAGTAATAATCTCATCAATCTTCTACCAAACCAAATCGTTTTACTCTGTTAATTCCGCTACTGGTCGCTACTCAAATTAGAACAACTACTCATAATCCCTCACGAGCTTGAGTGCACCCTGTAAAGTTGAAAAATGTCCGACCCCGCAGAAAATTGAACCTGAGTCCATTGCCAGTGTGATACCCATTAGCCCAGGACTGTTTAATTCAATGCCAGTTAATGTGAATCTGTGGGTTCCATATAGTTCAATTTAATAACCAAGGAGATACTGGTGTAATTCAAACTGTACCAAATAGACGAATCGGTCGAAACATGGTGTAACCTCTACACTTTCCGAACTGCGAAATTATAGTTTAAATGATGAGCTGAAGGACTTGTCGACAATTCGTTCAAAATATTCCTTTTTGTAATTCATCCCTTCTGGGCGCTGATACTTAGTCTCACAGAAACAAAAGAAAAAAAAAGAAAGAAAAATAACAAATTAGGCGTTGCCTTCATCTCAAAAGAAAAATATCTTTTTAGTTTAGGGTTAATTTTCGGGAGGGAAATAAATATTATCTTCAAATAATAAATTGGTTTCCTACCCGGAAAATATTTTGGAACCATTTTTCCAATGTCAGAAAAGTGTTCTGCATTATTCTATAAAATATTTCAAAAAGAAATTGATATCTTCTTTAATATTTTGTTAAAATAACTGTTCTTTTGTTTAAAGGGAAAATTTCATGAAAAAATCTTTTGGAGCAAATTTATAGGCGACCCGAATTAGGACACAGCGCAATTGTCTTAGCAAAGAACTTCTGTATATGTGTCTTATAACTAAATGTACAATAAAATGGAATCCATATCTTCGTAGAAATAGGTACTTGGAATAAAATCTTCAACAATAATTGATTACCTAGAGCCCTCCATATCTTCGAAGAAATAGGTACTTGGAATAGAATCTTCAACAATAATTGATTACCTAGAGCCTTCCATATGTTCGAAGAAATAGGTACTTGGAATAGAACTTTTAACAATAATTGATTATCTTCGAAGAAATACGTGCAAGACATTTTTCTGACAATATTAATAAAAATTTGATTAACTCGAAATGAGCGTCAAAAACACATTACCCGACAAAAAAACTACTGACAACCAATTGACCTGTCCGAATTCAAAATCGACACTTTTATCCGTTCTCATTACTCCGCTGTAATCTGTCTCAGAGCCACCATAAAATAAATAAGTTTTTTCCTCCTCACACAACAACGATAAACAAGAATGAATCAATTCAGCCCAAACTTGTGACTCATTTTAACAACACCTTTGTTTTAAGTGAATAATTTACCACTTGTTTATCATAATGACTTCTTTTACCGACAAATCGAGTTTTCCCAAGAGCAAAATAAATGTCTTCTAATGAAACCAAAATGACTTTTTCCTTCCTTGAACTTAGAATTTTCAAAAATTTCTTCCATAATGTTAATTCATTGCGATAGCTGTGTAACTTGAGAAGTTGTCTTGTAAAGTTTAAAATCCCTATTGGGAATTTCTTGCGCATGAAGTACGTTCTCATAGAACTGTAAATACATATTTATGTCTCTGCTCATGGTAGAGAATTTATTAATTATAGTAGAGATATTCCAATTGTCCTATTTTCAGTTAAGATAATGATATCGAATAACCCCTATGCTTCAATTTATTCTGTTTTGACATTTGTGTGTGAAGCTATTGATTTATATTTTCACCGAATGTTTCAATTCTTGGAGTCAATGGCATCACTTACACCAGCAAACTTATCAAGATATACCAACTTAAGAAAGCATTCAAAATGTTATCTTCAAAAGTATATCTTCAAATGAATGTTTTAAAAACGGCTTCATCTTGCGCATTAGAAAAAGAGAAAGGAAATAACGATCCTACTATTATCGTGTATCGTGTTTGATTTGGTTTCAAGAAACTCGACTCTAACTTTGAATAATGTAATCTCACAAAAAAATTATCATTGAAAAAAGGCCAAGTTCCTCCAATTCTTCCAAAAAATTCCGCCTATGAAAGTAGTGATATCTATTATTGGGGCCAAGTTTATTGTTGCTGCTGTATATCCCTCACTTAAATTTATTATTGCACGTTCTGCTGTCTCAATTCTTATAAAGTAATACCGACTTTACACTTGGTCAGTTTTTCTAAGGGGATTCGTAAAATGCTACCTTTTTACAATGATGATGAGTGAATCAGTCAATATGTCAGTCAGTCAGTCAGTGAGTATCCAAAAATACAAACTTTGAAATTACCTATCTCCTGTCCGGGTTAATATTAACTTTTATCCTGTAGTATTGTACTATACTACGGAATGTATGTTCAAAATTTTAATGACCTATTCCTTGTAGAACCGGATATCTGATGGTGTGAAAAACCCGGTGAATTGCTTCGTGTAAAGATACACTGGTGCTTTCCGGAACTTGGCCTGGCGCACTGCCGTGCGCTCAGATCACTAATGCGGCCGGATTTAAATTACTCAAGTTTCTTGAATCAAGAATCCACCTTATCAATGTTTAAAGTTTCTTGAATCAAGAATCGACTGTAGCAATGTTTAAAGTTTCTTGAATCAAAAATCGACTGTATCAATGTTTAAAGTTTCTTGAATCAAGAATCGACTGTATCAATGTTTATAGTTTCTTGAATCAAGAATCGACTGTATCAATGTTTAAAGTTTCTTGAATCAAGAATCGACTGTATCAATGTTTAAAGTTTCTTGAATCAAGAATCGACTGTATCAATGTTTCAATTTTCTTGAATCAAGAATCGACTGTATCAATATTTAGTAGAGTTTCTTGAATCAAGAACCGACTGTATCAATGTTGAGTCGAGTTTCTTGAATCAAGAATCGACTGCATCAATCTTTAGTCAAGGTTTTTTGAATGAAGAATCTTCTGTATCAATGTTTAGTCAAGTTTCTTGAATCAAGAATCAACTATATCAATGTTTAAAGTTTCTTGAATCAAGAATCGACTGTATCAATGTTTAGTCAAGTTTTTTTAATGAAGAATCCACTGTATCAATGTTTAGTCAAGTTTCTTGAATCAAGAATCGACTGACTCCAAAGAATTCCTTAAAACCGAAAGCATATCAATTTAACTACAACCCCATTATAATTAAAAGTTGGGACTATTTCAACCAGCGCCTACGAAACTTTGAATAAACCAGTTAGGCAACGACCAGCGAGGTTTTACCATGTGATTGTCCACTGTCATTTTTTCTGCCCCAAGGTCGATGTGGGGTTNAAAAAAAAAAAAAAAAAAAAAAAAAAAAAAAAAAAAAAAAAAAAAAAAAAGAAAAAAGAAATACCTATTCCATTAGAATTAAAAGTTAAGAAATATTAATATTAAATATTGATACGCTGATAAGCAATGTAGTGTATATTCTAAATACAGCTCCTTGAATCAAACTTAGTATATAATGCAATTGCTTACTATTATAAGGAGTTTTATTTTCATGAAGTTTTTTGTTTGCTAACTTTATTTCTTTTTCTTGGGCCAATATTTGTAGATATGTGATATTTGTTGGTTCAAAATATAGAAGCCGCACCAAAAATGTTTGGAAGGTTTATCTCATTTGTTTCGATTCCTGAGAATTATTTATTCCTTCCCAAGACGCCAGTCATGCTAGAGAATAGATAAATGAGATTGATCTTTGGAATCCATCTTGAGAAATAAGAAAATGGATTCCATTAGATTGAGCTAATGATAGTAGATTTCACATTTCCATGTAAAAAACCTTTACAGATAATATAGGAGAAGTCCATCAATCATGTTTGACATGAACCAGAGTGTTTGGCAGCTTGGGAAAATGGGTGTCCTTAATGTTAAACAATATATTGAGAAGGAAAAACGATACACTGTGATGTATGCGTGCTATCTGCAGGTTGAATATAAAGTTTCATCCATGGAAATATAGTCTGCTAGTAAAATGTGAAGTGAAAATTTTCAACAGAGGAAGTATCATTATAAATGAAATGTGCATTTTAAGGAGTGCCATTCCTTTAAATTATCTAATGCGTTCTTTTGGAGCAAATTGAAAATCAATTCCGACTTAGGACACAATTTAATGCATAATTTTTTATCCCAGAATGGGTTGGTGTTGTAGTGGTAAGCTCGTCTGTCTGTAAACAGTAGAGCCTGGGTTCAAACTCAGCCAACCCATGGAAATTTAACCTCATGAATTTGAGATATTTATCACATATTATTATGTGATAAATCACATATTTATCACATAATAATAGCACCCAAAAACAGCCATATTCAAGGGACTTTTCATTAAAAATAGGAACAATTTCCTAGTGGATCTTTGGAGACACAGCGTGCTTCCATTGGCAGAGTGTACTAGTTTTATTACATTGACCAACTAGAAGCTGCTCAGAGAAGATTTATGCGTTTTATAGGGTGGAAATAAAAAATAGCGAAACTTGGAAAATATGAATATGATTATTCATCAATCATGCAAACAATAAACATTAAAATTCTTGAACAATGAAGATTCTATTTTGACATGATATTCCTTTATAAAATTCTTAGAAACCATATAGACTGCCCATCACTTTTAAGCAGCATACCATTTCATATACCTGGGCATGATACCCGACAGGTAAAACTTTTCTCTGAGCCACACAGTACCAACAAAATTTCAAGGAACAACACCATCACAAGAATATTGTCTCTTGGAAACAAAGTTTGCGATGATTTTGATTTCTTTTTTGATACGTTCAAAAATAACATAAAAAAATGTTAGTTATCGCCCCCGCCCCTCCCCCCGCCCAAAAAAAAGTTGTTGATAAATTCTAGATATTCTATTATATTCTTCATTTGTTTATTGTTTTATAAAACAATAAATAATTAATACATTGTTTTATTTTTATTTTATAGGTATTTCATTTATGTAATTTTTAAAATTGTAATTCCTATAAAAAAAATAGGCCTGCCCGTGGAAATTGAATACAAATTATTTCATATGCAAATTGGTTTTTCATTTTTTGATTTTGTCGAATTCCCTTCATCCAAAACCGTTGAGCACCTGATCCACTTATTTCCCCCTATTTCCATAACTTTGCCAGAGGTTAATTTGTATCAGATCGTTACTCGTACAGTTTGAAAGGAATCTTACTTTCCCCTTCTATCTCTTTTGAAGTATTGTTTAAAATTTTCATTTCAGGAACGGAAGATTGTAAACTATACGATAGGTTTAAATTGAGGTAAAATCAAACTAAATTTCGTCTTCTCTTTATACGGACGTGTTGCAATTTTGGCGTATAATTAATTCATGCATTAGTGTTNTGTCCTCTTCATTCTTCGGCTCTCTCTTCCCTTCCCTGTCCCCCTGGCTTGTCTGACAATGAGGCGAGTATTGACTCCCTCTTTGTATTTTTAAGATCACTTGATCTACTACACAAAATTTAAAGAGGTACCGGCGCGAACGACCTGTATAACACAGCGGTTAAAGCGCCTAATTGGAAAAAAAACAACAACTAAATTTCGTCTTCTCTTTATACGGACGTGTTGCATTTTTGGCGTATAATTAATTTATGCATTGGTGTTCTTATGCTTTTGGCTCCAATTTACCTTTATGAACAAAAATAGTTCCATTAATAAATTAGCTTCAATAATAGGTTCATCGCGTTTCAGTCTTTCGAGGGCAACTCAATTTCTTTGTTTGACTAATTTATATCACTGTAACTATGTTTCTTAATACACACAAGTTCAATTCGTTGCATCACCTAATTCTAAATTTGTATTTATATAGTTGATACACCAAACATCAAATTCCCTTGAAAGATATCATTATTTTATTCAACAATTAATCACGTTGTATATACTCGTATACTAGTTTCTGTCAGACCGCTGAAGTTAAGTAACCTTGGAAATGCTTACTTGGATAAGAGCTTCAGTAAGCACCAAAGTCGTGGTGTCAAAGTTCTTTCAGCTTCGTAAGGACAACTGAGTAGCCGTATAGCAAAATGGCAGGATACTCTATAGCTTAGCTAACCTAGTTGCAAAAAGAGGGGCCTTCCCAGAATAAACTTCTGGATGGGAAAAAGTATCAACAATCATTCGAGACGGGGGTTTAGCCGCCATTTTCTGGGAACATACAAACCATTGACCTCATGTTTTGCGGGCAGAGAAAATACAAGAGAAGTAATCTTGCTTAACATCAATAATCTTACTTTATTTAACTGGGCAATAGACACTGGCTCAGATTTGAAGAATCACCCTTTTCATCAAAATCGGGTTGTTTACCCGATATTGATGAAATTTTGTACGAAAATTTCGTTGAAGTGTTGTTGGTATTCTATTCAAACTGATTCTTTATTTTTGACGTTGCACTATATGCATTCTTTTTGATGTTCCACAATATGCATTTATTTTTTGATGTTGCACAATATGCAATTTATTTTTTGACGTTGCACTATATGCATTTATATTTTTGACGATGCACAATATATATTCTTTTTGATGTTGCACAATATGCATTTATTTTTTGACGTTGCACAATATTCAATTTATTTTTTGACGTTGCACAATATACATTTATTTATTTGACGTTGCACAGTATTTATTTATTTTTGACGGCAATTTATTTTTTGACTTTGCACTATATTTGACGTTGGACAATATGCATTTATCTTTTGCGTTGCACAATATGCATTTACATTATTGTATCATTCTTCATGGAATCATAAAAACATTCTATTCCCTAAGAGTCAGAGTTACACCATCTTAAGGTTTCATACCTTTAAAATAAAAAACAAAAACAAAATTTATTCTTATAATCGCTGTGTTAATGTTCTTTCTGTGCCATATTTGCAGGAAGAAACAAATGATATATATTATTAATTTAAATTATTACTTTAGCAGCAAGAAGCGCCCAAGTTTACAACTTTTGAATCATTACAAGAAGAGTTAGCTGCAACTTTATCAAGACTTTAGTTATTATAGCAGTATAGCTATGTATTTACTTTATGAACGTGAAAAAGGCAAAAAATAAAAAATCCCACTATTTCACGTCTTTACACAAAATTACTGAAAGGAATTAAATGAATTTCATAAGAATTCTTTATTGGGAGTCATGTCGACCTTGATATTTTTTTCTGTATGGCATTAGGTAAGATTTGAGATAAAAATCATCATTTAACATCCTAGGTATATTGGGCGGGACAAAATTTTGCTGCCATTTTTGATTTTTAATAATTTTTTTAGAAGAATAAAGTCAATATTCTAGAAATGGTCATTGATATAAAAACACATCCATGACCTTTCCATTTAAATTTTAGGACCCATAGAATTACGCAGAATTAAAGCTTTTAGGTGCCAGATCGTGCCCCGTAGGATTTTGCTGTATGTGTGTCATCGTGTAAATATAAAAAATTTATTAAAAAAAGATGCTTACAGAATTGTATTAATATATCTATATCTGTTATTAATCGGGTTATTGATTTTTACGTTTCTATTGAAAAAATTGATGGCAAACTCAATATTCTTTCAGTGTACAAAAGTTCAACCTAATGTATCAAAAATTGAGCACAGTATATTGATCTACATTTGAAACAGCCTAAAGCTGCCTCGCGTGTGTTATCAAGGGAGCGTGTGATTGGGTGCGTTTAGTAATCTCTAATCTACTTACTCGCCTCACTTGAGCTCGTGCCAGTGTTTCTTAATCATTGCCTATGTTTTTATTAACTGACGTAAGGACTGCTTTCAGACAGTCGCTTACTTTCCGATCATATCGCATATCACACATTGTTTATAAGAGCAAGGAAAAAACAAATAAGTACACATGTTCTTATGGGAGTCCGCAGATCAATCAGCATATTTCCATAAGAACATGTGTATTTTATTTCCTTGCTTATACAGGGTGTCCAAAAGTCCGAAACCACCTGAATATCTTTTGAACGGCTTTATGTGGAGTTTTGCATGGTATTATATCCCAAATTAAACCACCAGATGGTGTGACCAATTTTTCAGGGGCGGGTCCCGCCCAACTTTTGTTTTTTAAATACGAACCCCCACCTTGTGATACATTTTAATTCTATTAAAAGTAGGTACTTTGCAACAAAAAAAAATACACGTAAAGCGCGTTTGGTTTCAAAATGGCGGCCATTTGAAATTTCAGTTGACAGTCTGGTAGACACCCTGAGAATTAGAAGTACTTTGCGAAATTTCCAAAATATGACTTCCAAGAGTGTCTAAAACTAGGCGAATTGTGTCTAAAAAAAACAGGTTTCTCGACATTGGTGTCCTATGCGATCATTCAGTAGACAGTTGCAAATAATTCGCCTAGTTTTAGACACTCTTGGAAGTCATATTTTGGAAATTTCGCAAAGTACTTCTAATTCTCAGGGTGTCTACCAGACTGGAAATTCTGGAAAACCTGGAATTGTCAGGGAATTTTAGGAGACTGGAAAATGTCAGGGAAAAGTCAGGAAATTTAGAAACGCAGAAAAACGCTAAAAGTCAGGGAATTCTNAATTAAAAAAAAAAAAAAAAAAAAAAAAAAATATCTCAATGGCCAATTTTATGCGTGAACATGCTTTTCCTGAAAAATTTCGCCTGCGGTGTCTACCAAATCGTCAAAGTGAAATTATCGTTTTCCTCTAAAATTTTGGTATACATGTTTAGGTTATGAAGGAAATTTGCTGTATAGTTTTTGGGGTCCCTGGGCCCCAATTTTGGGTTTTTTGAAGTCAGATGGGGGAGATAAAATCTTGAAAAAGTACACTGGAAAATCTGGAAAAGTAGACTGAAAAAACCGGAAAAGTCAGGGAATTTCACTTTGACGATTTGGTAGACACCCTNAGATGGGGGTTCGTATTTAAAAAACAAAAGTTGGATCCCCTTAGGGCCACATGGGACCCGCCCCTGAAAAATTGGTTACACCATCAGGTGGTTTAATTTGGGATATAATACCATGCAAAATTTCAAAACTCCACATAAAGCCGTTCAAAAGATATTCAGGTGGTCTCGGACTTTTGGGATACCCCGTATAAATAATGTATGATATGCTATATGATATACGAAAGTAAGTGGCCGTCTGAGAGCATCTTAAAGAAGCATTCACTCTACACGGTGTAAGTATCAGTGATAGTGCTGTCCGACGCCGTACCGTGATCTTCACAGTAATTTGACATGAAAAATAACTGACTGAGCACGGGGAAAACACTGACGGGTGTTATTAAAATTACTGTGAAGATCACGGTACGGCGCGGCGTCGGAGAGCACTGTCATTTCCACTTCTACTGTGTAGTGTGAATGCTCCTTTGCATGCTACGAATATAATCTTCCCAGAACGAGAGTGTTATGATCTTTTTATTTGACACGTCTCACACATAATTAGCTGACAGCTTTAAATTTTAGAGCTCTATATTTATTAACAATGCCCTTCTCTTAGTGAGGCTTAAAGTTACATTAGAAGTATTAAGGTTATCTGTATAGAGAGTCTACTCTGTTATCACTGCTGCTTATATAATGATTGATGGGGTCTGTGTATAAGCAAGGGTTGTTTTAATATCAGTCCAAAATTCTTCATTTTCTTTTCAATCCAAACTTTTTTCCCGACGATAGGGTGTTCCATCTATTCCAAAAATGTACCAGGTTTTTGAAAGATTTTTTTTTTTTTTAAGCGACGTAACCGGGGGAGGGGAAAACGGGACGTCTGATTTGTGGGGCGCCAAACGGGATTAGCCTGTGTTTTGAGGG
This sequence comes from Pachypsylla venusta, assembly GCA_012654025.1. Lineage (NCBI taxonomy): Eukaryota > Metazoa > Arthropoda > Insecta > Hemiptera > Aphalaridae > Pachypsylla > Pachypsylla venusta. The sequence continues at coordinate 9,489,622 of CM022878.1, read as the reverse complement.
GCGCCAAAATGGGTGGTTGTCCATTTTGGCGTTTTTTCCATTTTAAACGTCATATTAGTGTTAATAAAACTCTTTATTAAGCTTTTGTCCGGACTCTCATGTATAATTCGAACCTAAATCGCCACAGTTTTTCAAATTCTGTTCACCCAAAATCTATAGTTCAATACTTTAAAAAACACTACCGCTATTTTTTACGGGGATTCACTTAATTTTTTTTTACTCGAGTTTTTTAAAGTACCAATTTTTTTTAAGTCTAACAAAAAGTCTAACATAAATTTGTGAAATAATAATGACCTATAGTTCAACATTGTGTGCACCCATTTTCTCCATTTGATAACTTTACAAAATTTTCCTCCATTTAAATTGTAAAAAAATCGTCAATGGTATATTCGATTTCAACCAAAGTTTCCTGAGTCGCCCATGGCATAAGACTGACAAATAAATCAAATTCATGTCCCCAAGCACCTACCGTTCTTGAGATATATTTTTTAAAGTCCTACAGACATAGACGGGCCAATGGCTGAAACCCGAGATTTGGGCTCTCGTGACCTCAAAACGTGTTTTGGCATTGAAAACTCGACATTGAAAATTTTAGCCCATTACAATACTTTCTTTTTTCTAGGATAACTAAAATAAAAAGGTAATAACAATGAAACTTACCGGGAGATCCTCTGTCTTTCTATCCTACTTGACTCACACTAAAGTTCAAACAATCATCCTCCCTTAATATACCATGGCTGTTTATTATCGAATTCTGATAATCTGATATATCTAAATCAACCGACTCGTCGTCTTATGTGATTTCGAATTAGAACGGTAAGACAAAGGCTGAAGCGGAACTTTATTTTAAATTCTAGCTTTCAAAAATAGCGAACTTCATTAAATTACGGAAATAATTTAGATGGATTTTGTATAGTTTGTTTGTTTTCATTTCTACATAATGTAAACCATTTTTAATCTTTCTCGAGGAAAAAATGATTACTTTTTTCATAGTAATAAATTCTGTAAAGGCTTGAAAATGTCACAAGCGTGGTAAAGAGTTATCTAAATAGACAGAATTTATCACACTCACACAAAACCAAAACCACTATTTTATTAATATATATAAAAGAAACTAGTCGTATCATCGTCACAGGCGTCTTTTCGAGTTAATTAATTGAGGGAGACTAGACTGGCTCGAGCAGATGCCTGAAGATGGTTCGAATGAGTTTTTTGGATTAGGGGAAACCGCTAAACTGCAAAAGATAAATTCGATTTCAACCTAAAGTATCGGTGTCCGTTTGTCATATATATCATAATGAACACCATAGAGCCACTTTCACATGAAAGTTTATGCTCTAGCTCTTACTGTTCTAATTTACGCAAGATTCGTTAAATCCGCTATAAAGCGGAAAATTTTTCCGTAGTTCATGATGACTTCAAATATCCTGTCACTTACTATTTTTGAAATATCTTCTTTATAGACAGACATACGCACAGATCAATGTGATTGAAACTCGAAATATCCAAAATATATTTCTAAAATCTCATCCCCTTCCAATACTTTCCTCTTTTTGGGACAAGACGGATCTATGGTTGAAACTCAAACTTTAGGCTCTTGGGACCCCAAAACGTATTTCTAAAATGTCATCCCATTACAATAATTTCCTCTTTATAGGATAAAGAAGGTAAAAAGAAGTCCTTTTTTGTCAATAACTAGTTTTCAGTTGAACTTTCGATCTTTTCGAACTTATATTACAAGGAGAAACTGTGTTCCAAATTTCAAACTTTTGCCATCGGGAAGCTACGTTGATAATTTGTTGATAGTTTTTTGTTTTTTTGTAAAGGATTGTTTTTACTTAGCCGTTAAAAGAAAATATATGTTCGCTAAAGATATAATGTTTATTTATTTCTCCTGTCACTAATACCAAATCGTAACGATGGAAGATAGAACGTACAATACAGGGTGAGTCATTTCAATTCATATGATCCCTTTTCTCGAAAACCGTTTATTTATTTTTTATTTTATTTTTAAAAGAAAAAACCTTTGTAACAAAATATTCATTGATTTTTAGGGAAAATATTATGGTGACCTTGAATTTTTTCTCAAAGGTCGCGTTTAAGGTTATTTCAAGATCGTTTTTTTTTTAAATAGCATCCTATATTTTTGATTGTGGTATATTCAATTTTGTATTAAAAAAGAAATATTTTTTGCTTTTTTTTTCGCTTTGACAGTTCTCGAGGTAATTCCTTGACGTGCTCTTCTACGGCACGCCTATTTGCAAGTATTTGTGCATAAACCCATTTTTAACTAAAATCAACTCATGTATGCCCAAATGGGTGTGCTGAATATAGTTCATATATGAACTATTATCAGCTATTTTAGTACTCGCGTACTCGTCGAGTGCCATCAAGTTTTACTAATTCCAATAGTTTGCCACAATTAACTCGTCCCTCAATCAGTCGGTCAAGACACTTAAGATCAGATCGTTTTCTACGATCAGCCAAAGGAACCAGAGAAGATACAATCAAAGGATAGCGATATCGAAAATAAGACAAACATTTTTTTTGAACTTTTTCTAAGGTGCCTCATAGTGAGGTGACCAAACAATGCAAGCATACTCCAACAGTGACCTGACCAATGCCTTATAAAGTAGAGAAAAGGCTTCAGTAGAGAGACCTTTTGAATTACGAAAAATATATCCCACAATATACGATAGCATCGCATACAAAGATTAGAGATACGGGGAGAAAAAGATAGATCACGATCCAAAATCACACCAAGATCCTTCATCTGTTTTACAACAGATAAAGGTTCACCATTTATACAGTAAGGAAAATTAAAAGAATTGTTACAACGAGAAAACTCCATTACAGCACATTTATGGAGAGATAGTTCCATCCCATTAAAGGTTAACCATTTATAGAAAATTTCGAGATCGTTTTGTAAGAGATGGCAATCCATATCGTTAGAAATATCCTTATAAAGCTTGACGTCATCAGCAAACATCAGGATAAAGGCAGACTTAATCACGTCAGGTAAGTCATTCAAGAGGAGACTAAATAAAATAGAGCCGATATGACTTCCTTGTCCAACGCCTGAAAGCACATTAATTGTGGACGATAGTTACCAACTCTCACTTGTCGAATTCTACCATCCAGATTGCCAGAAAATATCCTTAAATATTTCCCCTAAAAATCAATGAATATTTTGTTTCGAAAGACTTAAAATGCGTCCCACTGTATATAACATTTAATTTTTTCATTCTGTACGATTACATTCACTACATTAGGTTCCCGGGCTCATTTCCTTTTTTCCTTACATTGTAAGATGCATTGCTCAAACGTGCACCACATCCCTATTATTTTAAACCCTCCCGTCAAAAAAATGTAAGGATAATAAGGTTTTATCTTTATACAGAAGTTAGTGGTGTCCGTTTTTGTGTATTATAAATTTAATTTAAAAAGAAAAAAGGCGAGAATGCTGATTATATCGGGCATATAGCCAAAAATGACTTTTGTATTACAATGGAGTTACATCTTTTGTACATTGAAAAAATCTCAAGTGGAAAATCAAAGGAAATTTACAACGACATTTTATTTTCTCTTTACGGTCAGTTGGAATTCAGACTGTATTGCTAATCAGGATGAGTTGTAGGATAGAAAGTAATTGAAGAGCCCTCTGGAAATAAGATGAGAGACTATATTAAACAGAATTAATATTAACGTATTTATACAGGGTATCTGAGAACTAAGAGCGGAGTGCAATATCTTGAGGAATTTCGAAAATTAAATCGACAAAAATCTATATACATATTTTATTTTTTCAAAAGGGGAAATTTTTCTAGTTGTTTTCAAATTTAGGGAACTTTCAGGGGAGTCAACTTTGAAATCTTATCGTGAACTAACCATTTTGTAATAATTTTTTGAAAATTAAAACAATATGAAATTAAAATTAAGTAAGATTTAATATGAAATTATTTCGATTTTTTTTTAGCTTAACTTCTCTTTAGCATCTATTGGTCATTTGGGATGGGGGTTTTCGCCTCAACTCACTGTAAACTTGCAAACCAGCTACCCAATTTGACCTCATCCAGCCTATGTTGAACTGGAAAAATAGCCAGCATCACGAGATCGCGAACATACGTGGACATCCACGTGCTACAACCTTGCTGGATGTTGCTTAATGCGGGGCGTTTTTAGTCGTTTTTTTGGCATCTGTAATCAAAATAGTGGCGGAGTCTTCATTTTTTTGCCAAAAAAAAAGAAAAAGTGTCGTATTAGTATCAGCAACTTATGGCGAGTTGCTGCAAACCAACGCCACGGCTCTTAACCTAATATGATGAATACGCTACCCTGCCACAACAGAAAAGCGATAAACTTCTGCTCACTAACCTACCCGATTTACTGGCATCCTCTCCCAGTAGATCATTTGACCTTACATTGGGAAGAGAGGTCAAACGTTCCAAGGTATTAAAATGTTGAAAATAACCTGGGGGGAAAAATAACTTTAAATACTTTGCATTTAAACATGCAACACAAAACACATGTCAGCACTTAAGTTGAGAGGCCCCTGGAACTTCGAATGAATAAAACTGTTTTCGAGTATATACCTATTATAGCTTTCCGTTTTAAACCATTATATTTGTATATACGTATAATTAATGTACTCAATACTTAAACAATTATTATTATACCTATCTCACTGAATTCAATGAATTGAACGGTCTTTAAAAAAAGATAATTAATATCACCTTTGAAAAAAGCGTCGACCCACAAAGAAAACTCTTCTAACTTACAGCAAAATGTTTTTTTTATGATATTCTGTTTCATATGAAATTTAATTCATTTATCGGGCGGACCTTGTTGCCTGTATTCGTTTAAGTTGAAATGTCTCCCACTGATGATTCATACTTCAGTCTTTTAAAATGTAAATTGTTTTCATGGTCAATTCCAAATGTTCATTATTGAAAGCAATAAACTAAGTTTACTTACCTACGATCATACCACGTTGAATACACTAGTTCCCTTCAGATCATTGAAGTTAAGCAACGTTGGGCGTGGTCAGTACTTGGATGGGTGACCGCTTGAGAACACCACGTATCGTTGGCTATATTTCCCTGCCCAACCCAGGGTGGGAGAGGTCAATGTGGGTAGCTGGTTTGCATGTTTCCAGCGAATGGAGGGTAAAACCCCCGTTTTGAATGACCAATAAATGTTAAAGAGACGTTAAGCCAAATTAAAAAAAAAATTGGCGTATAATATATATCATGTTAATTAGCACATTTTAAAGAACAAAATATTTTGTTCTTTTGAGCACACTCACTGGCACACCTCAATGTTTTGATATCCGAAATGAGTATTTAAATAATAAATAATTGATGTTAGTTATTTCATTTTTTCAATTATAAATAATATTTATAACTAGGAAAAATTATAAGAAACAAAAATTATATTATTTTTAAAGAATACGATAAATATTGAAAGTTATTTCTCCCAGAGAACACTTGGAAAAACAATACGGTGTAATAATTAATATGTCCAGATTATACTGAGCAGCACTTTAATAATTATAGTGCTTCAAAAGCAGTAACCGCGAGTAAGCGGCCGTCTGAGAGCACCCTTAGGTAATAAAACACAGCATACGAGGTACAATGGTCTGTTATTATTATTTTTTTTTTCTTTCTTTTTCAATGTTCACTTATTGTTCTCCGTTTATGGGATGTTTAAATATATAAATACTATCTTTGATAATTGATTCGCTTATGGAATTTTCCTAACTGCATTGTAATCTCCTCAAGATATTTTTCTTCTTCTTTCTTCACCATTACAGTACTGTAAACCCCATTTGTTACACGTCACCTTTATTTCTACCACACAATGAATTTTGTTTTTCCTCCACACCTCTGTATTTTCTCTTCGTACCTAGTTTCCCAGGGTGCTGTTTCGGGTCACCGCGTAATTCCTAACAATTCAGTTGTTTGTTTCTTAGTCTTGTTGATATTAACAAAATGTTCGCTTTTTGTTATTCTCATCTTGCCTTGTTATTCTTCTTCAAGAGTTAGAATTAATTTCTATTTGTAATATAAACAACAATTTAGTGTACTAATACTCGTACATGTTTCTTTTGAAAAACCAAAAAACATAAATTTACGTTACGTTTCTTATCAAAGCTTTCTTTAAGAAAATATCTACGTAAAGAAAGAATAAATTATGCTCGTGCAACGCGTACAGAGATGTCTTCAAATCCTACCTTTGTATTCATACCACATATTTCTCTTTCTATTCTGAAAAATAAATAAATAATCGGATGATGACTTTTCAGCTTTGCAAATAGTGTTATTTTTTTATCACTTTATCCTCTAAGGCCATTGGTGGACGGGACCAGAGTTCACGAAACATCAGTTCTTTTTTTACTGAAGGTGAAATTTTAATTTCATTCTTCAAAAATATACATATTGCAGTTCATCCAAATTATCGCATAAATACCCAAATATGTATCATTAAAAAATAAATAGCTTCAATAAATAGATTCTATAAACCAATACCAAAAAGTCTCCATGGCAGAGTGTGCATCACACTCAGCTTGCACCAAGGAAGTTCCAGGTTAGATTCCTGGACGGGTCGAAAATTTGATAAAGGTTTTTCAAAATTTCTAGTTTATCTGGTTGTGCATGAGGTAATTCAGCCGCCTGAGGAAAAGTGAGTAGCTATATGGTAATAGCGACAAGTGGTGGCATTATAATGTAAAAATTAAAGCTTAGGCTTAGTGATATTAGAGTGAATGTTGAAAATACCTTGTAATGCTATGATGCCCCCAAAAAATTTAACATAATAACACAAAATTACATTATGATTGTATGTATGACCATGGTATAAGTTTAATAATATTTTCAACGCAGAAATTACTACTTGACCAATTTTTCAAGTAAAATATCAAGTTATTATTTCTCTCTTGGAAAATTAATATCCTTCTATCTTACATGTCCTTCTGCTTGCCGTCAATATCAAGGACTATCTAATACCTAACTCTTATGTTATCTTACAGAAAGAATAGAAATTCTTACAATACAGCTTTCGCCATTTTCAAGAGATTATTTCTTTATTTAATGAGAAAAGTGCAGAAGGAATGATATCTCTTATTAGAAAAGAAAATGAACAAACTAAAGAACGAGTGAACGGCATTGTTATGATTCCTTAGGAATCTTACATCATTGGAAAATATTGGAAATAATTAGAAATCGAAGACAAGAACTGAATACCGAGATTGTTTATTCCTAGAATCTCAGTTCCATGATTCCTTAGGAATTGTAAATCATTGGAAAATATTGAAAAGAATTAGAAAAGGAAGACAAGAACTGAATACCGAGATTGTTTATTCCTAGAATCTCAGTTCCATGAGTCCTTAGAAATCTAACATCATTAGAAAATATTGTCAATAATTAGAAAAGGAAGACAAGAACTGAATACCGAGATTGTTTATTCCTAGAATCTCAGTTCCATGATTCCTTAGGAATCTAACATCATTAGAAAATATTGGATATAATTTGAAAAGGAGGACAAGAACTGAATAACGAGATTGTTTATTGCTAGAATCTCAGTTCCATGATTCCTTAGAAATCTAACATCATTGGAAAATATTGGAAATAATTTAAAAAGGAAGACAAGAACTGAATAACGAGATAAATTCTTGATAGATTCTCAGTTCTCAACATTTTTCATAATTTTTAATATAAAATTTGACAATATTAAATTAACAAAATGAAAAAAATAGAAAACACATCAGCGAACTTTTAGTCATCACAGAAAAGATAAATAAAACATTACCGTACCGGTTTTACCTTTGTAGTAGAGACTCTAGGGGCCCTGGTCTAACTTTATCTCTAAATGTCTAGCGGGCACTTCTGTTTTTTGGTGAGCACCGCTCTCTCGTTCCTAAAATTCATACATTCCTAAAATTCATAGGCCGTTAATACATTTTTGAAAGTTACAGAAAATTTGAAAGTTACAAAATTTAAGCTCAAAATAGTTCCTAGCAGTTATTCCAATATATTGTCCTTGTTCTGTGTGCTGCAAGTTCACCTCTTTCATCCTAGTTTTTCTTTTCTATGTTTGTCCAATGTAAGATAAGTATGAAAGTGATAATAAGTTTCCCTATTGTTCTCTCTTTCTCCTGGCCGTTCTTCATTTTCCGTAACTATTCCAATTTATTGTCGTTGTTTTGTGTGCTGCAAGTTCACCCCTTTCATCCTAGTTTCTTTTTTCTTTTTTATGTTTGTCTAATGTAAGATAAGTATGAAAGTGATAATAAGTTTCTCTATTGTTCTCTCTTTCTCCTGTCCGTTCTTCATTTTCTGTAACTATTCCAATTTATTGTCGTTGTTTTGTGTGCTGCAAGTTCACCCCTTTCATCCTAGTTTCTTTTTCCTTTTCTATGCTTGTCTAATGTAATATAAAGTGATAATAAGTTTCCCTATTGTTCTCTCTTTCTCCTGTCCGTTCTTCATTTT
>CM022878.1:9455388-9477285 GCA_012654025.1 Pachypsylla venusta | reverse complement strand
TAGCTCCGAAACTTTTGGGTTCAAATATACCGCTGTCGGTTTTTACCGCTTTAAAGCGGTTTTCATTAATCGTGTCTAAAAAGAGAATGTTAAGAGCCAGAGACTTCAAATTTGGTAGGTATGTCAAATGTAGGGTCTATAAATACGCCCCAGATTTGGTATCGTCACGAGAACCCCCCTCAATTTTTTTTGGGGGGGGGGTACCCTCCCAATTTTTTTTTTGCCACAGAAGTAAATACCCATGTGTCACATTGGTAGAGTTTTTTTTTTTTTGAGATTGTCGTAACAGACGAAAGCGCTCGTGATTGATTCATCAATGATTTTTTTACATTTTTTTTTTACGTGATTCCTCAATGAGTGAAATGTCAAGGCACTCTGACTGGTTAACAGTATTTGTCATAATTTGAACTTTGTAAGCTGTAATTTCAGTTTATGCAGTTCATGTTGTAACATCCTGTACATAATATGAAACAAAAGTGCAACGAATCGTATGCTCACACAAATACCACATTACCTCCCAACCTAGTCTGCGAGTGGTGTACGGGGACAATAAGCATAAAATATTAACGCAATTGAACATTGCGTCACATTTGTAAAAACATTCATGGGTGAAATTAAAATTACTGTACAATTTGTAGGAGTTGTTTTAGATTGTGCAATAAATTCTCTTCCGTATGCTTATAATACTTGTCCTCTGTGCTATTCACAGAGGACTTAAAAAGAATTATTCCATGGCACCCAAGCCCACGCCGGTTGTAAAGGGCAGGGTCAGTAACGATATCATTATATACCCATGCAGAAAGCAAGGAGAAGCTATTGCATTATCCGGAAGGATTCCTTTGTATCAAGAACTCATGGCGGGTTGTTGCAAACTGGCCTCACGGTTGTTAATGATGATGACGGCACTTATAAATTACACAACGACTCTTAATTTTCGATATTGAAAACATATAGAGTTCTAATAACGAAAGATTTTTCGTTAGATCGATATTTTCCATTTATCGATGATGATGATGAGGACTTGTACTTCTCTAAACTGTAGAGTTCTTTCAGTTAAAATGACCAATATGAGTCTCTGGGTGACCTATTATATAATAACAGGGTGTCTACCAGACTGGAAATCCTGGAATACCTGGAATTGTCAGGGAATTTTAGGAGACTGGAAATGTCAGGGAATTTAGGGAAAAACGCCAAAAGTCAGGGAATTTTTCAAATTGATTTTTTTTTTTATCTCAATGGCCAATTTTATCCGTGAACATGCTTTTCCTGAAAAATCTTGAAAAAGTACACTGGAAAATCTGGAGAAGTAGACTGAAAAACCTGGAAAAGTCAGGGAATTACACTTTGACGATTTGGTAGACACCCTGAATAAATGTTTATATAATTTTTCATCAAAATGTGTCATTCGAGAGTTATCTTACAAAAAGAATAAGAAAATCGTCAAAGTCATTGAGATTCGCAAGTTCAAGTACCCCGAAGACTCGATTCAGATTGAAAGAGAATTTCGTGACTGAGCCTTAAGGTGTGGTTTGTCCAGAATTTCAGTGGAATGTGTTTGAATTTCATTCGTTTTCCTATATCGTAACGAGCTGAATTCCTCTATAGGGCTATACATAGCGTTTGACTTGGAGGCCTATTCAGCTAAACTTAAAGCTTGGCAAGGCCGTATCCAGGGGGTTAGCTGAGGGGGCTGCAGCCCCCCCCCCGAAAATAATTAATGGTGAAAAAAATACATGCAGATTTAGAAATTTAATATTAATCTGCATAATATGAAAAATGGGAAAGAGAAATCTATAGGACAAGGTACCTTCGATATCTACCGACACTACTCGAAGTGTCGGTAATAAATAATAATGTCTCTGTTATCATACTGTCCATATATAATAATGTCTCTGTTTGAAGTCTCTGGTTAGAGCTGTCGCCTGTCCTCTGTTTAGTATTTTCTTTCGTTTCTGGGAACTCTGGGAAGTAGGTTTCAGTTCTCCTTGAATAATCTTTTGCGTATTTGTGCGATTTTGGACATATTATAATCGGGCTTTAGTCTAATTAAGGATACTATAAGGTGAGGATACTATTTATTATTCACCGCGAGTAGTTGTGTGAACTGTAGACCTCATTCAGTTTCCGAATTGAAAGCTTTAAGGCTCGACTAGCGCCCAGACAATTCAAAATGTTATCAAATTTATTAGACACACGATTGATATGTTTCAAAATAATATTGTTGCTGTTGTTGTTTACTTCACCTCTAGATATACATAATTATATCTATGTATAGAGGGACCTAATTATATATATGAATTGAAGTAGCAAATACTTTGTTTAATTTGACCACCCCAGCCCCCCCNGGGGGTGCTCCCCCCCGAAGCAAAATGCTAGTTACGGCCTTGAAGCTTGGTAAGTCTTTGCGATATTTATGTATTTTTCATGGATTGAAGTCTTGGATTTAATAGCCCCATGCTTAGTCTCCACGCATGTTCCTCTCAAAAGAGCCCATGCCGTCAATGAAAATAAAAAAAAATTAACAGTGTTTGCAAATATAGGAGCGGAGAAACATAATATTTTTTTCTGTCTGTGTAAACCCATCTCGGGAAAGTGACGTTAAATGAACTAAAAACTAATCAGGAAAGTTTCTTTTGTACGGAAAAGGGTGCATAGGGAAGTAAAAGAAGAATCTTCTTCTCCTTATTTGTAGAATGCAATGAAACGAACAAAATTACTATTTGATGAAATTTTGTAACTATCATTGCGATGTTGTCACGAGTATCTCCGAAGGGGGAGAGTGAAAGAAACGAAGAGATATTTACATTCAAATAATATCAGTTCATCATCTCGTCGTGTTTCAGAGGAAATCATTGCATTGCAAACATCATTGATGTGTTCGAGCGAGTAGATATTAATAGTGCACCTATCAGTGATGTGTTCGAACGAGTAGATATTAATAGTGCACCTATCAGTGATGTGTTCGAGCGAGTAGATATTAATAGTGCACCTAACAGTGATGTGTTCGAACGCACACGGAGCCTCCAAGAAAATTCTAATTTATATTCTTTATAAAATGAGTAGAAATAAATTCGCCGTCGGCTTTTGCAAGAAAAAATGGAACAGAATATTAGCTTGTTGTTTGTCGACGGAGTATAAGGAAAAAGAAATACATGTATAATAGATTGGTTAGATTGTAACGCTGTATGGGGTCGAAACATCTAATTTCTAAAATTCAGAAATTTGTGTGTTTTTTATTTGGTAGTAGTTGTCTGTTCCAATACCACAAACCAAATGTTAGAAGATAACGGAAAATTTATGGGACTGGACCTTCCTTTACCCAAATCATGGTTCAATTGTTCCAATACCACAAATTATATGTTAGAAGATAACGGCAAATTTATGGGACTAGACCTTCCTTTTCCCAAATCATGGTTCAATTGTGCCAATACCACAAATTATATGTTAGAAGATAACGGCAAATTTATGGGACTGGACCTTCCTTTTCCCAAATCATGGTTCAATTGTTCCAATACCACAAATTAAATATTAGATGATAACGGAAAACTTATGGGACTGGACCTTCCTTTTCCCAAATCATGGTTCAAATTTTTTTCCCACTGTCTTTGCTTCGTTGTCACACATCCTAGGCAAATTCTTACCTCAACTAGGTATATATTATTGCTTTTTTCGGTATATCTAATCTTCAAACAACTTTCATGTTATTTTAAGTTGGCGGTTCTCTTAGTCTAAAGGGTATTACACTGTTACNGGGGGGGGGGGGATTCTGGTTCAATTCTCGGCGGATTCGGAAAAGTTTCGGTGCTTGTGAAAGTTTAATGTGAGTAGCGACCAGTGGCGTCATTTCGAGAGTGAAAAGATTTTGGTTTGGTAGAAGATTGAAGTGAGTATTAGTACACATGTCGGTTTGTAATGCTCACAAAAATTGTGAAGAGACTGGTGAGCCTTCCCACAAAGAAATTCTACATTTCTTTGATATTGTTTGAAGGAGTTTTTTTTTTCTATTGAACATGTCTATTAATATTATTTGATGGGTTTGCTTTCAGTTATGACATGCGAGGAAACACTGAACAAGCCAAACATTGGTCGGATAAAGATTTGACCGATCGATCATTTTTCAAATCGGATGAATCGCCAGCATATCTCAGAATCGACAATATCAAAGATGCAGATGGAGGCATATACAGGTGTCGTGTCGATTTCAAAAAATCTCCTACCAGAAACTCAAAGGTCAATTTGACAGTCATACGTAAGTTCTTTCTATTTTATTTTAGAAATTGTTGGGACGTTCTGACGCAAAGTTTGACATCTAAGAAGAGATAGGGAAAAGAATTTACTTCTTTGAGAGGAAAATCGCTCTTGTGAAGAAACAGGCTTCTTTTATGAGATGTACAGTTAGTTCAACACGTTGTCCATAGTTTCCTACCTGAAATCTTAATTTGGAGGTATTAGGTGGATTTTTCCCAAAAGAATTTTTCCTTCCCTTGGATTCTCCTTTGTTTTCAAGTGACTTGTCCAACCCAAGTGTTCATTCTATACATATATCTCTGAAAGCTTCCTTGATTCCTTCCTTGACTTGTCTCATAATACCATTCTAGCAGGTTCTTTATCTTCCTCGGCCCTCTCCAATGTTTCACATCTCTCTGTATATATCTTCTACAATTTCCCAGGAAATTTCCTGGATTTTCTGTTATATATATATATATATAATGCTGTGCAGGACCTTTAAAAATCTGTCATTGAGATCTGGAGTGGCCTAATAGGAATAACTACCGATTAGGTGCTTGTTCCGAGGAAAAGCTGTAAACATGTTAAACAAACATAGTCGATATGGAACGAACAATGTTCGTCAAACATGTAAACAAAATTTTGAATCCAGTAATCTGAAAATTTGAAGACCTCGCACCTAAAAAGTTATCAAAAGCCGCTTCGACGTTTAATCGAATTCGTTGATTGTGCGTATAACGCTTTCATTATAATGGATATAATCTTTTTTTTTTATTTGGCAAATAAAATTCACACCCATCAACATAGCAAACAGTATTAAAGTCCGATGTAATGAAAATTGTAACAATAATAACGCTTTGAACAGAAGTATTAAAAGAGAAATTATTATTCTTACAAACATTTTATGAGATCTTTGCATAACTTTGTTTTTGTAATTCAAGTTTATCCGGCAAGAATGATGCACACTGTGCGAGAAATCCAAATAGACTTTTTTCATTTCAGATCGAAAAGTAATTTTCCAAAATCACTTTTCTATCTATCCTTATAATATGAAGTAATTGCATTGTGTCCCAAATCAATCTGCCTTTAAATTGACTCCATAGCCCCGGTCGCGGGTTCAAGACTCAGCCGGGGCTGTTATGTTATCCTTTATATGAGATTTTGACCACATAATAATATAATTTGGGCTTACTGCTGCAGCAGAACGAGACCCTTAAGGAACTTAATAAGGGAGTTTAGTACAGTTAGTCTATTATTATTACGAGTGTCGTCTCAAAAATAAGTTGCACTTAAAAAATAATTTTAATAAAAGTTACATATTTTTCTAAAAGTTATATATTTTGAAAAGTACATATTCAATTTTTTTCTACACAATCGCCTTGTTTTTCAATACATTTTTGGTATCGTTGTAAGATTTTTTTCAATCCAGTGTCATACCACTCTGCCGTCATACTGGTTAGCCATCTTTCAACTTCTTGTTTCAATTTGCACATAATTTTGATAAACACAGATCGTCAGTAATGATCCTGTGAAGTGATGCACGGCTTATTTCGTCATTCAATGGCAGTTAAGAAAGGATTTTATCAAGCGTTAGGCACCAATCGGTTTCAGTGACCCTTCGAAGATCTCCGACAACAGTAGAGATGCGGAAAGTGGAGGCGCTACCGTTTCGTTGTTCATCGTGTAATGTTGTTCTCCCTTCAATGGATGATTGGCGCCAACGAGAAACCATAGGCCTTGACATAATATTTTCACCATAAATACTATTCACGATGTATTTCAGTAGCATCATTCTTATTTTTTGCCGTCAAAAAACGAATAACACCACGAACTTCGCAATCGGCGGTTGGAACATGCAATTGGAGTCTCCATAGTGGCTGGGGCCTGACTGAATAGATCGACGTACGCACAAAGAAATTTTACAGTGCTGCCACTAGGATTTCAAAAAATAGTGTAACTTACTTTTGAGACGACCCTAGAAAAGAACGTATCAGTTGATTTGAAGGAGCTGTACTCATTAGAATACACAACTTTTTTTTATTATTAATTTTGAACGAAAAAAATCACTTTACATTAGTTATCAGAGTATCAGTAATTTTATTTAATATTTCTTAAATTTTAATTAATTATGGTAATATTGTTTGTGTTTGAATGTTCTTATTTAAATTGGGTTTCCTTCGGAGCCACATTTTAGTGCCATATTGGGCCACATTTTAGTCTACATTAGGAAAATTTCAAGTGCTTTATGTAATGAAAAAGAAGGAATACTGGCGTCGTTTTAAAAAATAAAAATTGCATTTCTTTATCTTTCAAGTGTTATCTGAAAAAAAAAAAGAAATTTGAGATTTGCTTTCCAATTTAAATAGGTCATATTGACTGTTGAAGTTTAGCTGTAGGTATGCTTTTAATAGAATGTAACTCGACCCACATACAAATTGCCCCCCCCCCCCAAAAAAAAAGAGCGGAGCTCAATATCTTGAGAACGGTATTCACGTTTCTTAAAATGTGCGGTAAACTTTTTCTAGCGGTTTTCAAAATATTGAAATCTTAAATGGAATCCACCACTATTTTATATAGACTTTTGGAACGCACAAGAAAATAAGTACTGTGAGATGTACTTGGAACTGTACTTAAAATAGGGTCAGGATATCTCCATGGTGAACTGGAAACAATTTTTCAACCATAACTCTGTGCCCGTTAGAGATTAAAGTTGCAAGGTTTAATTGGGACTCCAATGGTAAATCTTTCCGACAGTGTTATTCGCTTTTCGGAAATCAACTTAAAAAAAGGTCATTTGTCTGACCCTGAGTTTAGTTCATATTTGGAGTGTATACGGTTTCATAGTTCGAAAAACACGTATTGTATTATTTCGAGGAATTTTTTCACATTTGTGGCCAAATTTTGGGAGCCACAGTAAAGTAAAGCTATACAAAAGGCCAACTTCAACTTGGAATAACTTCGGCTCTTTTTATACTAAAAATTCTTAAATAAATCTCAAAATATTTTCATTTTAATTCACCTTTCAAGAATGATATACAAAAGTTGTGGTTGACCTTCCAGAGGACTCCCCTGAAGGTTCCTAAAATTCGATATTCACAAGGAAACTTTTAACTTTTGAATAAAGAAGCACGTGTTGTGTGTTATGAGTTGCATCATAATTATATCAAACATTAAACAATATTAAATATAAAATAGTTTTAAGTTGCTGGCTGTACCGTCGAATGCCAGAATTAGAATCCTTTTAATAGACGCTCGAACTGAAGCTTTTCCTTCAGGTCGACCATTTGGATAATTCTCGGTTTTCTATTGGCTGGTGGTATTGATTTCAGGCAATAGCAATTACCTAATATTAACTCTAAACCATCTGAACTGTCAGATGAGTTCTTTGTTTTACTCATTATTGTTTAATATCTTCTTTATATATAAAAGGCAACGTCCTGAGTGACTGATCATCTGATCAACGTAGAGCCGAAACTATTAATGCTACAGACTTGAAATTTGGCAGGGACCTTCGTTGCACCATGTTAGTGTGCACTAAGAAAGGATTTTTCAAAATTTTAAGGGGCAAGAATGACGAAAAGTATTAAACAATCCACAAAAGAAATGCATTGTAGCAAGAGAGATAGCATGATAAATCATTTAAGATATGCGCGGGCACAGCCGCGATCGAGGGATGCTAAGTTTGATATAATTTTATATTTATATTTCTAGTAAATAATACAATTTTAATTTTACGTCCAACAACTGGTACTGCACTCGCGTCATCCATGAAAAATTTCCACTTGCACTAAGTCTCGTCATTAATCGAAGTGCACTAAGCCTCGTGAGGACAATTGAGTAGCTACTTTGATGTGAGGGGCGACCAGTGACAACATAACTAGAATAAATTTTAGGTTTGATATAAAATTGAAGAGATCATTTTAGTACGCGAGGCTTGATATCCGCAAATATTGTAACTTTCGTTTTTTATGCCCTGTTGGGTTTCATGGCGCCCTCTTTAAAAATGAAGGATGTACAGTGTCAGTTCAATTTGATTGGGCAGCTGTTTCCAATTTCTGCATCTTAATACAACTACCAGCTCTAAGGTCCCAAGCAAACACAGGTAAAGCTTGCACGTCAGAAAATAAAAGAAAACTGTCTGACTCTGATGTGAAAAACAATAACATTTTGTTTAGCTGTGTCTGTTTTTCTATTTATTTTCTGTATCTAAGACGTAGCACATTTGGTACAATTGTACAACCAACATAAAAAGAAACTTTTAAAATTGTTTGTAAACTTTTCATTGGTGAACGAAACATCTCTGTAACTTTAATCTGTTCTGCAAAAGTGTGATGCACATTGTCAGATAAGGCGCTAATGGGTACAGCAACTTATGGTCTAAATCTACATAGTGTCAAACTTTGGCGGGAAACTTTTATTTATGAGATTTATTTCCCTGACGCACGAAAAACCCCTGTTATAATGTTCTTATTGCTCATTTGTATATTTTTTTTTAAAAAAAAAAACTATTTTGTATCAACTACAATTAAATATTAAGTCACGAGCGTTTTCGTCGTTATTTTCAATTAAATCTTTATATGTAAAAGGAAATGTACTGAGTGACTGATCAACGTAGAGCCGAAACTATTAATGCTACAGACTTTGGCAATTTGGCAGGGACCTTCCTTGCACCATGTAAGTGTGCACTAAGAAAGGATTTTGCCAAATTTTAATTTTAAGGGGTGGAAATCGCAAAAAAAATAAACAATCCCCATAAGAAATACATTTGAGCGACAGAGATAGCATGATACATCATTTAAAATATGTGCGGGCGAAGCCGCGATCGGAGGATGCTAAGTATTCTATATTTATTTGTAGTTCATACATTTTTATACAAACATCCCAAATTTAGGAGCCTTCACATTACACTATGAAAGTGTCAGTGACAGTGCTCTCCTACGCCGTACCCTGATCTTCACAGTGATTTGACATGAAAATATCTCCAATGTCTGAGCACGGAGAAAACACTGACGGGTGTTATTAAAATCACATCTCTCACTGATATGAGAGTATCAGTGAGAGATGTGTTAACTAATGATTTCAAATTTTTGATTTTGTTCATACAAAAGTTGTCTGATAAAAAGAAGTATCATTTTCAAATATCACTCTCTTTCATCTTGTGCCCTCCGTTCTTAACAAAAAAATTAATAAAAAAAAATTGATAGGTAGGTACCCTTAACATTAAGATTTTCTTTTCAAAACTCATTTTCCAAAAAGTCAAAATGAAAATGTCAAAATGTATCATAAAATGCAAGGAGAAAATTCCATTCTTTCAACAGCATACTAAAATGAGGAAAGAAAAAATGGAGGCCAAAAAGAGGGACGAATTGAGAGGTCGGGGCATGCACGCTTCTGATTCGACTCTAGCCCGTTTTGCTTTCAAGAATCGCATGGGTATCGGAAAGGGCTGAGCACCCGTCCGCTTTCAAACTTTCATACGATATACCCGCCAGTGAAGTCTCGATTCAGACATTATAGCTGAAGGACTTTTCCGCTATAATGCCCAAAACCTGTGATTTAGTCACGTTGTAATTTGTTTAGAAAAAATAATAATGAAAAACAGACGCAGGAAACTGATTTTATTTTTTCTACAAAAATCGTCGATTTTTTTTTTCAAGAAAAATGTGAAAAAGCTCTTGAAAGTGTGAGATATTCAAAAAATTTATGGAAAACTATTTCTACCTAAAACGAACAAGATGCGATACTATTGTGCCACCGAGGGGCGGAAGCCACTTCATTAGGTAACGGTCTTAAGCCGATGTCAATACGGTAGGTTTGATTTTAGGAAGGGCATCGAGCTTTTAAAAAACTGCTTCAAACCAATGATGAGTTCATCAGATAAAAGCTGGTTTCTACGCAGTTTCTATGGATACTGTGAGAAGCTGGGGTTACCGTGTCGGGGATGGGTTACAGCTAATGAGATTAATTAGGCAACGAACAAAAGGTTGTGGGTAGAATTAAGGAAAGCAACGCAAACCTTAAATAGAATTGGAAAGAGTGAAGTTAAAGAAGAAGTTATAGCAGCACGCACGCATCCCTCAACTGGAAAGCTAATGATTTTCATATAGGCAGTAAATGGTAATGTACTGGTTACGTGTACTGGTTACGTGCAGGAAAGATGACTTCGGCCGACTCCATGATCGGTGTGTCCCGGGTTTTAGATATGGATCTAGTATTTCTGGGTTTCTGTAGTTGGTGGTCAATGAATAGGGAGAAAGCTCTTTATTCTCCACTAGGGTTGCCGTTTCGAAAGAAGAATATCGATATTACCTATATTGATACTATCGATATTATCGGCTGGTCTAATATCGATTATATCGAAACCTTAATATCGATATTAAATATTAATCGACAGCCCAACTCTAACAAGCGGCAAATCGGCGTTATTTCTGATGCAGGCACCTTAATATTTTTTTTTCCAAATATTTTTTTTTTTCAATATTATCAATAATATTGAAATCTTAATATCGAAAACCGATTATCGATATTCGATAGTATCGATATTCTATCGACGTGCCTATTACCCACATAATTCCAAGAGGACTGCCACAAATTGCGATTTTGTTTTAGTTTACTTGTTCCTATAGAAGTTTTAATTAACAGGTATTCTGGTTAGTTCATTTTAGTCTGATACGATCACCTTCAGATTTTATAATGTGCTAAGATAAAGATCGGCGAGAAGGGCTTGAGATG
This sequence comes from Pachypsylla venusta, assembly GCA_012654025.1. NCBI lineage: Eukaryota > Metazoa > Arthropoda > Insecta > Hemiptera > Aphalaridae > Pachypsylla > Pachypsylla venusta. The sequence continues at coordinate 9,466,326 of CM022878.1, read as the reverse complement.
CATTAGGTTAACCAGATTCCAATAAACTAATCATTGCAATTAATCTTGCATTATTAATTAGTTGCGAGAAGACAACTATTCCTGATCATGAGGGAGATTAAAATAAAAAAAAAATGGACACAATTTAGTTAGTTGCATTTTCTGTTCATTATAAAATCCATATAATTGTAGAACATATGAAAGTCAATTTATTGTTTTCAGAAGTTTCTTTAACCTCTGACACATTACAATATGGGCCAGGGGGAATAATTAACAGCATCCGTAAAAGAAATATGACATAAGTAGTTACCTAAAAAAAAGATTATTTATTATTGTACTCTGGAAATAATCACCCTGGCAATTTTCATACCCCCCCCCCTCTCCACAACCAATGATATATAATAATTGGTTAAAGTGGATATGATTATTCAGAACAAAATGAATCAATAATTGAAATCTGTGCTTGGGCGATAACGCTATCTGTGATTGGGCGATAACAGATACAAAAACAAGAAATGAAAATGAATAAAAAAATACTTGACTTTATGTTCTACAATTTTAATATATTATTCTTTACAGGTATTTCGAATTTTACTCCATTATGAAGATTCTTGAAATTCGCTATTCGATTGTATTTGATATCTATCAAACACAAAAGTGACCAAAATTTGTCTAAACAGTCCGAAGTTTTTAAACGCATGTCAAACACGTTTGTCATTGTTTAATCTTTTTTGAAAACTATTTCATTAATCTTACCTTTAATTTAAGTCCTTAATTATCAAAAATACACAAGTGAAGAAAAACAAAACTAAATTTCGATCAAAAATCGTATTGGAAAAATAGAAAATATCAAAATTATATTACCTACAGATAACTCTGGTTGCTATGTTATAATACACAACAAATAAAATATTATTTGAAAGCAAATAATTTCACTTGAAACACAAATATATACTAGACACACAAATTCAACACATATACAAAATTTTGGAATCATGACAAATAATGTGATACCTCCTTAAGTAGACATCTATGATCTGAGAATAAGTTGACAAGACCATCTTCCATTATATATTTATTTTATCTTTCTCATTTCAGTTCAACCTGAAAGTTTGAAAATATTGGATGAAAATAAGAACCCAATCAGAGATTATATTTTGGGACCGTACAATGAAAGTGGCTCAGTAAACATCACCTGTATTGCTATCGGAGGTAAGTCGTCAATGGGTGTCTACCTTGACACTATTGTGAGAGACTTTACTGATTAAGCTTTCCTCCAATGTTCAACATCAAAAACGGCGTCATCACATCTGTGGTCCTCTGTCGTTGTTGTTTTTTGTAGTAGCGGTATTGCTCAATCAACTATTTTCTCCATTTTTACATCCAGGCTTGGACCAATGGTAGAAAAAGTTTGATATGAGGTAAACAAAAAGTGTTTGATGGACCTTGGCTGGAACTGTGATGGTGTGCATTCCAGGTAGTCCTGGTGCGTGGAACCGTTCTTCTTGAGGACGGGACGGAAGAGACGCTCGAGAGTTATAAAAGCAGATTTTATTTCGTTCAATCAATAAGGAGAAAGACTTACAAATCAAGAACGAACCTTTCCTTTGGGAATAAATCCTCCGCAGGCGTGAAAATTAGAATGTATGTTAGCAAAACAAATGAACTGAAGCTCGCATACACACAAACAGGAAAACATTAGAAAAATAAATTAGTTTCAAATGGAACGAAGCAATTTTTTTTATTATTGTTTGTTTCATATTTCGGAAACTAAACCAATTTATTTTAATGTTTCCAACCAAAGTCAGTCTGGAGGTGGGCATTTTATATTTCTAATCATAAGGCGGCTTCAGACATTTTGCGAGTTGGAATTGAGTTTTGTTTTCATAATGAACCTTTGGAATTGAAATATAAAAATTAAAAAAAAAAACCTTGTTCGCATTTTGGTACTAACTGTTGACAGAATTGGTGGAGTTCCAGAAAAAGGACATCAAAATCTTTACCTCATAACAAGCTACGATGTCTGTTAGTATCCGACATTTAGTCGGATCGGGTGTGCAAATATCTTCCTCCGGAGACAAACATCAAGTCGGGGCTTAATAGCATACATTCTTACATTGTGGACAGAACCAACATACATTATCTCTTCGGAGAAATCACTTCCTCGCTCCACCAGATGTTCCCTGGCTCAACTGGCTGGTGTCGTCTTCTCAACAACTACATGTCAAGGATGCATGGAGTATCAGAAGATGTTTGCCCAAAATGTGGTGGTACACCACATGACGTCAACCACCTATTCAATTGTCCAGCAAAACCTACACAACTGGATCCTAAATCATTGTGGTTACAACCAGTAGATGCGGCCTAATTCCTTGACCTGGAGGGTGGACGGGATGTCAATGAGTGATGCAAACACAACAACAACAACAACATTTAGTAGGTCTGACTTACCAGGAGTGTCAGAACTCTAATCGCCGTCAAAGTAGTCACCTTGGGACTCCACGAAATTCTCGCAGCGGCGCCATTGTTTGAAGCATTCTCTTTCAGAATGTTGCCTTTTGTCTGGGATTGCGTTACTTTTAATAGCCTATTTACTTGGGGATGCAGTCAGAAAAGAAAAGAGCTTGTTGGACCATAGAAGTCTCTATTAGTTCAATGCGCTACTTATGAACCAAGAAATGGTCATAAGCTATGCTGATGGGTGAACAGAGCGTGAATCGCTCTCCATCGATCTTTATGATGGGTATAGAATCGTACTTGAAAGTTTTCTTTCTTGCAAAATTTGATGGGGTAGTGCCGCTTTAGACGTTTTGTAATTTTACTTAAAAAACCAAAGCGTGGACAACATACATCACCATGCAGCAAGGACAGACTGCTGCATTGTCCGTAAGCATCCTTTAGTATCAAAAACTCATGGCGGGTTGTTGTAAACCAGCCCCACGGCTGTTATTTGACTTAGACATAACGTGGCCTGCAACCTCTCGGCTTAGTCCTACGTTGTACATGAATGCTATAACATTTTTTTATTATTTTCCACAGGTCGCCCACCACCCAGGGTTACATGGTGGCAAGAAAATGCTTTGATAGATGCATCCTATATGTCTTTATCAGAAAGACGAGTTCAAAATGTCCTCTTTCTTGAAAAGTTAGAAAGAAATCACCTTAACACAGTGTTCACTTGTCAGGCTTCCAATAATAATTTAACCACACCCATTTCTAGTGCCGTCACTTTGGACATGAACCGTAAGTCGTTTTTTGATTCTATTTTAATGCATGCTTTATTTTATAATCGTAATGTGTTATGGCAAGCTTTGGGAGTTTAAATTAAGTGACTATAAACTACTATTTTGTCCCCACACGCCTGGGTGCTCCCTGAAACTTGAAAAAACATCTGATGTCCCCATGCGTATACTTAACACACCCATCTTTGCTTAACTTGAGTAATCTAACGTCTTTGGTTCTAATATATTTACTTATGAAATAGCTCCCGGAACACCTACTCAACAAATCACACATACATCTGGACCTATATTGATGACTCAGGATGGTTGGTCGCACTAGCACCACCTGGAACAACCGAGTTTCAGCCAGGGGCCATCAAAACCTTTACGGTAACCTCTTATCAAAATATTTGCAACATTTTTAGGAGCCTGAATCTAAAACTGGGGAGAATATTTGAATCAGAAATCTCATAACTCATTATTTTCGAATTGAGATATTGATGCCAGTGGCCAGTGGAAAGAGGAGACGCATAGTTTCTTATAGAGCAGTAGCGGCCCGTGAATATTTGGCCTGGGGGGCCACAGTACAATTTCAAAAAAATCTGCATGCCTGTGCATACAAAACAATAGAACATTTTTAGCTTACCTTAAAAGTATTTTATTTACCTACAATTTTCACACTACTCCAGACACATACTTATAAATAAAAAGTAATGCAAATTGTCCTCAGGAGGCTGAGAGTTACGCACAAGATAAATCACATCACCAAACNCAAAAATTCTCCCTATTTATCGTAATGTTTTATCAAGAGAATTTCCCTCAAAAAAATTAAAATGTTTTCCAAACCGTATTGCGTAACTGGTTCAATTGATTGTAAGAGTAACACCGCTGCAGCAAAAATTCTCCCTATTTATCGTAATGTTTTATCAAGAGAATTTCCCTCAAAAAAATTAAAATGTTTTCCAAACCGTATTGCGTAACTGGTTCAATTGATTGTAAGAGTAACACCGCTGCAGCAAAAATTCTCCCTATTTATCGTAATGTTTTATCAAGAGAATTTCCCTCAAAAAAATTAAAATGTTTTCCAAACCGTATTGCGTAACTGGTTCAATTGATTGTAAGAGTAACACCGCTGCAGCAAAAATTCTCCCTATTTATCGTAATGTTTTATCAAGAGAATTTCCCTCAAAAAAATTAAAATGTTTTCCAAACCGTATTGCGTAACTGGTTCAATTGATTGTAAGAGTAACACCGCTGCAGCAAAAATTCTCCCTATTTATCGTAATGTTTTATCAAGAGAATTTCCCTCAAAAAAATTAAAATGTTTTCCAAACCGTATTGCGTAACTGGTTCAATTGATTGTAAGAGTAACACCGCTGCAGCAAAAATTCTCCCTATTTATCGTAATGTTTTATCAAGAGAATTTCCCTCAAAAAAATTAAAATGTTTTCCAAACCGTATTGCGTAACTGGTTCAATTGATTGTAAGAGTAACACCGCTGCAGCAAAAATTCTCCCTATTTATCGTAATGTTTTATCAAGAGAATTTCCCTCAAAAAAATTAAAATGTTTTCCAAACCGTATTGCGTAACTGGTTCAATTGATTGTAAGAGTAACACCGCTGCAGCAAAAATTCTCCCTATTTATCGTAATGTTTTATCAAGAGAATTTCCCTCAAAAAAATTAAAATGTTTTCCAAACCGTATTGCGTAACTGGTTCAATTGATTGTAAGAGTAACACCGCTGCAGCAAAAATTCTCCCTATTTATCGTAATGTTTTATCAAGAGAATTTCCCTCAAAAAAATTAAAATGTTTTCCAAACCGTATTGCGTAACTGGTTCAATTGATTGTAAGAGTAACACCGCTGCAGCAAAAATTCTCCCTATTTATCGTAATGTTTTATCAAGAGAATTTCCCTCAAAAAAATTAAAATGTTTTCCAAACCGTATTGCGTAACTGGTTCAATTGATTGTAAGAGTAACACCGCTGCAGCAAAAATTCTCCCTATTTATCGTAATGTTTTATCAAGAGAATTTCCCTCAAAAAAATTAAAATGTTTTCCAAACCGTATTGCGTAACTGGTTCAGTTGATTGTAAAAGTAACACCGCTACAACAAAAACTCTCCCTATTTATCATAATGTTTTATCAAGATTTTTTCCCTAAAAAAAAATTTAAAAAAATTCCAAACCTATTGCTGCTTTAAAATGGACTTGATTCTGATTCATTATTTTGAAACTTTCCAAAAAAGAAAAAACACACAATTTTATTATTCTCCGTTTTTTAATTTTATTATACGTAAGAACCGAAAACTCGATAAATAATAATAGAATGTTGGTTTTGCGTGATACTTGCTACGATTTTAATCATGGTTGGTGCAAGAAGTTTAGTTTAGTTTGTCATTATCGCACACTATCTTTTAGTCTTTTTGCATCCAATATTTAGAAGGCATAATACGTTACGCGAGATGACCATAATGCCAGTCAAACAACTGAGATAGCTTTTCAATTTATACAAAAAAAAAAAAAAAAAAAAAAAAAANAAAAAAAAAAAAAAAAAAAAAAAAAAAAAAAAAAAAAAAAAAAAAATCAAACTTAATTTAAAAAATCGAATCAATTAGATTCTTTTCAATAATGAACCTTGAAATCTTCACGAAAAAAAAACCCTCAAAATTTGATATTTTCCTTTCTTTTTACCGCAACTTTTCGCTTTGTCTTCACGAGGCTAAGTTCACCCCGGAAAAGCTAATGATTTGTGGGGGATTCTCATGCGAGTACGCACCACGACCAACGTTTCTAACTTATGTCACTCGAAGGAAGTTGGTGTGTTAAACGTTGTAAATTATTGGGTTATTAAATTTACAAAAAATGAATTCCTCACTATTGAACACCAAAACATCAGTCAGCGTCTATGGCACGTACACAGTTTCTGTTGGATCACTGAAGTTAAGCAACGTCCAGCGAGGTTTAACTTGTTTATTCCCGTCCAAACCCGCAGGCCGGATGTAGTCAATATTTGTCTTGTATGTTTCCAGCGAAAGACCTTAGAGACGTTAAGGTAAAAAAATATCAAAATAATAAACGACAGTTGAGTCCGTTTATAAAATATGTTACCACGGGAGTTGAAAATTTGAAAACGGTTTTTTCGAATTTTCTACTTGGTCTGGTTGTGTTTGGGGGTAATTCAGCCTCCTGAGGACAATTGAGTAGCTATGGTAATAGCGCCAAGTGGTAGCATTATAAGGAAATTGTTGAAGTGTAGCTTAGGCTTAGTGATATTGGAGTAAATGTTGAAAATACCTTGTAATGCTATGATGCCCACAAACATTGTGACATAATAACACAAGGAAATATACATTTACAAATATGTTAATGGTTTGGAAACGTAAGTTTTTTATTTTTCTGGACAAATGTTTTTTTTTTTTTTTTTTTNTTTTTTTTTTTTTTTTTTTTTTTTTTTTTTTTTTGATTTCCAATGTCTTTAGCATCTTCAAAGGCTCTTATTTTTTGCTTGCTTTACTCCTTTGATTTAATTAAAATAAAATCGATCGTCCTAGCCTTTGTAAAAAATCTGTCTACTGAAGTGAAAAGTTTTTCAATTTCAAATTCTTCTTTTCTCTCTCTATTGATATCTAGAAACACGAGAGCTTGAGAGCCTTTACTTTGCTGGCTTTTTTACAACTTTACTAGTTTTGAAGCATTTCTTGGAATATATTTTTATGTCAATATTTGGTATATAACAAGAACAGCTGTGAGCTACTAATTGTTTGTGTACTTTGCTGAGACATATGACAGTGTAGACAGTACAAAACTCTTAGAAAAATGGACAAATATGGAGTACCGAAATTATCCTATATCTGCGTATTAGAATGGAAATGTAAACTGTAAGTAAAAGAAGTTATGTCTGACGTAGTCAACATCAACACCTGAGCAAGACAAGTTGGTAGGCTCTCTTCCTCTTCTATTGTTTGCAAACAATACGCGCCCAGTGAAAACGGCGAATTAGAATATCCTTCCATACGATCCATTGCCACACCTAAACTGCCTCAGTTAGCTCAGTGGTTAATCGCTCGCCTAGTAAATAATAGGGCGTGGGTTCAATCCCCGGCGGGGGCAGGATTTTCCCACATTAATTTGAGTACTTGACCACATAAAAAAAGAACTCTGTGGGTTAGGTGGTGTAAAATGTCTCAGGCATTAACCTCGCCCAGTGCTAACCTTCCACTCAAAAGAGTCTATTTTTTAAAAAAACTTTATAATTACATAGGCATATTCCGAGATGTCCACCAAAACATTTCAAATATTTCATTCTATTTATTTTTCTCAAAATTTTCTGCACGATCACAATACTTTATTTTCTGGAGGAAGCGAAAGTAAAAAATTAAAGGAGCTTTTTATTAGTTTGATTTCTACATTTTTTACCTACCTATCGTTATTGTTAGGGCTACGGGCTATATAAACCCCTTATCACAGCGAAGTGTGACCTATAATAGTTCTCTTGTGACTTGCCCTTTTATTAATCTAGAAGAGATCTAGTCCCCTGATGAAGATTCCCCAAGGATTGATTGTTTTCACTTCCCCAGGCGTTATATTCATCCTTGAGAAGTGCTTCCGTCTTTTATGAGAGGCAGCTCCTCATTCGCAGATTATATGTTCTGCTGTCTTCAGTGCCTCTTCGAGAGACTTTGAGGCAGGTATAGTCTTCAGTTTGATCCATCCTGTTTAGAGGATGTAGTATCCTCAGTTTCTCTTTACAGGGTTGGCACTGAAAAAATGTCCTGGCATGCGGTAGAAATAAGGAAAGCAGGACCGAGTCCATATAGAATTGGGAAGAGGTGAAGTGAAAGAGAAGAAAGAAATTTCTGCATTAATTCTATCTATATCTAGCCCAGAAAATTAAAATTAGTGTGATTTTGGAGAAAAATTTATCCCGAAAATAACCCCAAAATAAGGATCATAATATTGAACAAAAATAATCAACTATTAAGCTTAGAATTAAGATAAAATGATTTCTAGGTATTTGCAAGAGGGAAGTATTTAGGTTACATTCATTTTAAGTGTTTGAACCCGGAGTGTGGTTTCATATTCTAATTAATTTGGTCTGGTACAGTGAATTTCAACTACAGTTCCTATAGAATCATGGAAAGCCAAGCCTTGGTTACTTTCCGTTTGCGGAAACCTCCACAAGAAGAACGAGAAATTTCAAATATATCCTTTTTGTCTCCTGTATATCCTGCGGTTATCAATTTGTGATTATTTTTCTGCTTATAATTTTTTATTGGGTGTTCCAAAAGTGTTTGAAAACGGTACCAACTTTCGAAAGACAAAACCCATTTTTTTTTCCATGTTCCCTTTTTCATTGAAATTTTACCGTCACTTGGTTTGTTTGATTTGACACAGGATAGTCACATTTTTCTGATAATTTTCATATAATATTTTAAGCGAATCTATCAAGGCGAAACGGAGGTACAACGTGATCAAATGGAGTGTTGAGTTTTTTGGTTTATTATATTTTCAATAATGAACCTTTGGAATCGTTACGAAAAAAAATATCCCCCCTCTCAAAATGTGATATTTTACGTTTCAAGCTAAGTAGAATCCAAAAAGCGAATAAAAAAATCCATTTGTTCGCGGTGATGGGCACTTTTGCCACTTAGCGTTGATTGATTTTGATGAAATTTGCTATATAGTTCCCATCTGGGGTTTAATTGTGCTCCGAAACTTTTGGGAGCAAGCGAATATACTGTTGGTGGGGTTTTCCGCTTTTTAGAGGTTTTCATTATCCTGTCTAAAAAGAGAATTAGGAGCCAGACTTGAAATTTGGTATGCATGTCAAATTTAGGGTCTAATTACACCCCAGAATTTTTTGAGGGGGTACTTTTTTAGCCAGTAAAATAATAAACCTATGTGTCATATTGGCGGAGTTGTTTTTTAAATCGAAACCCGTTGAAAACCGTGTTTGAAACCCTCGTATCCAATTGTAGAAGTTATCGGTGTTGGTAGTACAAGTTTGAACATCTTAGAATCAACATCGACCTGATGATGAGAGCCTGAGTGTTATTAAAGCTCAACCAAGTCTCATTTATTTGAATCGATATTGTCTAGTTATATAATTATTTTTATTGAATAAAATATTTTAATTTAAATACTCGTATATACTTAAACTTATTTGATTAAATTAGACAAAATTAAATATTTAAATCTATGCTAATATTAAATAATATAATGAGTTTGATGCAATCTCATTTTGCAAACAAGCTTTCTCATTATTATTTTTAATCCGAATTAATTAGTTGTTACGAGTAAATATTTTAGATTCGTTAGATAAAAAGTCACTTAAAAAAACAGGATGAGAGAAATGAGAACAAATTTGTTGATGCGCAACAAATTGATTGGGGGAAAAAGTTGCATCGAATAATTATGTAATCAGAATGCATGTTGCATAATCCGGGTTCACATTCCTACTGGAATTTTTATGAAATTCGAAAACTATGTCCCAACTTCTTGGAAATAAGGAAACGGTCGGGAATTCAATTAACAATGATTCCCACATGAGTTTTAATCTCTTTTTTTACGTTTTTATTTCATAAACAATGTCTCAAAACCCGATAAACACCACCTTTAGATAGGTATTACAATTTTATATCGAATTTATACATGATCTCTTAACAAAATAATGCATCTGGAAAATAGAATTCGATCTGGCAACACTGAAAATACAAAAATAGCAGGAGTCTTCTTCTTTAACTTCACCCTTCCCAAATCTATTTGGGGTCGGCGCTGATTTCCATATTTCTACCATGCCACAACCTTTTGTGGCATGGTGCCTACTCCCTTTGGTTGTAACTCTTTCCTGGTACGATAACACATGCTTGCTTCTCACAGTATATAGAAATTGCGTGGAAAATCGCTTTTTGCTGACCTCTCATCATTGGTTTGAAGCAGAGTTTAAAGGCTGGATGCCCTTCCTAACACCAAACCTTCTGTATATACACGGGCTTATATAGCACCGTCACCTAATGAAGCTGACTTGTTCCCCTCGGTGGCTACGGAACAAATCGAATACACATCAACCACACATCAGAGAAACATATAATCAATAGTGGCATAAATAGTAGGAGTGACAGTTGAAAATGTTTAACCCCTTCAGTTCAGTGAAAATGTGAACTTTCTAGTGTCTCGTGGTACAACCGAGCTTTGATTTTCGCATAAAGATTTTTTTATAGTACGTTCTGAATATTGATAATTTTACAATTTTATCTCGCTTAACTTGTTTTCTTAATGCTGTAAAATGAATTTACAGCATCGGTGTGCTATTAGGTGTTGTTCTATACTTTATACTTGGGCATAGGGTAACTGATACTTCAGCACAGCAGGTTTTTACAGAGTGTTCGAAAAGTCCCGGGACGGATTTTTTTTATTTTTAACGGCTAAAGATAGAGACTTGGAATTTTATATGTAGTTCTAATACAAATTATTCTATTTTTTGGCGTAATAAAAATTTCTACAGGGTGTCTCAAAAGTGTTTTAACAGACACCAACTTCCGATTTTTAAATGGAAACCCCTATTTTTTATTTCATATTCAAATTCTACACACAATCGACTCCTCACTCGATACTTTGATCAAACGGATCTCTGATCAAACCCGCCTAATCATGGATTTTTCTTCGGAATAAAAGTGATAAAACCTTCTTAGTTGAGTTTTTTTATGCTGAATCTCGTGGTACCATTGTTTTTTTT
>CM022878.1:9421795-9454441 GCA_012654025.1 Pachypsylla venusta | reverse complement strand
GCGGACTTTGCTGCAACTGTAACACAAAATTAACACAGATGAAGTTAGTTATGAAAAAATTATGAGAGTTAAATTTAAATATTGTATTTTCTCATTCTATATCCATAGAACATCGTAGCTCAGTGACAAGGCCCCTGTTTCATAGTTGGTAGGTTCTGAGTTCACTCCCGGGTGGAGTAGTATGTTTTTTTGAAATATTATTAAATTTATTTTTAAAAAGAAGTATACCTTCTCACGCGCGTACATATTAAGTACACTCACCCATTTTTTTTTTTTAGAGTCACATTTCATTTGAAACTACAGGCTCCGCCTTTGTGTTTTAGTGGCATGGTCGTTTCCTTTCTTTGCGGTATCAACAAATTCACAATAATTATCTTAATTAATATATGTTGTGTTGATGTTCGTTTGTTCAGAATAGTTAAAGAATGTCCCCCCAATCTGGGACTTCCAGAAATATAGACTGTTTGGTACTGTTTGAAATCGAAAAAATTACAAAATTTGGAATAATGTCAAATAGTGTGATACCACCATAAGTAGATTTGATATAAATAGTTCTTCTTTCTCGTAAAATTAAAATAAACTCCATTATTTTCTGAATTTATTTGATGAAGTAACTGCCTACCCATACTTTATTCATCTTCCCGTCTATGTTATGTGTGCGTTACGAGTATGTTTCGACTGCGCTGTGTAAATTAAGGAGTGTATGTTTTACTTTATGTTCTTTTTAAAATTAAAATTCAAGTTAAGGAAAAAAAGTTTTTGTAATAAATGAAACTTTTTATGATGTTAATGTAAATTTTATGTCAGCTCAACAAAGCGGATATTTATCTTTGTTTCACGAGTAGGTTGGTATAAGCAAAATGTGTCGTGCTGACTTCATTACACCATCATTCATAAAATTTCGAGGGAAATGTTTTGTTAAACAACGGCAACGGTTGGGAAGGTAATGTGGTACTGCAGACCTAACACACACCATTGCTCATTTGAAGAAGAAGGTGAACAAACAGAAGACGCTTTCCGAACCATCTCCTTTTTGATCAAAAGGAGTGAGGGATTAAAACAATCAATTTTTTTTCTTTGATTAATTGTTTGTCTTTTTGTACCGCAATAACTCTACTGTTGCTCCATCCAACTTGACTCCTTTGTTCCTTGTTCATCCTCATTGATACACACCCATTTACATTTCTCTCCGTTCATTCTTAGTCCAACTTTTTCTGTTTCTTTGTTCAAATTGTTCATCATTTCTTCCAACTCTTCTTCGCTCTCTGCTATGAGAACAAAAATTAATAAATGTATTTTACAGACTTTCGATTTAAATTGATTTTTGTTCTCATTTAATTTTATAGTTATTATGCCACTTGACATAGTACCTATCCCGAAATCATTCTTTGAACTATGGACTTGATTCAGTTAAAATTTACTTATTTTATTTTCTTTCAATACATAATATTGATTATGTTGACCCATTTCGCATAATGTTTGTCCCGAGTGACTCAGGATGGAAACCTTCTTTCTTTGTAGCTTCCGTTATTATTTTCTTCCCCCCCCCCTCCCCATAGTTTTTTTTTATGAGAGTAATAGGTAACCATTTCAAATGTTGGCCAACAAGATTTTGATGCTGCACTGCTTCCCATTGATTATATACCACACTCCACAAAGGAGACCTTTTAACACTCTGATATTTTCTGTTTTTAAATTATTATCTAATAGACTGCGCTTACTGCTTAGGCTAGATCTGTGCTGCCTCTGGCACTCGGTGTTCCCCTCAGTTTTTTGTTCTCATTTAGTTGGATTCATAATCTGGAGGCTGTTGCCTCAATTCCAAGTATATAGTTCCCAGCATTTTTCACGAACAGTTTTAGTAGAATGACAATATTTATTTTGTACAGTACAACATAACACGCAGTACACTAGTTTGGAATGCGTAATTTTTGACAGTCTATTCATGACTTGCTTACTTTCCAAAAAAAAGTCTTTCTTTCGATTGAGAATTTACATCCTCACGACCATGTCCACCTGAGCTGATATGTAAAATAACACAGTAAGAAACTCTGCAATAATATTATTATATTTGTGTTGATTATATTGCAGTGATTGACATGGTTCTGTGGGCTCATGTCAATCATCATTTTCCAAGAATATATTTTTGATGATAAATAAAAACTTTAACCAATCGTTGAGATGCAGTTTCATACATCTGGCACCATCGAACATGATGATGCAAAATATACAATATTCCTTCACTTAGAGGAGACCAAGTCTACCCCAAGCCAGCCAATGTTTACCCGGTTTTCCCCCAGCAGAATGTCATGTGAGTATTTAACACGTCCAATCTTGCTTAACTTCAGTAATTTGACGGAATCTGGTGTATTCAATGTGGTAAATTCGTTTGTTTGATACCTTTTTTTAAACTTATTTTTTCACACAATACCACCAACTTGTGAAATTTAATATGAAAACTTTCATACGTAGGTATCTCACGTTCGGGGTGAATAGAATGTCGCGTACCCTATACTCGTACTGAAAGAAGAACAAAAACTTTGCAAATTCAACTTTCTATCTAATCTGAATAAAAATGTATTTTTTATTATTATCAATGCTTATGATACCAAGTTTGCTTACAAATTATACTTAGAATGTATATTGAATCGATCTTTACTTATAAAACACAAAACTCAGTTGGTATACTGGCTGACTCATAATCACTGTATACTGACTGACTCATAATCAATATAACTCCACGTTTGCTAGACATAGAAACTAGTATATGAAAAATTGAAAAATAATCTGCAAGTAAGTTATCGACAAAATTTCAATCAGAAATTTGTGTTTACCAAACGGTAGCAATTGAGGGATTACACCCATTCAAAATCATGGTACAGGACGTCGATATAATTATTAGAAACTAGCAGTTGTACCCCGTGCTTCGCCGCGGTTCAGTTTAATTTTTGCATTATTTTTTTTCAACCATATACCTATGTTTCTCGCTTTGAGTTGATAAATTATGTTTCATATTTCATGATTATGAGGCTATCCTTCCTAAATCCTCTCCCCTCTATGACTTCTTAACCAACGACCGTAATAATCTGGGAGCCGCTAATAAATATCATATCAACAACGAGCGAAATCATCAGCAAATCAGCTGATGGCTATCAGAGTCTTAGGAGTCACTGAGCTACTGAGCTTCAGTAACTAGAATCTTCTGTAACGATCAACAAGTGCGAAATTGAAGTGAGTAGTTTTACCTTTATCTGGTGCTTTCTAAATAATCTATCTATCTTTTGAAAAGTGTTAAATTAACTAATAATTCTTCTTTGTTGTTTATTATTAGTTTTGGTTAAATCCAGTAAATTAAATCTAACAATGATTTCTGGCCTTAACTTACCTACTGAATTTAACCAAAACAAGTATAACTCGAAAACGGATTTTTGAACTCTGAATTTTTCTGGGGTTTCGGACTATGTTTTTGGAGGGTCCATTCCCATCAATTTTTCGATATCTCACCGTTTGGGCTAAACAATTAGTAATACATACATCTATCGTTACATTGAGTTTTATTATTGTAGATAGAGAATGTAAGACCAATTTCCAATTACGCCCGATTTTCCAATTTATTTCCATTTGAGGTCCAGTTATGCCCCGAAACATTTTTACAACAAACGGCACCTACAGGCCAAATTTTATGGAAATCGCACACCGCTAAGAGGTAAAAGTGCATCTTAACGATGATCCATTTAAAACCATCTTAATTTACTCTTTTCTGTCTGGTTTTTTTCATATTTCCCCGTCTAACTTTGCTAAATACGGATTTCCATCACGGGGAGGAACGTATCAATACTCAATACCTATTTCTATTTACCGAGTTATTTAACTTGTATTATTTTCATAGCTTTTGCTATGAATGCAAATTTTATTTTTAAAAAAAATTAATGCTATTTTGTTTTTACGAGCTTTTCCCATTCTATTTTCTATATCATGTCTATGATAGACATGTTAGAGAGCATTCGTTTCTATCTTGCATATTTGTGTAGTAATAATATGTTGACCTCATCTATAGAGTACCTACTTCAGAAAGTACACCGGATTTAAATTTGTAAAAAATTAACTTTATTTTTTGAAAAAATAGCGCAAAAAGCATATCATTGTGAAAAAAAAAAGCATGTCATCCAAAAGTACACATTTTTATTTTTATCAGTGTCATATATTGACAAAGTCAAATCTAATTTTTCTTCAGAAGGTTAAAATCAGGATTTTAGAAAACGGGTGTTTTCGGGTAGAAATTATGAAGTAAGGTTATAATTTAGAAACCTAAATACAAAAACATTTTAGCAAAAAATAACAAACATTAACCTTCTCATTTCTTTCACATTCGGGTCAGAGGAATGAGACATTTTCAATACAAATACGGTATTAGGTTTAGATTACGGCTTATTAAGCATGTAATTTTTTGATGATTTCAGTAGATGAGTAACTTTTTTGAAACACAATAATGGAACTTTTACATCGAAGCTCGAAACCTGGACCGTTATACTGGGTGTAATAAAATAAAACTTTGCATCCCTTAATTTTTTTTTTCGAAAAATGTAAATGAAAGTTATTACTTATTTTATTCTAACTTTTTGTTTAAAAATTGCCATTTCCGGGGATCGAACCTGCACTTTAAAATCACCAATCGAATGGCCATGGCCCCTTTTATATCCCTATGGGATCAATCAGTCTTCGAAAAATTCAAAAGTTACAGGGCCTCCGCTAGGACTACTGAAAAATATAATATGAAATGAAATACTGAAAAATATAATATGAAATGATGATAACAGGGTAGTTCTGAATTTGTGAACACTCTTATATCTCGGATTGGAATTTTAAAATGAAATAAACGCAGCCGTACTTCTTTCTAGTTTTTACCAATAATTTATTTTGTGAGTCCAAAGTTTGCAAATATTTTTGAAAACTTTGTTTATATTTTTGAAAACTTTGTTTTGATCTTCCGATTTTTTAAAGTTAGCAAAATAAAAAAATCCTCTATGATTGTCTGGTCGCCTTATGTGTTAGTTCTTTATGATTACCCAGGGATAATTTGTATGTTTGATATAATCAGATGAAAGATACCAAAATTAAACCTTTTTTTTAAAAAAAAAAAAAGGTTCTATTTCATCTGGACCAATCAATGAGATTGTTATCCTATTTGAATCTAGAAGGTGTACAGTGTTAAAGTCACAACACCATTGACAAAATAAAGTGCTAAAAATGTTCAAGAGGTCTGGAACATAAAAAAATGATAAAAATGACATCAAGATAATTGTTGCGACATACTGCAGCATTCCCGGTGCTATCCATGAATAATGCATAATTTCCGCTCTCTTTTCATTAGCTGAACGCTGAACAAAAAAAATTTACAACATTTTATAAACATTCTTGAACACATTTCTGTGTTTCTGTTTGGTTTTATTATGTGAATTGGTTGATGGTGTGAGGCAGAACTAGGAAACATTTTCTGTCGTCTAGAAGAATAAGTGGTAGAGTTTCTCGCAGTTAAACCAAGTGCAATAGGTTTTACGATAGGTTGGGGCGTACAATATTAGTTCGCCTTCACATTGGGGGGTCTGAAACTGATGAAACGTGATTGCCAATTTTTGTTCCATCTGTTTTCCCTGATCATTTATTACAGTTTTATTTTCCTTTTTTAAAAAAATGGTTGGTAGATCAGATTACACTAATCACTCAAAAATTTGCGTACAGACACACACACGGACCAATGGCTGAAACTCGAGATTTGGGCTCTGGAGATCCTAAAACGTGTTTTGGCATTAATCGACTTTGAAAATTTCAGCCCATTACAATACTTTCCTTTTTATAAGATAAGGAAAGTAAAAATTTAGCATGCAGGCTGCATCAGGTTTATATTGAAAACTTAATTGGTTTCTCACCCAAAATATTCCATTTCAAATTCCAAGCACTTGCGTTGGTTTGAGAAAAAAAGTATTCAGACATTATTTGTTTATAATGACATTGGTTTTCAACTGGGCCATCAATAAATTCAAATTTGATCAACCAACAAAAAGTTATGGCTTATTTTTTGCTTTCATTCCGTATATTATGATTGAATTGACCGAAGTAGAATGAAATTTGATTTCAGAAAATAATTTTATTTGAAAGTCTCATCAAATAATGTGATGGGGGCGGAAATATACCAAACACACAAATTCAACAAATATGATATTATCTTTAGAAGCACACTCTAAACCTCATCTCATTTCAATGTCTCACCCTTTTATATCCACAAAAGATAGAAATGTCATTTTCGTACTAGAACATTTCCATTGATACATATGTAGTACATTTCAATAACTGTTTCAAACTGTGGGATATCTTTCCTAAAAAAGTGTCATTATTTGCATCCCCTACAAAAAGTACTTGTTAATATCCTACACTCCATTTTTTTTTTTTTTTTGACATTATTAATTTGCTTTGTCATGAATCCGATTATTTTCTTGTCAGAGGACATAGAAACAGCATGAGCGTACCGGACCCCGTTTCTGTTTAGCCACCGAAGGGAGCAAGCTTCATTAGGTGACGTTCCTAAGTCCGTTTCAATACAGAAGGTTTGACGTTAAGAAGGACATCCAGCCTATAAAAAAACTCTGCTTCAAATCAAAGAACTGTTACTACCCATTGAGGCTAAGTCAGATGATCGTGCGGTACCAGCATTTACATGCATTTACATGACAACGTATGTACGCGCGGCATCAAAATATCTTCTTGACTACTTTATTTCGCCTCAAACCGCGCAGATCAACTGAACAAATCAATACAAGTTTGTGGAACTACTACCGCGCGGTACTGAACAAATCAATACAAGTTTGTAGAACTACAACCGCGCGGTACAAGATCTTTCGCGCGGTCATGTAGACAGTATGCACTTTAGATAGAGCTTGTGCCGCGCGGTACGTGGTACCGCGCGATCATCTGAACTTAGTGATACTATGAGAAGAAAGAGGGTTACTAAGCCATCAGGAAAGGGTGCAGCTAAAGAGAGTAGGTTCAGGACAGAAGGTTGTTTCGCGGTAGAATAAAGGAATGCTAGGCCGACCCCAAATTGGGCAAAGGTGAAGTCGAAGAAGAAGAAACACACTTAAAATTTCAACCTTAAATCTATCGCCGTTTGCGGGATATTCGAAGCCTTCTCTGGACGTTTCAAAGGCTTTTTATTTTGTGTTTACAAAGTCTGATATTTTGATGTGATGTCCAGTGGAGACTTCCCTTATAACCTAATGGGAGATGAGTGTAATCGTGCGTGACATAGTATCCTCTCAACCGTACAAAATTCTTCCTTCCCTTCTACCAATACTTGATTCCTTTGAACGTCTTTATATTATTTTTTCTTCCTTCCTTTGCAAGATAAAAAAAGCTGAATGAAAAAAGAAGTCTCGAAAACAGACAGCACTACAGCAGACGAATCCTGAGGATTTTCAGTGTTTTTGACTGCTTTTAAGTTTTAAGTGAAGCCAGATTTTTTTTTGGGCTAACGTCTCTTTAACATTTATTGGTCGGGACGGGGGTTTTACCCTCCATTCTAGTTTGCAAGTTTCATCCTTCCTGGGCTAGTCCGAAAAACTACGTGGTCACCCACTAGGTAAACGTCCTCGAATCTACGTGGTCATCCACTAGGTAAACGTCCTCGTCGGATGTTGCTTAAATTCAGTGATCTAACGGGAACAGTTGTGGGCGAATTATTGGTGTTGGGGGTTGTGAAATATCGGTTTAATTGTGGACTGTATATTATGGATGGAAGAGAAAAGTTGCAACACCAACACAAAGTTAAGGTAAGAACTAAGATTGTCGCCGTTCAGGTCTTATCAGCAACGCACAGGAGGTAGATAAAGGATACGTCGCCGGCAATAGGTTGACACAATTTCAGCAGGAACGCGCTGGTTCAAATTAAGAGGGTAGACCTCTCAAAATCGCCTGATTTAAAAGTTCACTTCAAATAGTGCGCAAGGGCGCAAAAGCATTAATAGTTTATGCCCAAGGGGGCCAATTTATACAAGCGCAGGGCGCTAAAGCAAAGTTTAAAAACTTAGGGTGCGCAGGGCGCAAAATTGTCTACCAAGTGGGCTATGAGAAAGAGCGCAAGGAGCTAAAAACACTAATTATGCCAAAGGGGCCACAATAAATGCGAAAATTAATGCACTAAACACGACCGCTCTGTTATAGAATCAAATCAGTGCTCAACTAGGGTTTGAAATGCTCTACCTATCTTGAACAAAGTTTAGATAGATAATACAGGGTCGGACTATTACCTGTTCCATTGCTGGGATGGATATGAATTTTTGTGGATTTACAAAAAAACCCAACGAGCTGTATTTTATGTTCAATAGACATTGGCTTGGAATTGCCCCCTGTACCCTAAAGGAGATCAACAACTAACCTTTTTTTTCCTTTTACAGGTACCTAGTAATAGCAATTTCAGTTTTCTTTACAGGTCTTTTTAATTTTGCAGTTTATTCAAAATTTGTTAATCTATTTTTCTGTTTTGATTAACTTTTTTTTTATATATATATATTTCTATTTTTATTTGAATATTAGGGGTATAACCAAAATACCCCCCTTATTTTGGTTCCCAAATTTGTAATGTGTCAGCGGTTTTTAACCCCCCGAACACACACTAAATAATAATAATAATTTAAAAATGACGATGAGCCAGTGTCTATAGAACGTTTTTTACATCAGTTTCCGTTAGAATACTAAAGTTAAGCAACGTCCAGCGAGTTTGTACTTAAGAAGTGGGTGACTACAAAGGTTCTCGCACTCGTTATATTTTTTATTCCCGACCCAAACCAACCCAATCTGGGTAAGGTCAATGTGGGTTGGGTTGTAAGTTTGCTGCAAACAAAATCCCCGTCTCAAATGACATAATATATATTCAAAATTTCAATACAAATTTGACATTTTCCATGTGCAGGAGAGATCACATGGAAAATGTCAAATTTGTGTTGAAATTTTGAGTATATATTATGTCGTTCGAGACGGGGATTTCTCCATGTACAGAAGAAATCACTATTACAGCTCCACGTCCAAAGGCGGACATGGGTGAATAGAAAGCAATATTACAAAATAATAGTTCAAGATAAGCGATCATATAGAGATTATATAGAGGATCTTCAACTGATGGTAGTTATGTGATCTGTGGACCTCACTCAATTTATGGGCGAAGATTAGGTTCTGGGTGGCGGCCCAATATGGTCCGAAAATCAGTCTATGGATGTGATAAATGTCTGTACACTTAAGCGCCAATGACACTATTGCCAGCGCCAATGCTACTCGAACTAATTTTTACAATATGAAGAATTCACTCATGAGGTATTAACAAACTACAACGAAATTGACGTCGCTACTCACAATGGAATCCTTACGCAATGAAAATATCACGTACTAGCTAGTAATAATCCACCTTTATAGTGCCACGAGCACTTTGCCAGCGCCACCACTGCCAAACCACCCGCACAACATGAAGAGCTCACTCCTGAGTTAGTAATGAACCACACTTATGATGCTACTAGCACTATTGCCAACGCCACCACTGCCAAACCACTCGTACAACATGAAGAGCTCACTCCTGAGTTAGTAATGAACCACACTTATGATGCCACTAGCACTATTGCCAGCAAAACCGCTACCCAACCAAGCCGTACAACATGAGGAGCTCACTCCCGAGTTAGTAATGAACCACACTTATGATGCCACCAGCACTATTGCAGCACAACCGCTACCCAACTAAGCCGTACAACATGAAGAGCTCACTCCCGAGTTAGTAATGAACCACACTTATGATGCCACCAGCACTACTGCAGCACAACCGCTACCCAACCAGGCCGTACAACATGAAGAGCTCACTCCTGAGTTAGTAATGAACCACACTTATGATGCCACCAGCACTATTGCAGCACAACCGCTACCCAACCAAGCCGTACAACATGGAGAGCTTGAATTTATTTTATTTAAATTGTCCCCATTAGACAATTTCTTTTGATCTTTTATTCATTATTGATTGCTTTCCTACTATGATCATCATCATTTTCTTCTTCGCTGTCTCGCCTTCCGTACTCCTTTATCGCATTTTCTCAGTTCATTATTAAAAATAGGAAATTTCTTTATAGAACAAATGAAGTATATTTGATTTTACATTTTTTTTCATTTCATTAGCATAATCGAAAAATCTAACTATACTTGAAATTGATATGCTTTCTTATTTTACCCTTTGTTCTATTTACATGTAAATCTGTGGTTCTTAAAACTTTGGCCATCGCAGCACCCTTTCATGCGTTTCCCTGCCACACCTTCCTAACCCCATCAGCATGTGCAAGATTTTTTTGAATCCTTATCTACTGAATGTAGGATATAGTGAAAATTGACAATAACTATTCGGAGACTAAAAAACCTGGAAAAGTCAGAGAATTTCACTTTGACGATTTGGTAGACACCCTGGTTTTGTATATTCGTATTTTTTAGCAATGTTTTGTGTTCATGATTTTATTACAGGCTTTCATACACTGGTTTTCCGACCTTATTCTCTTTTGGATTTCCGGTTCTTCCCCACTTTTGGTTGAGATTATCACTCCAAGATATTTTAATTCTTTGAATTTTTCAAATTCATGGTCTTCCAATTGTATGCAGCTTTGTCAATTTCTTCTATTACATCGTCTTCCAATAGTTAAATTAAAAAAATAAAAGCTAAAATTAATAATTTAAGTGTTATCAACAGCCCAGAGCTATGATTAAAAAAAAAAAAAAAAAAAAAAAAAAANAAAAAAAAAAAAAAAAAAAAAAAAAAAAAAAAAAAAAAAAAAAAAAAAAAAAAAAATCACGTCAACTTGTGATCGTGTTTACATCTTCCTTTCATAGTTCTGATCTGATAATGACAGTCTGAGTAGTGTTGATTCATTTTTAACTCTGAATCGATTTTCCCAATTTTTATATTTTTAAATATCATACGATTCTTTAATTAATTTTTAATCTAAGTTATACTTGTCTACATTCAAGTCAGTAAAATATGTATACAGGGTGTAACAAAATGTCACCGACAAAAAAATATGGTAAATAGTAGATAAAAAAAAAATAAACTTATTTCTTCTGAGGCAAAATCGGGAAAACGCTTCCTCGAAATAACAAATTTTTAATAACAAATAAATTACTCGAGACATTCCGATGAAACAAAAAAAATCTGTCCTAAACGTTTCTTGGGGCATCTTTTGACATGGGCCCCATAAATTTACAATCACCAAGGCCAGAGATACGGGCTGTACTGGGTGGAAAAATAGCCTAAACTTTTATTGGTCCAACCAATTGCAAAATGGATGATAAAATAATATTCTCCGTTTAAAAATACACCAAAAAGGTCTCCATACCATTTGTCCCCGATTCATTGCACAACCAGAAAGGTTATGCCATTTTTCCACCCAGCATCCCCCATATCTCCGACCCTAGTCATTGGAAAATTTTGGGGCCCATGTCAAAAGATGTCCCAAGAAAATTTAGATGTTTGTTTCATCGAAATATCTCGAGTAGTTTTTTTGTTATTTTTTTTTAAAAAAAGATTTTTTAATTACTTCCAAGATTCGTAGAGCGATGAGGTACACCCTGTATATCTGTTATATATTTCAAAGACTGGAGTACATTATATCTGTGGTTCTCTTTCCTTTCAACATGCTTGCTTCTTGAGTTTTCTCTTTCTAAATCATTATTTCTACATATTGTTAAATCATGTTTCTCTGAAAAGTTGTGGCGCTTGACAAAATTTTGTAGGTATACATTTTTCGAATTTTAAGGTTTTTGAAAATTTGCATTTATGTTAAACTAGCAGGATACGCCCACTTCGCTTGGCGCCTTAGAGGCATGGCCGTTTATAGTTTCAACCCCAAAAGTAGCCTATGTCCTTTCCTAAAGTTTAGTCTATCTCCATACCAAATTTCATCAAAATCGGTTCAGTAGTTTAAGCGTGAAAGCGTAACATACATACAGACAGACAGAGTTACTTTCGCATTTATAATATTAGTATGGATTAAGTATGTGAATACGTTTCCGGGAGAATTAAGAATTTTAATGAACGAGTCTTTCTAATACTCGAACATGAGCTTTTCAACACTTGCCCTGCTCTGACGACAGATATCTAGAGCTTTGTTTGAGGCCACCCTAACGTTCTGGTGTATACCCTGTCCCACTTTTGAAACATAATAAGTATTAAAGCTCAAAACAGGTTAGTCCGTATTTTATTTGAACTTTTATTTCAAAGATTTCTTGAGAATTCATCACTTTTTTGTCAATTAGCTTCTTACCATGAACATTCCATTGACTGGCCTCTTTCCAATAAAAAAATTTACTCGTGTTATCACTAGGCGAGGTCAATGGCTGAGTTATTTTCTACCACCTAACTCTTAGGGCTCTATTTTTATGTGGACAAATACTCAAATTAATGAGGAAGATCCAGAGCTTTTTCAACATTTTAAAACATCAACTCGTTCAAAAGTTAAGGATAAATGAGTGGTCATTCTGGGACACGCTGAAGTGCATTCTAAAGGTATGTTAATGTTAATATCCTCTTGGAGATAACTCAGTAAATTATTTAGATACCGGCGCCTGGTTCTCTCCACTTCATCAATGAACGTTATTAACGTAGGAGAACTGCTCTTACGTTCATTAATTGAACTTGTCCCTTTTTAATTACAGATCTTTTGAATTCACTAGCATTTCTACGAAATTCGTGGAACAATAATAATAACATTCTCTGTGGATACATTTGGACTGTGGTTTATTTCCCTGGTTCGCATCCATTATCTTTTGATAAGACATACGGATAGGTGGCTGGATACCGAATAATTAATTTTGGAAAGATAGGTGTATCATTCATTGATAGTACGTATCTTGTTACTCAAAAATAAAGGAATAGAAATTTAAGGAAGATCCACATCACATAGGTACAGGGTGAATCATTTTAAAGGTCATACTCAAATATCTTGGAAACCGTTAGAGATAGGAAGAAATCGTTTGTATAAACCATCATTACAATTTTGTGGAAATTTAATAGTGACCTTGAAATTTTTGTCCAAAATGTCCCGTTCGGGACTTATAGTTTTCCAGATAATTTTGTCCTTCACATTCTCTTAATAAGAGAGATTACCTAACATGTGCACCATTATGACACGCCTATTTGCAAATATTTGAAACCCTTGAGGTTTCTCTAAAATTAGCACATTAATGCCCAAATATTTCAAAAATGGGCATGCCGATAATGCGTCATATATGTGATATCTCTTATACTCAGAGCACGTCAATGTAAAAATTATTTCGAAAACTGCAAATCAAATCGAAAAAAGAAATTCAGCAAAAACATTTCTTTTTTAATATAAAATTCAGTACCACAATCTTAAATATAGAGTTCTTAAAAAAAAAATTGACTTTAAAATAACCTTGGAGGCGCCTTGGAGAAAAAAAATCAAGGTCACCATTAAACTTCCCCTAAAAAGTAAGGGGGTTTGTATCGAATGTTTTCTTTCCATATCTAACCGTTTCCGAGATATTTAAAATGACTCCCCACTCACCCTGTATGTAGAGAGAAATTATATTATTTTAGTCTCAAGAATACGGATCGACATCGAATTATGTTACACACTGTATACAATGACGCGATAAGTATATTCTTTTAAGGTATTTGTTTATTCTATCAGAAAAAAAAAACACTTTAAAAGGCTGAAATATTGATAAACATCAAGAATAGAAAAGCCAAAACATAAATTTGATTTCAAATTGAAAACACGTCTCCAAAAAGTTTTTCCCTTCTCTTCCTTCGTAGTGACTGAAATTTATCCTCGTAAACAAAATGAGACATCTCGGCTGGAAAAAATAATCATCACTTTGGTCGTAAAACTTTTTTTTTCTCTCTCTATCTAGAACGATTGTACAACTCGCCAGAGGTTCTTTATGATGTTTTAGGGAATATAGGTCTTTTGGAAACCAGGCATAACTAGTGGATCAAGATGATCAGGTGTTCACGTTAGTGTTGTACTTATTTATAGAAAAAAATATCTTAATCAAATTTTAACAAAATCGTTTACAAAAAAAAAAATATTATAACAAACCCCTAAAAAGATAAAAATCCTTTTTAAAGAACACAATATTGGTTCCCTGGGCCCCAAATGTTTCAATATCGAAAAGCCTCTAACATCAGCCATAACATGATAAAAATCATTTTCAAAAAAGATAATATTGCACCCCCAAAAACTATACAGCGAATTGCCTTCATGTACTAAATATGTATACCAAATTTCGTCAAAATCGTATGAAAATTGTGGCTTGTATCGCGTAACAAACAAACATACACATACGAGTATACAAGTGCATTACACCCCACTTCTGTCACTATAATTACGCACTTACGGGGTAAGTGATGGTGGTGGAAGGGTTTGATAGCATATTATGTTACACTTAAAATCGTCAGACCACTCTTTGATGTTGATAATGTTGGCCCCTTCCATGCCCTCTAAGGCTATGTTCACATGACCGCGTGGTACCGCGCGGCACAAGATCTATCTAAATAGTGCATATTATCTACATTACCGCGCGGTACTAGTTCTACAAACTTGTACCGATTTGTTCATATGATACCGTGCGGTCATGTGAGCATAGCCTTAAAGTTGTAAATATCTCAAATTCATAAGTATGAAATGTTATGCTTTGGCTGCGTTTAAACCTCGCCCTATGCCACTAACCCGTCTTTTCAGTGTCTTACCACTAACCTTACCACTAACCCGTCTTTTCAGTAATTATGAAAGGCTATAATCTGAATAATGTAGGAGCTAGTTGGTAGACCGTTTAGAGTTCAGCCCTAAACGTTGTATTTTTAATCATAGTGATTGGGGTTTTGTGATCAAATATACTCGATAATCAATCGTGTATATTCGAATATGATTTATATTTGTGATGTAAATTAATAGTGTCGTTGTATATAAATAGTGACTTTGTGAAAAAGTCTTTTATTGGAGTATATAATGTATGAGATCGTGAAAGGAGACCTAGGAGTTCTCCTCGCTTTATTTGTCTCATTGCCGTGATCTACGATATATGTATTTAGATTTCATAAACTATACATTTCTATTGGTATCACTCTTTCTTCTACTCCATATTGCCTCATATTACCCTATATCGTGTTAAGTGTACATTTCTATGGGTATCACTCTTTCTTCTACTCCATATTGCCTCATATTCCCCCATATCATGTTCAATGTACATTTCTATTGGTATCACTATTTCTTCTACTCCATATTGCCTCATATTCCCCCATATCATGTTCAATGTACATTTCTATTGGTATCACTATTTCTTCTACTCCATATTGCCTCATATTCCCCCATATCATGTTCAATGTACATTTCTATTGGTATCACTATTTCTTCTACTCCATATTGCCTCATATTCCCCCATATCATGTTCAATGTACATTTCTATTGGTATCACTATTTCTTCTACTCCATATTGCCTCATATTCCCCCATATCATGTTCAATGTACATTTCTATTGGTATCACTATTTCTTCTACTCCATATTGCCTCATATTCCCCCATATCATGTTCAATGTACATTTCTATTGGTATCACTATTTCTTCTACTCCATATTGCCTCATATTCCCCCATATCATGTTCAATGTACATTTCTATTGGTATCACTATTTCTTCTACTCCATATTGCCTCATATTCCCCCATATCATGTTCAATGTACATTTCTATTGGTATCACTCTTTCTTCTACTCCATATTGCCTCATATTCCCCCATATCATGTTAAATGTACATTTCTATTGGTATCACTATTTCTTCTACTCCATATTGCCTCATATTCCCCTATATCATGTTAAATGTACATTTCTATTGGTATCACTATTTCTTCTACTCCATATTGCCTCATATTCCCCCATATCATGTTAAATGTACATTTCTATTGGTATCACTCTTTCTTCTACTCCATATTGCCTCATATTCCCCTATATCATGTTCAATGTACATTTCCATTGGTATCACTGTTTCTTCTACTCCATATTGCCTCATATTCCCCTATATCATGTTCAATGTACATTTCTATTGGTATCACTCTTTCTTCTACTCCATATTGCCTCATATTCCCCCATATCATGTTCAATGTACATTTCCATTGGTATCACGTACTCCTGTTTCATCCTGACTTATAAGTTTAACTCAGGTCTGTTGATTTTTCATTCTTTGTACATTTTATCATGTAAGTTTTTTTTTTCTTCCAGAGAGGAAATTATTTGGTTTTTCCAATCATTCTCTCTCTTTTCCTCTATGTGTGTGTTGCAATCAAACCACAAATGTGTTTATAAGTGTTTTCTTTTAGACAGATAGTTTTTCTTCTCTTCATCTGTTAGCTTTATTTTAACTTTTCTTCCAATAGTTTTTTCTCCGTGTTTGTTAATTTGATGTTAGAAATGTTGTTTTATTTTTATTTAGTCTAAGATAAAGTTAACTTCCATTCTGTATGTTTATTTGAAACACGTCATTTTTTATTAGACTTTAGCAAGATATGCATTACGGATTCCTAATCATGACTTAAGCGACCAGAGCAGATGTAGAGGTCTTTTGAAAGTGGTTGCACCCAAGATTATTACCCTTTTTGAAGTTCTTAGCAGACTTTACAAAGTTGAGTATGTTCTGTTTGTTAAGTAGCATCAAGACTACATTTTTCACCTGCGGAAAGAAAAATAGTAAATTTCATCCGATTTTATAGTTATACGAATTTTGTATTTTGGTGTTGACTCCCTTGATTTGTTCAATAAAATATAATAGGGAGGTCCCGACTTGTTCAAACACAGCGGTTAAAGCGCCTGAAGGAAAAACAAAATACAGAGTTTCTTATCCCAAAATTTGGACATTTAGTTCTCGGATACCTGAGGTCCTACTGTAATTACTGTATAATAGTATTACTCGAAAAGTACGAGGTATTTACATTCGTGTAGAGTTGCAATATATAATTACTAAAGAAATTTACGGGGATTATAATTTTAAATTACAATTTAAATATCTACATACCTACCTAAAATGTTCTCGCCAGTCCCTTCTCTCCCATTCCCTACCATTCCCTACATTCCTTGCCATATTAAAAGAAAAATAATCTCTTTTTTCTATTTTAAATTGCAAACTACTTCGGTTGCAAGATACAGGGTGTCACAATCAACGCTACCATCACTGAAAGCACTTTCAGAGAAAGGGTGGAAAAGGTTAAAAAGAAAATATATTAATAAAAATCTAAATAGTATAAATCAGAAATTTGTGTGCCTGTGGTAGGGGTTGTCTGTTCCAATACCACACGGATCGAACGGCAGCAAATAGCGAGAAATTTGTGGGAACGGACCTCCACAAATGATAGTCTAGGACACAAGGAAAATTATGTCAAACCGTTACCGAATTATGGCCAAATTTCCTATCTATTGAACAAATCGTGCCGTTTTTTTTCCACAACATATTAACTCAAATTGAGGAAGTTTATAGGTGAGCAACCATTTTAGAGAGGCGAGGCCGAAATGTGCGTTATTTTAAATACCATGGTCTTTGAGTTAAATACAGGGTGTCTCACATCTAAAGCTAGTGTTATTTTCTATGTAATTGCATTGAAATTTTCTCATTACTCTGACCCCGTTCTGAAAGAATTGAGAAGGTTAATGTTTTTTTCATTTTTTGCTAAAAGGTTTTCTTATTATGGTTATTTGGTTATTTATTGAAGAAAGGTGTTAGTATTTACACTGTTAATACTAACACCTTTCTTCAGACGTTCTACCCGAAAATTGTTGTTTTCTAAACGGCCTATTTTTATCTTCCAGGAGAAAAATGAGATTTGACTTTGTTCTCTTACGACACTGATGAAAATAAAAATGTACACTTTTGATGGGTTATGTAGATGAGAAACCTTTTTTGGAACACAGATGGGGAACTTTTATATCAAAGCTTAAAATAGACACCGATATACAGGGTGTAACAAAATTAAATTTGAGGCCCGTCTAGCTTGCCCCTGATTTTTTTTTTTTTTTTTTGAAAAATGAGTTTTCCCTTGTTTCATTTGTACTTTCATTTGAACAAAAAATAATTTTACCATTCCATTTAAATTTCTTGAGAAATCGACACTTTATTTCAATAAAAGTTACTTCCGGAAGTCGAACTTGAATCTCATCATAAGCATTCGATTGGCCATGGCCCTTTTCCTTTCTCGAGAGCTTTTCAAAATTCAAAAATTCCAAGCATTTCAAAAGCTGGAAGGGGGGCCGGTCACTCCCCTTCCGGGCCTAATGAATACAAGACTCCCAAGTCCATGTTAGTCGTAAAAGGTGACTAAGGGCAGGATCGAAAACGATATCCTTTCCATTTTCATGCAGAAATAAAGAGGAAACTACTGCATTATAACCTTCCGATGTCCCCTGTGGATAGGGGGATTTAAATTAATATGTCCAAGGCACCCAATCCATGCCAGTCGTTAAATGCGAATAAGGGCAGGGTCAGAAATGATATCAAGCATGGCGAGTTATTGCCAACTAGCCCCATGGCTGCTAACCTATGATGATGATGAGATGCTTTAGTTCTCTATCAGTCAGTACCCAGTAGACATACTCGTACACCACATAAGAGTAGTTTGAACATACATAGTATTTCATAAATCATTCACATCCCTATTCTTGCACTTTGAGTTCCATCATTATTTCGTCATGAATTTCCAGTTTATCTATTCACATAGAAAATTCAATACAGAAAGAGTAAGAATGGATATAGTGGAATATAAATAGCAATATCGAGAACAGAAATAACAACAACAACAACAATAATTTAAATAAAAAACTATAATACAGATAAAAGTAGAAACAGATAAATTAGACATAAAATGTAAATTAAAATAAATAAATCGAAAAGAGAAAAATAAACTGGAAGAAGAAGAACGATAATGACAAAATGTTTAACTATTTATTTGAAATGCAACCAACTAACAACGAGGAAGGATGCAAAATTCCACTGAAAGGGATGAACATTGCGCTGGAAAAAGAGAGAAAAGTTTTTTTTATATAAAAATGCATTTTTTTTTTTTTTTTTTTTTTTTAAAAAAAAAAAAAGTAATAATAAATCTTTTCTTTTAAAGTTAAAATTTACAATCAATAGTTATTTATGCTAAACACTTTTTATTTATTTTTATGGATTTGGTTTTCCATCGCTGTCTGGTGTCTATTGGTTTTATAAATATATTTAAGGGAGCATTTACACTACACAGTGAATGTGTCAATGCTCTCCGACGCCGTACCGCGATCTTCACAGTTGATTTGACATGAAAATATCGCAATTGTTTGACCACAGAGCAAACACTGGCGGGTGTTATTAAAAAAACCGTGGGATCACGGTTACTGACACTTTCACTGTGTAATGTGGATGTCCTTAAATAGGATAAATCATATTGTTTTGCCACTAGACATGACATATGACCGAGGCATTGGATATCAAAAGTGTTTAGATTCCAAAATTTTGTTTGTTGAAATTTTGTTGTGTATTATACAATAGCAACCAGTCATTTATCTATATAAATATGATGTTTTCTCTTTCCCAATACGATTTCTGATATAAAGTTATTTAGTTTTTCTTCACTTGTGTATTTTCGATATAATTGATTACTTGGGAGTCCGCAGACGACTCAGAAATATTTTAGAGGTAATATTAATGAAACAGTTTTCAAAAACGATCAAAAAACGTTCAGACGTTTAAACCCTATCAGACCCAGCGTCCATGGCACGTTGAATACACCAGTTCCCATTACATCACTGAAGTAAAGCAACGTCCAGCGAGGTTGTACCATATGTGGATTCGAGACCTCGTGATGCTGGCTATTTTTCCGGCCCAACCCAGGCTGGGTGAGGAAAAAAAAACCTATCAGACTAATTAGATAAATTTTGGATGATATCAAGGCAATCAGTTTGCGAAACTAATTAAATAAATTTGCCGATCACACTGTTTGTTAAAATTTGACATTATGTTAAATAGCGCGATACCACCTGAAATGAAATGGCATTTAATCAAATATTTAGTAACAGAGTTAGGATGCAGAAGCTACCAACGTAGAACTAGAATTCTTGCTTACAACAGAAAGCGATCGCCGCTATGGCCTTCTTGTATCCGCTTATTTTGTCTAAAACGATTCTTTGGTCCAAAATTCGCGTAAATGCTTTCGAATACGTTGGCAAATACAACCGAGGCGTGACCTAGAGTTGAAGCATGATATCGTAAGCACTATTTGCACCTCGTATCCCCCAAATTTCATATTCTTCCTTATAGATTTTCAATTCAAACCGTATGTTTTATAGAAACAGAATCCTTTTCAAAAGAATTCATTTCTTCTTAGAAGATCTTATTTACAAAAGTATTCATTACAACATAAAATTCAGGCATCTTTTTTAAAATCTGACACTTTGGAACTTGCCATTGAAAAGTTGCTCAGAAAGGTCCCACAATGGAAACCCACAGCTCAGTAGGAAGCATTTTGGACACCTCTAATACCATTTATTTTGGGTTAAAGATGTGGTGGTGCCAAGATTTGCACGTATAATATAGAATCAATCTTTCTATTGGATTGATTTTTGCACGGAAATGCAAGAACATGGACGGGCAGGGTCAGGTTATTATTGAGAAGGAGGACCATACTTCTTAAGGCACATTTACACTGCCCGAGCATTCGTCGCGAACAAAGGTGACGAACGAGCATTCGTTCGAGGCTCAGACAGTGTAAAGAGTCGCCGCGAGCCGATCATGTTTGAAGCGAATGCTCGTTCGTGCTCGAGCCTGATCTCGAGTAACTGATCGTCAGAAATGCTCGAGTAGTGTGAACAGAATGTTCGCTAATTTTCGTGCTCGTCGAAAACTGGCGTGCAACGATCACGAATGGTCGCTGCTCGTGTATGTTCAGGCAGTGTAAATGAGCCTTTAATTATACATACATAACATTTTGTTCAATTTCTCATTAGATTTTTGATTATTCAGGAACCCGGCTATTAGTGAAATTACGAATGGTCGGTTTTTTAATACTTGCTCAATAACTGCTACTGGAATCGCTTAACATTGGATAATTTTCCTTAAAAAAAGAATCTGGATAGTTTTCAGATTGTTTTTTGTTTCTTTTTTTCCTTACGTTCAGTAAAATGAAAAAAAAAAAAAAATATATCTTGTCAGGAGAAGTAAGTGGTCTCGTATATATTGAATTTAATGTATGTTTTGGCGACCTTTTGACTTTCAAAATAAATGTTTATAAGTGTGCAGTTATTTCTTAATAATATTTTTCCAGATATCAATAGTAATAATATTTACTTTGTACAATGTAGGAATCTCTCTCTTTTAGCTTCTTCAATTCTCTTTATTTCCCTTTTAAAGATTTATGTATTTCATAAAAGTCTTCATTGAAAATATTGTTTGTTTTTTCTTTATTATTGTATAAATTTTCTTCTACTTCTTAAACACTGTAAAATCATCGAACTTTTCTGTAGAATTCCTGTCTTTTCATAGAGGTTTATTATATCTTCCCGATTCAAAGCTATTTTCATATTTCAAAGGCACAATTTCTAATAACATTAAAACGTGAAATGCAGAGTTTTTGCTCCAACTATATAATGAAATTATTGAACAATAAAAAAAAAAAAAAAGGAATTTATTTGTGTTAAAGCTAAATGCTTTGTCACAATGTTGTTACTAAATTTTTGCCTTCGCTTGGATTCGAACCGACAGCCTCCTGGTTACGAATCTGTCATTCTTACCAACTGAGCTACTGAGGCTGCTTTTTGCGCACCGGCGATATCGTAACCAATGAGGTTTATCCGAGGTGCGATTATTGCTAGTTGAAAACTAATACCAATACCCCGCCGTGAGTACGTGAAATTATTGAACAATATCTGTGATGACCTAGACCTGGAAGGGTATAATGAATATGGAAAAACTTTGTATCCTAAGTCAGATGGCCATGAAATTTGCTCCAAAATAACTCACCTGTAAAGTTAAATTAACTTCACATGACTTATCAGGGTATCAATAAATTATTTATTTAATACCTATTAAAATATCTTAACTCTAAATTCTAGCATGAAATGCAAGAATTTTAAGCTTTCCATTTACACAGCATTTTTAATTTAAGTAAGGAGGATTCCTTGGGGCAAAATTTATTAGTGTACTATTAATTGCCGATTTCTCATCATCAAAGCCATCAATATCTCCACAATGCAAATTGCCAATCATGTTGTTGTTAACGTTTCCAAAACATTCATACCCAAGACATTCATGAATGTCAGATTAAAAAATGTCACACAGTCCCTAAGAGATTACCCCAGAATATTATAGGTACTTTAAATAAATTAAAATTTGATGGTCAACTTCCATCCTTCAACTCGAGTAGACTGATGATGAATCGAATGATTCGAAACTAGTTTCTTCATAAATAATTATAAATAGTGGTATTGGTAAGTGTTTTGTTTTAATTTATTTAAAAGTTAATATTTTTTAACACTTGTAATTAACGTGTTAATGTCATCTGAATAACGGATGATAGTTTTATATTACTTGCATGATCTCTACTAGAACTAAAGGTTTGATTCAAAATCAGATCTAACACCATTTTTGGATAGGGGATGATATCTGATGTCGTCGGAACAAAAGGTAGGCGTTTGTTCGAAACATCCCAAGTGGATTTATTACGTTGCACCAATCGCCTGTGAAGACCAACCGCAAATAATAATTAATTATTTCGTCTGAAAAATTCTGCATTCTCCTGCAACTTTAAATAAAAAGTTTTGCCGGAATGAAGGGAGCAGCTAAAGGCATTATGTTTTACATATCGTCTATAGGCTATGTGGAACTGGCACATAAATCATGTTCTACGTCATATAGCATTCTACGTAGTGAAACGTGCGATTTCTATTTATTTCATACCATTAAGTATATTAGATTTCTTCTCCTTCCCCTTTGTAGTCTAATTCTGTGTTGTCTCGTAAGTATTCAATAAGGTTTCGCTTTATAATGCTGGCAAGTTTCCTCAATTTTTATATTACATTCTCTTCTTTACATACTTGAACTTTTTTTTTTGTTAAAAAAATGAAAAAAAATCTTCAAATTTTTCAACAAAAATCTGCGCTCTTAATTCAACTATTAACCTTCAGTTAGCCTTTTATTAGCCCTCAGCTTGACCTAATTCGCACGTTTCAAGTTACGTTTAAGTTAGAATCCAAAATTGCTTTTTTACGTAAGTAACTTGAGTTTAATGATATTTGGTATGCATGATTTAATGCTAAGTGTAATAAATATTAACTTTTATATAAATTAAAACAAAACACTTTATTTTAAAAGTAAATACAATTTGAATCTGCATACCAAATTTAGGTTTGGTTAGTCTATTTGTGATCCTGGATTGTCTTTCAATTTTGGCATTACTCACAGTCATGTACAGTACGATCGGGTGTTGGGCCATTTTAACTACGAATTCTATCAGAATTTTGGCGCTGGTAAGTGTGGACAATTGCCTATTCCAATGATCTTGAGACACTGACTGCCTCGTCTAGTTTCATTTTGTGACTCCATTGTTTCGCCCATTTATGCTACAGTTAACTATCATGTGAATCAAAAGTTATCGGCCGTTTATTTTGTTATTCCCAACCATTCTATTTTCTCATACTGAGCCGCAAAGTAGTTTGTCTCCTGTTTCTTCCACTTGAATATGCTTTTGTTGTTCCACATTTTTATTTTCTACTTTAATTCTGTTTCTTTTTCCACATCAACTTTTGTTTATCCGAGTGGATAGACCAAAAAATAATATAAAAATATGTGTAAGTGTTTTTTATTTTTTTCTCCCAAAAAAGGCAAAGAAAGGGAAAAAAAGAATATGAGTTTATGCAAAAAAGGATTTAGGATGAAGGATGTATTGGTGATAATAAAAACACTGAAAACCAACTTGAAAATTATTTTCTTCTTCCTTTCCATTGATGTTGTCTTCTTGAATATTATATACTGGACAGAACAGATGTCCTCCCACAGCACATGCTTCTAATATTTTGCACGAAACTTGAAAAAACAAGAAAAAATAGTAACCTGGACGTTGACCTCATGCTTGGTTCCATTACTACTCCTCAATGTCTAGTGTTTTATCCATTGATAAATCGAGACACATGTCAGTTAATCCTCCCTCAAATATGTCAACGCCAATATAAATTCCTGCGGTTGACCTCATGCTTGATTCCATTACTACTCCTCAATGTGTTTTACCCATTGATAAATCGAGAAACATGTCAGTTAGGGCCTCCTCAAATATGTCAACGCCAATATAAATTCCTGCGGTTGACCTCATGCTTGATTTCATTATTTAAAATACTAATTTTCCAGTGTTTTAACTATTACGAAATCGACGGAATCATCATTTAAGTGCCAAAAAGTCAACATCAAAAATGTCTCCACTTTGACTCCAGTAGTTCTAATGGAGTCAAAGTGTTCTAGGTTCAGTTGATATTGTAGAAAGTAAAGCGACGATTTTGGGAGGCCTTTAACTATTTCTTAGCCCCTTCCCCTCAAAAATTGTTGACACAAAAAAAAATCCCTGATCACTTGTCTCCCTGGGTTCTATTACCACTTGAATTCTAGGTTCAGTTGATCTTGAGATATTGTATTTAGACAATTTAAGTAATCACTTAAATTATTTGCTATCTCTTCAAACATTTTGAGCGTTCTTCGTGCACCACTTTCTCGCAGTCTTGTTTTAGATTGTTCAATTTTCCGGTTGGTTTGTGTGTCTTAACTTGAATAAATAACGTCTTCTCTTTGTCTATTTATTTTTCTAATACGAAAGTATATTTTTGCACAAAGGAATGTTACTCGTTAAACGGATAAGTTCTTGTGCGTCGTTTGCATTGTTCCTTGGGAAGCTTTAGTGTATATTATTTTTTCTCTCGAATGTTTCCACTTGTAGTTTTATTTTTGCATACAGAAGGTACAAATTTTTTGATAATACTAGTAATATTGTGAACTGCAAACATGACACATTCAATGGGCCCCCCTTGAGGCCCCAGGGAGTTGAAATTGTAGTTTTATTTTTGCATACAAAAATTAAAGGTACAAAAATTAAGTACTAGTATTATTGTGAACTGTAAATATAACACATTCAATGGGCCCCCTTGAGGTCCTGGGGGAATGAAATTGTATTTTTATTTTTGCATGCAGAATGTACAAAAGTTGTGAAAATACTAGTATCTTTGTAAAATGTAGATATAACTTATTGAATGGGTCTACTTTAGACCCTGGGAAAATGAAAATGTATTTTTATTTTAGCATGTAGAAGATACAAAAATTGTGAAAATAATAGTAGTTTTGTAAAATGTAAACATAACATTTTCAATGGGCCCCTTTGAGGCCCTGGGGAGATGAAATTGTATTTTTATTTTTGCATGAGAAAGGCACAAAAATTGTGAAAATACTAGTATCTTTGTAAAATGTAGACCTAACAGGTACAATGGGCCTCTTTAGGCCATGGGGGAGTTGAAATTTTGTACACTGAATTATAATTTTGCTTTCTATCAATTTATCCAATCAAAATTGGAACATTTTGATAGTAATAATACAATAATGGAACCATGTGTTATGTAAACATACAGGAAGTACGTCCTAAAATTTAAAGGCGAAGGTCATTTGCCTGTTTTTACATCAATGACTCATTGTTGGAATATTGTCTTACCATTTCTTATTAGTTATTTTTATTATTAATGATTTCATGCATAAAGTATGTAAAAAAAAATATAAAATAAATATTTTATATATTTTTTAAACAAAAAAAAATATATAAAATATTTATAAAAAATGCAAAGAGGCATTTTTATGAAATTGTTCATGTTTTTTGCTGCCTTTGTGTTTGGAAAAAGAAGAAAAATGCTTTAGAGAAAGAAATTGAAGCGCCTCTTAGACAATGAAGAAGATGAAGCGAAGAAAAAAAATGCTGTGTGTTCTTTGGACTCCTTTGTATTTATTTTTTAAGTAAAGAATAAAAAAATTGTTATTTTATATGCTATCATTACGAAGTCACAATACGTTTGTAGTTTGTAATAGCTACACTTGTAGTTTACGAGTATTATTAAAAGAATATACATGAACGATATTGTGAAACATTACAATAATGGAAATATAGTGAATTACTCGTATGCATGCTAACGTCTATGGTACTTTGAATACATCAGTTCCCGTTATATCACTAAAGTTGAGTAACATCCAGCGAGGTTATACCAGGTGGGTGTCCACGTTGGTTCGCGCTCTCGTGGTGCGGGCTATTTTTTTTCTGACCGACCTAGGCTACGTGAGGTTAATGTGGGTAGCTGATTTGCTAGTTTTCAGCAAACGGAGTATAAAACCTTCGTCTCGAACGACCAATAGATGTTAAAGATAAGTGAAAAAAACTCTTATATTCATTTGAATATACAGGGTGATCCAGAATAACGTCATCACAGGCCTATTAGGCCTATTGTGATTTTGGAGTGTACTCAGGATTGAGGACCAGACTACAAACGTATTGTGACTTCGTAATGATATCATATAAAATGACAATTTTTTTTTTTATTTTATTTTATTAGTGCAGGAGGCTCTTGTGGTAAATTTTGTGAAAAATCCATTGTGCCTTACCACAAAGAAACTCTACGTTTACAATACAAATTCAGGACAATGCGAATAACGTTGTTTTAGAACCGTTTATTTTCTTCATAAATTTCCTTTTCTTTGGCTGATGATGAATTCAATAACTTTCGGCCTTCGTCATCATTAACGTCACTATTTCGAAGTTTCTGGTTCGATTCCTGATGTGAGAAGATTTTTATTGACTAACTAAAACAAACATTTTTTCATCAATGCATAAATAACATACCAAAACTACATTATTTCTTGAACTTAAAAAAAAATCCTGATGTACAACCTTTTGATTTACAAAAATCTCTTACAAAAATCGTTTCAAAACTGACTATTTAACGTCGTTTTTCGTGGATTGGGTCAGCTCTTTGATTAATAAATCTGCCCGTTAAAATAAATAACGAGGTATATTTAATTATATATATTTTGTGTTCATGAAGCTATATTTAATTTGTAGTTTACTCATAACAGAATTGTGTCTAAACTTACATTTTGAAATCATTATTCTAATGTTTCTTATTTTCTCTTTGTTGCAGGTAAGTTATTTTTGATTTCTTGGGAAGCCAGTTTTCGGGTAAGTAGACCATTTGGTTGAGGCAGTGGATTCGTAACCAGGAGGCTGTTGGTTCGAATCCAACTCTCATCCAAGATTGGGAATAGAATCTTTAGAAGAGGGCGCCTATTAAAATATATAATACAGAATATGTATTCTTTTTTATTTTATTATTATTATTATTATTATTATTATTATTATTATTATAGGGGAATCGATCAATTTTTTTCTTGATGTCTTGTAGAAATGGCCTAAAATTTCATCTACATATATTACATCAATTGATAGTGATTTAATTAGGTACTTGCTTGAAAAAGCTGAGTTAGTGTAGTTATTCCATGTAACTGGAACACATATATGGTTGGTGAAGATCGAAGGGTGTTCGACAGAATAGAGAACAATCTGGGGAAGCTAAAATAATTGATGACAAAAGCTCTTGGTTTTATAATCAACAAATGGACAATTCTTGTATAGAAATTGAGCTAGACTGATTTTTCTTTTATTTCACCCTTTTCAAAGAGTTGCCGTTGCTTTCCTTCTTAATTCTTCCTTGCCTCAACCTATTGTTCGGTGCCCACTCTCTTTAGCTGTAACCCTTTCCTGGTAAGGTAACCCTAGCTTGTTTTCCACAGTATCAATTGAAAGTGCGTAGAAAATAGATTTTTGCTGATGATCTCTCATCATTGTTTTGAAGCAGAGTTTTAAAGCCCGGATGCCCTTTCTAACACCAAACCTTTTGTATTTAGACGGCTTAGGACCGTCACTTAATGTAGATTGGACCTAACGAAAATACAGATTGTACCTAACGAAAAAGAAAAATCTGCGTTTTTCAGTTGATCCGAACATTTTTTTTTTTTTTTAGAAACCACTGGTCTTTTTTAAAAGAAAAAGTAAAAATATATTAAAAAGAATGAAAACATGTGTTTTGGTGAATCTTCTACGTAAAGTTTTCTGTTGTGTTTTCTCACGCCCAGATTTTTTACATTTTTTGTTCACTCCGTGTGCCCCTAACTCCTTGTACCATCAACTGAAAAATTATAATAATAATGTTTTCGAGTAAACATTTATTTTAAATTTAATAATATTCAGTTTGTTTGATTTAATTTATGTTTGTGATAAACGAATCTTTCTTTTTCTATTCTAAAATATTTACATGCTTGCTTAAATACATAATCGCCGGGAAGTAAGGCTGAGCTCATTTTGTATTCATTTTTTTTTCTTCCTAAATCTTCTTTATGCAATGAAAATGGCGACTAACTGTTCTCTTTTTGTTAATCTGTTTGGTTCGTTTATTATTTTCCATGCTTATTTGTGAATATTTTTTGAGCATTTGTGTCGTTTTGTATTTCTTTTTTTAAAAAAATAATGAAACGTCTCAGTGTATATGACACTCGACTTGCATTAATGGAGATATAGGGTTTATATCCTGGTTTGGTTGAACATTTGATCTTCTTCTTCTTTAACTTCACACTTTCCCAGCTTTATTTGCGGTTGGCGTTGCTTTCCTTAATTCTACCATGCCAACCTTTTGGCGTGCCTACTCTTTTTAGCTGTAACTTATTCCTGGCACGGTACCCCTAGCTTGCTTCTCACAGTATCAGTTGAAACTGTGTAAAAACCAGCTTTTTGCTGATGATCTCTCATTGGTTTGAGGGAGATTTTTTAAAGGTTGTATACCCTTCCTAACACCAAATGGGCTGTGTTTACACAAGCTTAGGACCGTCACCTAATTAAGCTGGTTTGCTCCCCTGGGTGGCTCGGTGTGCTTGGCTATTGAGCCAATTATTATGTAGCTCATAGCATGCAGATAGGGGTATAAAAGTTCCCTTCAATTTTATGATGCCATCGAAACATGTAATATGTTTTGGTGTCAATTCGTTAATCCTGAGGCTAAAATAAAATGATTTTACTGAAAATGCTTCCCAATATCAGAAAATGTTTTCCCTTCTAGAAGTTGGAGGAAAAAAATCTTCCAAGTTCCAGGCTCTATGTAGGTTGCAGGGGAAGCATTTTCCGGCATGGCTTTATAGAGTGAAATCATCTAATTTTGGTCAAAAGATTATGTGTTTAATGGATTCATATAGACCCTGTATATACATTAAAATTTATGGCAGCCTCCCTAGCCTAGTGGGTATCACACTGACTTTGCACGTAAGAGACCCGCGTTCGAATCTGGTGAAGACGAATTTTTTTTCGTCAATCTGTTTGACGCAAACAGATTGAATATCCCGACACAAGAAAATCTCTCAAAAAACATTTTGACCAGTTTGTGCTGTGACCATCGTCTTCCAATCTCATCTACTTCTAGCATATTGTTCCCAATTTTATTCTTTCATTACTTAACCATGGGAGACCAAAAGCTCTATCCACCATCGTCTTCCAATCTCATCTACTTCTAGCATATTGTTCCCAATTTCATTTTTTCATTACTTAACCATGGGAGACCAAAAGCTCTACCCACCATCGTCCTCCAATCTCATTTACTTCTAGCATATTGTTCCCAATTTCATTCTTTCATTCCTTAACCATGGGAGACCAAAAGCTCTATCCACCATCGTCTTCCAATCTCATCTACTTCTAGCATATTGTTCCCAATTTCATTCTTTCATTCCTTAACCATGGGAGACCAAAAGCTCTACCCACCATCGTCCTCCAATCTCATTTACTTCTAGCATATTGTTCCCAATTTCATTCTTTCATCCCTTAACCATGGGAGACCAAAAGCTCTATCCACCATCGTCTTCCAATCTGATATACTTCTAGCATATTATTCCCAATTTCATTCTTTCATTACTTAACCATGGGAGACCAAAAGCTCTATCCACCATCGTCTTCCAATCTCATTTACTTCTAGCATATTGTTCCCAATTTCATTCTTTCATTCCTTAATCATGGGAGACCAAAAGCTCTATCCACCATCGTCTTCCAATCTCATTTACTTGTAGCATGTTGTTCCCAATTTCATTCTTTTATTACTTAACCAAAAGCTCTATCCACCATCGCCTTCCAATCTCATTTACTTCTAGCATATTGTTTCCAGTTTCATTCTTTCATTACTTAACCATGGGAGACCAAAAGCTCTATCCACCATCGTCTTCCAATCTCATCTACTTCTAGCATATTGTTCCCAATTTCATTCTTTTATTAACCTGAATGTTGTTCGATAGGAGCCGAAAGTCTTTATTAGGCGTGTCATTTATCGTATTGCTGAACAGTGTTTAGCCGTTATCAGACAAATCAACATTTTATTTCTAGTTGCTTTGAAAAGAAAGTTTCTGGTACCAAAAATATAAATACTCATTCCTGTCCATATCAGATTTTCTTGCTTAATAACGTTTCTTTATCATCCCGTGATCAGTCGTGATGCGGGTTTCATCCTTCATTCGCTTACAAGAATATTCAGAATCACTAGGGCGTTAACATAATTGGTTACCCACCTGGTTAAACCCCGCTGGACGTTGCTTAACTTTAGTAATCGAATGAAATAGTAACTATTGTATTCAGTAAGATTAACCATATGAATGATGTTTTTGAGTTGTGTATTTTATTTCCTTTATTTTTACTTTCTCTTCCTAGAAGATAAAGTATTGTATTCGTGCAGAAATTTTAGAGATATTTTGGCTGAAAAAATTGTTTGACGGGAAGCCAAAGGCCAAAATAAAGATAAAATATATTCGNAAATCTTTTTAATATAATGGTCAACATCAACAGAAAATAGAAATATAACAATAACTAAAATACCTATATAACTAAAGGACTTACAACTTTAGAAGAACAACATCTGCATTCGGTGGTAGTCGGATGGAATGATTAAGGAAGAGAAAGTCTAGTACGGTTTTCCGTACCATTTATTTAGTTAACATTTATTTCCTCTTGCTTTCAAGATGCCTACTTTTGTTTTTTCTTTGAATTAAATTGCAGACTTTTATTCTTCTCCATTTTTCTTCCTTTTCATCTTCTACAAGATGTAGTTTTGTATTTTTGGCTTCAGTTTGGTCACATTTTTTGTTTCTTTGCATCGGAATGTTGTTCATTCTGTGTTCCCACATCTTTCTCTATGTCTCGTCCATTTTCATCCTCTTACATTTTTGTTCTAACATTTTTTTTTTTTTTTTTTTTTNTTTTTTTTTTTTTTTTTTTTTTTTTTTTTTGTTAAAGTTCGCTTTTCTTTTCAAATGTTTACATTCTTGTATTTTCTGTCTTTTTTTCCTCGAACTGTGTGTGTATGGAGTTCTGCATTGTATTATACAAACATGCTTGATGCATTTGAATGTTTTATGTACGCTAGGATTTCAATAAAGAATACTGAGAGTACTCAGTACATACGCTTGAATTTCTTTTACATGACCTTTTAATCAAAATACATAAATGATATTGTGTGAGGAATTCAAAATCTTATGCAAAAGTAGTCTTTCTGGCAGCTGTTTTACCATATCCTTTCTATGAGTTGAATGTTTGGTGTTACTTGTGTTATGGTTATTATGAATTCTTCTTGTTC
This sequence comes from Pachypsylla venusta, assembly GCA_012654025.1. Taxonomy (NCBI): domain Eukaryota; kingdom Metazoa; phylum Arthropoda; class Insecta; order Hemiptera; family Aphalaridae; genus Pachypsylla; species Pachypsylla venusta. Next base: position 9,422,673 of record CM022878.1, on the reverse strand, counting down.
AAACCATCCGAAGATTCTGTGCCATCGTCTAATATACCAGTTCCCGTTAGATCACGGAAATTAACAACGCTTAGCGAAGTTTTATTTGATGGGTAGTAAATTTCCAGTTTAGAAGATAGTGTCTATCTTAGGGGGAGAACCTCTCATTATTGTTGTTATGTATAGTGTAGACGGTTCATATACTTATAGAATGTATCTAGCTGTATCACCCTTACTTCGGTAAAATTCTTATGGAACAAAACGATTACATGGCTGTGTTGTCCGTATACTTATAAAACGCAAAGCCCAGATGATTTCCTAACTGACTGACTGCTAATCAACGTAGCTCCACAATGGTCAAACCTATAGACTTTAAATTTTGCACACAAATTCCTTCTATTATGTAGGTACGTAATAAACATGTTCAGCTGGGAGTGAGTTACCGCCAAAAATGACTCTTTTTAACGGTATTTTCTGGTTTCTCCACGCTTTATGGCCGGTTTTTACCACCAAAAAAATTGGAACTGAGAATAACAGTTGTTGAATTTCGTAAAGGTAACGAAGCACGGCAAACTACTAGTATATGTGTTACGGTACAAGTAGATAATTGGGAATTGTATACAATGACCGGCTATTGTATACAATTCCCAAAGTCACTTGGTCAATTTATTTCCTACTTTGACCGGTCATTGTATACAATGGCCAGAGGTGCTTGGTCAAAGTAAGAAATTCATATTTCAATAATCTTTCAAAATCATCTATTTCCTAGTTTTACCGAGGCATGGCCGATCAAAACGTTTCCTAACCTCTTTGGGGGGGAGGGGGGTTTATCTTAACGCTTATATAAAACAATAAATAAAAAAAATAAAAAAAAAAATAAGATAAACGCCCCCCCCCCC
>CM022878.1:9340314-9420472 GCA_012654025.1 Pachypsylla venusta | reverse complement strand
CCCCCCCCCTAGGCCAGATGCTGGCTACGCCCTTGACATTAACATAAACAACATTCAGGTTAAAAAGTAATAAATAAAAGCCTCTTGTTTTTAATTCAGCTTTAAAAAAATAAATAAAAATTACACTTCTTGAAAAACTATTTGAATTGAAATTTCTTACTTTGACCAAGCACCTCTGGCCATTGTATACAATGACCGGTCAAAGTAGGAAATAAATGATTTTTAAAGATTATTTCCTACTTTGACCAAAGACTGTGGGAATTGTCTACAATAACCGGTCATTGTATACAATTACCGCATTATCTACTTGGACCGTAACATATGCACTCTTATCATTTGCATATTGGCTTCACCTGACCGTTCATTTTCCGTTTTCCCTATCTTACCCACACAAGATGGTGCATGTCTACTTCATAATATTTATGATCAAAATATTTATTAAAAAAGACTTCAGATTTTTCAATATTGTGGTCCGTCAAAGAAATGAATAAATATCTTTTGCTTTTCCTAAATTTGAAGCAAAAAAGAATGACTGGAACTTCCTCGAAATAAAATTCCTTCAAGTTGACCAAATTTTCCTCCGAAACTGTTTTCAAGAAAGAACAATGGAAACTCAGAGAGGTTTCTAGCTTTAACAATGGCATTTCGGTTTCTTTATTGTTCTGCTTTACTTAGAATGCATTAGAGTTTTTGGAAATTATGAAGTGCTTTTTATTTATTCAAAAAATTGTATTTTCAAATAGATGGAATCTTCAATATCCTAAATGAGATTCTAAACGAGACGGTTTAACCCTTCAGGTTTACAATAGATGTAAATAAAGGTCGCAGTGATAATTGATAATTACAGTCTCAATATAAAGCTGCAACCAGTTTTATGATAATAAGACGTGCCTCGGCACGTTTGATTTTTTTTTTCATTATTTTTCAACCATACTAAACATTCTTGCTCTGAGTTTATTACACAATTTATTTGATGTATATTTATTTTGTGTGCTTGGTATAATCCCACTAGTTGATAAGACTTTCATACAAAATTATTTATTTTCAAATTTTGTTTGGTATTTATCTGTAATAAATCTTATTTTGATATATTCTATTTTACCAAATCGATTTCTGATCGAAAGTTAAATTCGTTTTTCTTCACTTGTGTATTTTCGATAATTGAGGATTTGGGTGTCCACAGACGCCTCAGAAATTTTTTTAAAGGTTAAAAATAATTTTATAGTTTTCAAAAACAATCCAACAAAATGACAAACGTGTTTTTCATGCGTTTAAACCCTATCAGACTGTTTGGACAAAATTTGGTCACCATCCAATACAATCAAATATTGAATTGGATCAAATATATTTTTCGATCACACTATTTGCTACTGTTGCAAGTAAAAAATGACAAAATAGTTTAAGAGTACCTTTAGTGAATTTGACAGAAAAAAACAGGCGTAACTCGAAAACGGTTTGAGGTTTTTGAATTTTGATTATTTTTCTGAGGTCACAATGTAGGGTTCATTCCCATGAAATTTGGATCCCATTATGCCCTGAATGTCGTGCCATAAATGTGGGTAAAACCAAAATGATTTATGTGTTTATTAGTATGAAAATTCTATAGCTGATATTGTATGCTTACACCTACCATGTAAAACCGCGAAAACAATGAAGTTGAACGTGCATATTGTACTAAAGTCAAGCAATGTCCAGACGAAGCATTTCCAGTGGAAATGATTCGTCTAGTGTGTGAATATGTAGTCCTTGTGATTTAAGAACTTTCGATACCACAGTTCCTAGTATTTAAATTTACTTGTATATTCAATTAAAACAAAACATTTACCAGAGAGAGAGAGAGATAAAGAGAAATATGTCGATTTCATGAGTTTGGTGCAATAAGACCACTAAATTTGTCTTATATACGATTACAAAGTTAAATCAGGAACGCTTCCTGTTGTTTTCTGCCTCAGCTTAGTTTGTCCAGGAGAGACCTTCCCATTTCATGAGTTTGGTGCAATAAGACCACCTGCCTTATATAAGATTACAAAGTTAAAGCAGGAACTCTTCCTGTTTTTCCAGGCGGGGCACCATTTCAGCAACTCTTTGCTTTTAGAAACAAACCCATCTGGACTTGATCTTTTCTAAATTTTGATGAAGGGAAAATTGCATTGTTTTTGTTCAAAAGGTAAATATTGTTGAAAATGTACCCTATTTTTATTGAATTGGGTAGAAGCATTATTATTAATATATTTGCATGAGATTTAAAATATGAAAACAGGATTTGAATGGCTAGCACACTCACATATGCATTTCATTTTCAATTGTGTTCATTGAAAACAGCGAGAAGCTGTGTATTTTATAAATACAATCCTTGTAAGCCATAGATGTATTTGTGTTTAAGCTAATATTTGAGGATGACATCCTCAAGGGTCGAGTCCACCTGAGCTGAGGGTGTAAAAATAACACTGCATTTTGTGTTATTTTTATTATTCTGTTCGTGTTATCGATGTAATTGGGGCCCCTGTTTTGACAGCTTTTTAGCTGTTTTTGCAAAAGATAACCTGCCTCACTAGCTCAATGCTTACGCGCCCGCCTGGTAAACAGTAGCGGGTGGTTTCAATCCCCAGCATAGGCCGATTATTTCCTCATTAATTTTAGTACTTGACCACCTAAATATAAGCTCTTTTAAGGTTTAGGTGTTAGAAAATGCATCAGACATTAACCTCGTCCAGTGGTAACGTTCCACTTAAAAATCTATTTTTTATATCTATTTGGAGCCTGATAATGGGCCCCCAGAACCATGTCACTCATTGCAATATAATTACGTCAGTAACACAAGACCGTAAGAGCTGGAGCTTGAAATCTGGTGCCTCTTTTTATCACTGGATTCCCTTAACGACACTTTTGGTTGCAATTGAATTTTCTCTTGTTGAGGTTTGGCAATTAAGTATAATTTAAGGTTTTCACAAATCTTGTCTAAAAAGAGAATGACAGGTGGCAAAGAAATTTGGTTTGTTTGTCGAGTGTACATAGAAAACGACGAATCCTAACGATAATGATACAAATTGTTCACAAACAAACACATGGCTGAAACTCGATATTTGGGCTCTGGGAACCTCATATTTTAACACTTTCAATTCATGTCTATTGTAATAAGTTCAAAATGTATGCCTATTATAATATGTATAATCTCCTTTTTTTATAGATAGAGAAAATCTTGTGATGTTCAAAACCTTTTTCTTTGTTACACCCTGTATAAACGCTCAAAAGAATACTCGTTTGATTCCAATGATGTGAAGTTTCCATCAAATTGATTGAAAAGGAAACAACAATAATGTATTTTATAAAATATTTTTTCAACAAACTTTCTTCTCTTCATCGTGGTAGGCATATTTTTTATATATACGATTTTCATTTTCTGAACTTTTCTTGTAAAAAAAAAAAAAAAAATTAAATTTTCCGAGTCATCGAGCATTTTGTAAATAAATAATAAAAATAAAAAAATAAATTTTACAGCTCTGGGGCACCCTTATTCCAAATTGTCGACTCTTGATGGAGGATATGCTGTCAAAATATTGTCACACTCGTTTCCTCTTCCTTATCATATTTCATGCACACCAAGTTATGTTTAAACAATTGATGCATAAGTGTGAAAATAAAAATATAATTTATGGCACTTGGCAAGTAAACAATTAACCCAGTTTTAATATATTAATATATGAATGCCCCAGTTTTAATATCCAAAAATATATTAAAACTGGGTTAATGAAACAATTAACCCAGTTTTAATATATTTTTGGATAAAAAATATTTAATGGAATTTTTCGTAAGACCAATTAGTGTACGCACGAGGTGACGCGACGTATATGAACAAGTTTACTCTTACGCTCTTAGGATGAACGGTGTTTTCTCTAATTTACCTTTAATTATTTTAAGTTCCTACTGTTTATCCTGAAATAAAAAATGTAGGCTTAGGATAACTTGAACTTGTCGTCCAGTCTGGCACGCGTGACTGTAAATTCCCGAATTTCCATTCATTATGAGTTTATCCTGTTCTTGGATTTTCTGTTCATAATGAGTTTATCCTGTTCCAAATTTTCTGTACAGTATGAGTTTATCATTACATTCTGTACATTATGAGTTTATCCTGTTCCTGATTTTCTGTACAGTATGAGTTTATCATTACATTCTGTACATTATGAGTTTATCCTGTTCCTGATTTTCTGTACAGTATGAGTTTATCATTACATTCTGTACATTATGAGTTTATCCTGTTCCTGATTTTCTGTACAGTATGAGTTTATCATTACATTCTGTACATTATGAGTTTATCCTGTTCCTGATTTTCTGTACAGTATGAGTTTATCATTACATTCTGTACATTATGAGTTTATCCTGTTCCTGATTTTCTGTACAGTATGAGTTTATCATTACATTCTGTACATTATGAGTTTATCCTGTTCCTGATTTTCTGTACAGTATGAGTTTATCATTACATTCTGTACATTATGAGTTTATCCTGTTCCTGATTTTCTGTACAGTATGAGTTTATCCTGTTCCTGATTTTCTGTTCATCATGAGTTTATCCTGTTCCTGATTTTCTGTTCATAATGAGTTTATCTTGTTCCTGATTTTCTGTTCATAATGAGTTTATCCTGTTCCTGATTTTCTATACAGTATGAGTTTATCCTTACATTCTGTACATTATGAGTTTATCTTGTTCCTGATTTTCTGTACAGTATGAGTTTATCCTGTTCCTGATTTTCTGTACAGTATGAGTTTATCCTTACATTATGAGTTTATCCTATTCCTGATTTTTGTTCATCATGAGTTTATCCTGTTCCTGATTTTCTGTTCATAATGAGTTTATCTTGTTCCTGATTTTCTGTTCATAATGCGTTTATTCTGTTCCTGATTTTCTGTACAGTATGAGTTTATTCTTACATTCTGTACATTATGACTTTATCCTGTTCCTGATTTTCTGTTCATCATGAGTTTATCCTGTTCCTGATTTTCTGTTCATTATGAGTTTATCTTGTTCCCGATTTTCTGACATATCGTAAACATCCCTTTAAAGTTTTTTTGCCGTGACGTTCTTTTGTCTTGGAGGAAAAACGGTTGTGTTCCCTCTTACAATAAACGTTCCTAATTCGTCAGGTATTTGGTCTTCTTACAAAATCTCAAAGCGAACTGAAAGTGTGAAATGGGAACTCTATTGAATAACACATGTCACTGGATCATCGCACGCTTTTGTTGCCATCACGTTTTCAGTGACAATATTTCAAAATTGCTTTTTTTCCCGTTAGACAGAAAATGTCACGGCAAAGTTCTCTCTGTGCTAGTTGGAACGAGCTGTGCGGCGCGGCGCGGCGCCTGATGGTCATGCATCTCCAGTAGTTGCTATCTGCAAGGCTAAGTGTTTGCTTCTATCACCTTTCTATTTTCCACTTGAACTTTAAAGTTTCTCCTTCCTTTCTCATATTTTATGAGATTTTTCTTTTCTTTAAGTTATCATTTTTATTTGTCGAAAGTTCAACTCTTTTGCTTTTAGTAGATTTTTTTTTTATTAAAATAGAAAACAAAAATGCGGATCTTGTTTTTGATGACACGAAAATATTTTAAAGAATTTTGTTGATTCGCTCTAAAGAAGGAAGCAATAGAGGTTGTAAAAATATCTCAAATTTGAAAATAATATGACTTAACGGATAGTCAAGAAATGGCGAAACATGTATTATTTGAGCTGAGTTTCAAATTGGTAAAAGAGAGGTCCATAGACGGTCAATATTTTGTTTTGAGCAATATAATTGATGGGATGTAGGCAGTATTGAAAAATTGTGCAAATCAGTACCAACGGGGAAATTTTGGTTTTTTTTTGTTTGTGGTACAGGTGCAGAGGATGCCAAAACGTGGACTGTTTGTAAAATGTGGTTTTACTTCTGTGCTCGCGATTACGCACTATATTGCACAACCTGCAATATCGCCTCCACACAGTACAACTTTTTGCACAAACCATACTATTGTACAATAATATTGACCGTTTAGTGGCCGTCGTCAAAGTATATTGTGCAACCCACATTGCCCAATAATATTGGGAGTCTATGGACCGCTTCATATTAAAATAACTCTCTATAAACTAAGTATCGTTTTTTTTTTAATTTGGCTTAACGTCTTTTTAACATCTATTGGTCATCTATTGGTTTTACCCCCCATTCGCTGGAAACTTGCAAACGAGCTACTCACATCGACCTCACCCACGGAAAAAAGCCTGACCTCGGAAAAAAGCAGCATCACGAGGGCGCGAACCCACGTAGACACCCACATGGTACAACCTCGCTGGACGTTACTTAACTTCAGTGATCTAACGGGAACTCGTGTATTCAACGTGCCATAGACACTGGCAATTTTTTTTTTTTTTTTTGAGTACTTTGACCGAATTTCTGGCCGGAATATCACCATCAATTCGACATTGAATTGAACCTCAATGTTAACAAAATTAGTTAACAAATATCAGCAATAGCCACCGTCTATGGCACATTGAATACAACAGTTCCCGTTAGATCACTAAAGTTAAGTAACGTCCAGCGAGACTGTACCATATGGGTGTCCACGTGGGTTCGCGCTCTCGTGATGCTGGCTTTTCCGGCATAACCCAGGCTGGTTGAGGTCAATGTAGGTAGCTGGTTTGCAATTTTACAGAAAAAGGAAGTAATAGTCCCATTTCAAATTACCAAATGGATGTTGAAGAGACGTTAAGCAACAACAAGAAAACCATCAGTCATGTTGTTCACCCAATTTCCAAAATTATGATCCACACTGGTTTCGATTGCTTTGTGCTGACCTGGACTCTGTTTTTTTCCAATCAAATTATAACTCAGGTACTAACTTCCATATTGATAATATTAGGTGATACAGCTTTGTGCTGACCTGAACTCTGATTTCTTCCTATCAAATTATAACTCAGGTACTAACTTCCATATTGATAATATTAGGTGATACAGCTTTGTGCTGACCTGGACTCCGATTTTTTCCAATCAAATTATAACTCAGGTACTAACTTCCATATTGATATTATTAGGTCATACAGCTTTGTGCTGACCTGGACTCTGATTTTTTTCCAATCAAATTATAACTCAGGTACTAACTTCCATATTGATAATATTAGGTGATACAGCTTTGTGTTGACCTACACACTGATTTCTTCCTATCAAATTATAACTCAGGTACTAACTTCCATATTGATAATATTAGGTCATACAGCTTTGTGCTGACCTGGACACTGATTTCTTCCTATCAAATTATAACTCAGGTGCTAACTTCCATATTGATAATATTAGGTCATACAGCTTTGTGCTGACCTGGACACTGATTTCTTCCTATCAAATTATAACTCAGGTACTAACTTTCATATTGATTATATTAGGTCATACAGCTTTGTGCTGAACTGAACTCTGATTTCTTCCAATCAAATTATAACTCAGGTACTAACTTCCATATTGATAATGTTAGGTCATACTGCTTTGTGCTGACCTGAACTCTGATTTTTTCTAATCAAATTATAACTCAGGTACTAACTTCCATATTGATAATATTAGGTCATACAGCTTTGTGCTGAACTGAACTCTGATTTCTTCCAATCAAATTATAACTCAGGTACTAACTTCCATATTGATAATATGATAATATTGTCATATTGTGTGATCACGGGCTGCAAAACTATCATGTTACGTAATCGACATGTTTCTAGGGGCACATGTCGCAATTATTAGCCTGCAGGATTAGATGTTTTGTGATGAAAACTAGCATCCCCCGATCGCGGCTTCGCCCGCGCATATTTTAAATGATTTATCATGCTATCTATCTCGCTGCAATGTATTTCTTATGGGGATTGTTTACATTTCGCGATTTCTACCCCTTAAAATTAAAATTTTCTGTCCTGTCTTAGTGCTCACTTACATGGGGCAACGAAGGTCCCTAATTTCAAGTCTGTAGCATTAATAGTTTCGGCTCTACGTTAATCAGTCACTCAGGACATTGCCTTTTGCAACAAAACAAACAAGTGCAGTCTTATCTTTCCGGCTACCATTGGAAACGATGATGCCACTATTGATTGATTGACGAACCTTCTGTTTCAACCGGTTTCACGAGGTTCTTTAGAATTATTTCCTTTCTACGGAGGATAAATATCGGTCTTTGTTATGTAATTGTGTTTAAATCAATTTTGTAGTTCCAGCGTACTGCCTTTTGAGTTTTTATTCATTCAATGAAATTTCGTCCGTTGTTCAGTGTTGCCAGATAGGCTTGACCATTTGGCCCTAGATCGATTGCAAAAAAGCCCTAGATTTGAAAAAAAACTAGATTTTTTTCAAGCCCTAATTAATTTGATATAAGGTTGGGCTTTGGGATATCGGAACGATTATATCGACTATCCGATATATCGGAACAAAAATATCAGATATTTCGGAAAAAACTGTAATTCTGTAATTTCTTCCAAAGTTTTTTAAAAATCATGTTGAATAAGCAGCTTAGGTAAGCGATTAAGCGCTCCTTACTTTCAACTTCCTAGTCACGGGTTCGATTTCTGTCCTGTTTTTTTTGTTTTTTTTTTTTCTCAAAGGAAAAAAAAAATGTTTACAGAACGGCAGGCTATCTTCCTACCTATCTTCCTTCTCTTTATGCACTATACAAGCATATTTTACTTTGAGATCCAATCTTGCAAGCTGTGTAGTGGGGTAAAAATCATTAGGCCTGTATAAAAAAAGGGGAAATACCCCTATGAGGCCACTTTTGCTAATTTCCGATTAATCGGATAGAAAACATCGGAAAAAACGTCTGATATATCAATATAAAATTCCCAACCCTAATTTGATAAAAAATTAAATATTATTCCAATGGTCTCTCTGTCACTATTCTATTTTGTTCTCACTAATCTTCACAGTTATTTTATAGAATTATTTATACATAATATTATATACCGAAATCCTTGAAAAAAACATGTAGGTTTTTAGGGAAAAATGGAAAAGGAACTAGAAAATCTAAAAAAAAACTAGTTAAAAAAATAAAAAACCTAGAAATTTAGGGACCTAGATTTGGACCTAGGTCCTCCAAAAAACCCTAGATCTAGGACCGAAATCCCTAATATGGTAACAGTGCCGTTGTTGTTTTATTATTTTTAATATCTTAAATTCATTCAAATAACACTAAAGTGTATTTCAAAATTCTGATTCCTTATTCGTTTGTCTGTCTGACTCAAAAAATATTTTTCTTGGAAAATAAATTTACTTAATATTCAAACGATTTAGAAACTTCTGAAGAAATTGAAATACTAAATAGAACAGAGGTTCCCAAAATGGGGAGCGCCCCCCTAGGGGGGCGTGAAAGCAAGCCAAGGGAGACGCGAGACCAGTTGAATTATTATCATTTAGTTAAAATATATGTACACAATTATTCTCATTCAAAACGCTAATGTTGTGTTGCTGAATGCTATCTCATTGAAAACGTCAGTGTGTTGCTGAATGCTATGTCATTCAACAACACATTAGCGTTTTGAATGAGATAGCATTCTCAAATCCTGTTTACCAGACGGGCGCTTAAATAATGAGCTACCGAGGCAGTGGGGTATTTAATGGGAGGTATTATTAAATGTCAGGCACCGAGGAGAGCAAACCAGCTTCAAATATTAAGGTACTTACGTCAGACTGCTTTGCTTCTAGGGCTGTCGATATTTACATCGATAATATCGATATTCAATTTTCGATATAACCGATATTCGACCATCCGATGATATCGCTTATCGTATTAAGCTTTCGGTTATATCAATATCGATATTCTTCTTTCTTTGCGGCAATCCTTTAACTGTTTCTTTTCCTTTTGGAGCGATTTTCTATTTTTTCTCCCTCATCTCGTATGTTAACATCTAATACGACCTCTTTCGTTTTCTATTTTTATTCCTTCTTAACGAAAGTATCTTTATTTCATTCCGAAGTCAGAGGCTCTGAAATGTCACTGGAAACTCATAAATAAATCATGCTTAAATTTTTATTTTAAATAAAATATCCTACAGTCTCACAATAATTGTGTAGGCATGTTGTAAGAACTCGAGAGTCAAACATTTCCATATTTATTTAAATATTATATCTCGCCTGTTCCTCATTTTCGACATTTAAAACTCTTAAAAAGTGTTTGTTGAATACAGCTCTAATGTATAATACTTTGTTTATGCTTTCTAATGGGGCTGACATGAAGGGCCTTGACAATACATTCTTTTATTCTACCCAGTGGCCTATTCCACAAACCAACTTTGCACTCCAACTATGAACAGAAATTGAGAGGTGCAAAGTTGGAGTGAGAAGTGGAGTTGTAATGCAAAGTAAATTTTATTGATTTGTTTACTTTCTGTTCCATGAAACTTTTATGGTTGCAAAGTCAGGAGTAACATGTGTCTCTTTCTGCAAAGAACTTTTTCACTTCTCAGTTTACTTTTGAATATTAATTAATATAGAATATTTTGAATATTGGAACTAAATTCAACTTAACACTCTAAAAATAAATCAAATTAGAAGAAAAATAAAATCGGTACTTAGATAATTCAGTAAATTTTGAGAATGAAATCGACATGAAAAAAATGTAAACAACTTCTCATTAGGCCAATGTATTGTAATCCGGAAGATTTTGAAAAGCCTCGTGGAACGCAAATATTCCTCACTCCAATTTTTTTTTTTTTTGAAAAGTGCGAAGTGAGAAGATGCTTCGTGGAATAGGCCACAGATATTTCTTACGCTTCTTTGGACAGATAAGTAAACAATAAGACATCATGTGGGCTCAGTATGTTTACTGTAATAGCAGTGCTTCTCCAAAAACCAACAGCTTAATAGTTATAGGTCTTATATTGGATAATATCAACTCATAAAATAGACTATTATTATCGAAAAAAGACCCACATTGAAAGCTTAAAATAGCTATAGGGAGTTTAACAAATTTGGCTACCTATTTTCCCAAAATTGGAAATTTCAAGGTTAATGCGCTATCGGAAAACATGTTTTTTTTGCTCAAAAGTCTTATCCCGATCGTACACAATTCTTCCGCGCTATAGCGTTAATTTTTTTTTTTTTTTCTTATTATTTTAGCCAGCGTCTATGGTACGTGGAATACACCAGTTCCCGTTAGATCACTGAAGTTAAGCAACGTCCAGCAAGGTTGTAGCATATGGAGTCCACGTGTGGGTTCGCGCGCTCGTGATGCTGGTTTTTTTCCGGCCCAACCCAGACTGGGTGAGGTCAATGTGTGTAGCTGGTTTGAAAGTTTCCAGCGAATGGAGTGTAAAACCCCGTCTTGAATGACCAATATATGTTAGAGCCGTTGAGTCAATTTTTTTTTGTTTTCGACCCACCCTACCACATAATTATATCCCCAATATTTGTGTATTGCAACTTGAGCGTGTCCTTTTAATACATCAGAGTGAGTTTAACACAAATTCACTTTGATGTAAAAGGACTCTTAGGAAAGCGATTTGAATAATATAAAATGGCATAAATGACTCCATTACCTGATCTGTTAAGTCTTTCTATGAGACAGTTTACTGCAATATTGTTTGTGGGCATCATAGCATTACAAGGTATTTTCAATATTCATTCCAATATCCCCAAGCCTAAGCTTTCAAAATATTTGCCTTATAATGCTACTAATCGGCGCTTTAACCATAGCTATACTTAATTGTCCTATGGAGGTTGAGTTACCCCCGAACACAAACAAACCAAATATAGAAATTTTGAAAAAAAAAACATTTTTCAAATTTAAATAATTCAAAATTTGATTTCTCGCACAGAAGCTCTGATGATGTGTTCAGGAGAACATGAAACTAGTTAGCTCAATTTAACATCTATTTAATTTTTAGTCCAGTGAAGATATAGTACTTCTAACCTTCAATATGGTTTTACTTGACATAGTATCCCACTTTAACTAATTTATTTTTCATATTTTTGACCCGTCCAGGAATCGAACGCCACGGAGACGTCTTAAATGGACGTCTCCGTGGTAGAGTGTGCAAAAAACATATTTTGTAAGCAGCTATCATTTGATATAGGTACCCTTATTCGAGATTTTGAGATTGGTGTTTGCCCATGCCAAACCAATCGGGCGTCAGTTGCCGAAAATTTTCAGATAATTTTAGTATTTCTTGAGTAAATATGTTGGACTTTTACCGGCCCAATCAGCTCAGTTGATAATTTTTTCTGCTTAACAATTTTTTAACATCTATTGGTCACTCGAGGCGGGAGTTTTAGCCTCCATTCGCTGGAAACTTGCTAACTAGCTACCCACATTGACCTCACCCAGCCTGGGTTGGGCCGGAAGAATAACCAGCATCACGAGGGCGTATACCCACGTGGACACCTACATGGTACAACCTCGCTAGATGTTGCTTAACTTCAGTGATGTGACGGGAACTGGTGTATAACACTATTTTTCATTTTCAATAATTTTGTATTTCAATTTTTCATTCTTTCGGATAACCCAATTTAAGGACATAAGCCATCAGCATTGCCCACAAGGTGTTAATCAACAAGAATAATAATGTCTAACCCTTTCTTTTTTAAAAAAAATATGGAAACCGATTAAAAACTTTTAAATTTTTGTAAGAATAATTTGTAAAGTTCGTTCTAAATTTTCTAAGAATTTGAATAACTCAATTTTGATTTCCAGCTCAAAGTTGCCTGAGCTCCCGCACACTGAATTTAATATCCTATACCAATTTTTATTATTAATTTAATTTGTAACATCTGTAAGCAATTTTTTTTCTCTTTTAAAATTACAAACTGAAGTTTTTCAAAAAAAGTTTCCCTACTTTCTTCAAGAATAATTTACTTCCTTGACCCAAAAAATACTATTTATAAGGGTCATTAAGACAAAATTATCTTATCTACTTTCTACCACGTGTAAATTGTTTGTGACCTTAATAAAATTACATTTTGGTGGTGAAAATAAACCCACGACTATAGTTTATTATTGAAAATATTGAACCTCTTTATTTCCGAGTACATTAAAAATCTTTCTTATCAAAAAGACGTCCCTCCAGCGGAGTGAATCACACTCGGCTTGCACCAAGGAGGTTCCCGTTTCGGTTCCTGTACGGGTCGAGAATTTGAAAAAGCATTTCTCGAAAAAGTGGTCTGGTTGTGTGCTTGGGAGGTACTCAATTGTCCTGAGGAGGACAATTGAGTAGCTATTGTAATAGCGACAACTGATATAACATTATAAGGTAAAAATTATTAAAATGTAGCTTTAGGCTTAGTGATCTTGAAGTGAATGTTGAAAATACCTTGTATTGCTATGATGCACACAATCGTGACATAATAACAAAAAGACACATTTTACATTTCTTCTTAATCTAAAAACATATCAGTTCAAATATAAATCCATATGAATTGAAAGTTAAGAATATTTCATTTTAATTAAATTTAAGAAATGTTAGTAATTCATTTTTTATTGATGTGTTTTTTCAGTGAAGTATCCAAAAATCCGTTCCCTCAATACAAGCGACACTTAAGCCACTTAGCGTTGACCAATTTCAATGAAATTTTATGTATATGTCCTTTTTTTTTTTTTTTAATTTTGCTTAACGCCTCTTTAACATCTATTGGTCATTCAAGACGGGGGTTTTAACCTCCATTCGCTGGAACAACATGACTGATGGTTTTCTTGTTGTTGCTTAACGTCTCTTCAACATCTATTTGGTAATTTGAAATGGGACTATTACCTTCCTTTTTCTGTAAACTTGCAAACCAGCTACCCACATTGACCTCACCCAGCCTGGGTTGGGCCGGAAAAATGAGCCAACGACACGTGGTGTTCCCAAGCGGTCACCCATCCAAGTACTGACCACGTCCGACGTTTCTTAACTTCAGTGATTTGACGGGAACTGGTGTATTCAACGTTGTATGATCGTTGGCTTATGTATGTCCTAATTGGGGCCTGAGTAGTCCTCGAAACTTTTCGTTCAGAAGTAATCCCGTGTACTTTCGACGTGCTCGTGGTCATTTTTATTATTATTATTTCTTATGAGGGCTAAGGTTTACCTATTAAGCCAAGATAGTTTTGCAATTTGTTGCCAGTCAATCAATAATTGCCTTGCCAAATATATGTTTGTCGATTTTATCTGTTATCTTGTTATTAGACTTTGACCTCATTCCGCTGGCAGAACAAGACTCCTGAGGGACTATGTAAGGCAGTATAATAAGTTTAATATTAGTATTACATTTACATCATGTCACTTTAAATGTTCAACAATTTGAAAAATACATTGATTACAATTAAAACTGCAATGAACTCTGCTTCAAACCAATGAGAGGCTATCAGCAAAAATCTAGTTTCTATGCAGTTTTAATTGATATTGTGAGAAGCAAAAAGAATAGGCATCGAACAAAAAGCTGTGGCATGGTAGAATTAGGTAAAGCAACGCCAACCCCAAATACAATTGGGAAAAGTTGAGTTTAAAGAAAACTGCAATGAACTCTGCCTCAAACCAATGATAAGAGGCTATCATCAAAAATCTAGTTTCTATGCAGTTTCTATTGATATTGTGAGAAGCAAAAAGAATAAGCATCGAAGAAAAGGCTGTGGCATAGTAGAATTAAGTAAAGCAACGCCAACCCCAAATACAATTGGGAAAAGTTGAATTTAAAGAAAATTGCAATGAACTCTGCTTCAAACCAATGATGAGAGGCTATCAGCAAAAATCTAGTTTCTATGCAGTTTCTATTGATATTGTGAGAAGCAAAAAGAATAGGCATCGAACAAAAGACTGTGGCATGGTAGAATTAAGTAAAGCAACGCCAACCCCAAATATAATCGGGAGAAGTTGAATCTAAAGAAAACTGCAATGAACTCTTGTCATACGCGGTCTATTTTCTTTACTGTGACTTTTTAGGGCCCCATGTTCCCCGAAGTTCATGAGGATAAAAATGAAGTTCTGTTAATCATGTTTATAATATTATGAAGAAAATAACATATTAACTTAAACAACAGAAATTAACTTTTTCAAAACGGAAAACTTTCAAAGGAAATTTTGAAATAACTGTTTATAAAGATCTTTTGTTTTTGTTGTTTACCAGATAATATACTCGAAGGCTGGCATTTACATCCGCAAGAATAATGTTCCGTCCACCTATACATATAGTCAAGGGTGGAGATAGAGGGGTCTAAACTTCTAATGGTTTATTTTGTGACACCCTGTATAACGGCCCCGATTTCGATGCAAAGTTCAATTATTGTGCCTCGATGCAAAAGTTCAATTATTGCGCCTCGATGCAAAAGTTCAATTATTGTGTTGAAAAAAAGATTAGTCGTCTACTGAAATCATCCAAAGTACACATTTTCATTTTTATCAGTGTCGTAGACTGTCAAATTCAAATCTCATTTTTCTTTTGGAGTTTTTCATTTATTTCACATTAATATATAGAGCCAGAGGAATGAGAAATTTTCGACACAAATAATGTAGGCTTAGAATACGAGATATTTACTATGTAATTGTATTTGATATGAAATCTTCTCAGTCAGACCTTTCAATCAAATTACTACTCAATGTTTTCTAATAATGTTAGTTTTGGACTGCCGGACGGCGGCAAGCATGT
The DNA here is from genome assembly GCA_012654025.1 of Pachypsylla venusta. Taxonomy (NCBI): domain Eukaryota; kingdom Metazoa; phylum Arthropoda; class Insecta; order Hemiptera; family Aphalaridae; genus Pachypsylla; species Pachypsylla venusta. Next base: position 9,404,867 of record CM022878.1, on the reverse strand, counting down.
AAGGCCAGCCCAAACATAACAGTTTGAGTAGTAATTTTTCTTTAAGGCATATCAAACCTACCAAGTACGGTTCTTATGATACAGGATGGAAAACATTAACATTTTTTAGAAGGGCCCGGCCCCATATATCGAGAACAGTATTTTTTTGATTGCCTTAAAAATGAATCAACAATTTATAGGTCATTCTATTTAAGATTTTTGAGCTGGCAGCCCAAACGACCGGCCAAGGCTGAAACTTTTTGGGCCCAAAATGAATGCCCTCAAAAATGAGGCGACCCGTATTTTATCGCTTATTGATAGTGATTTTGGGAATACTGTGGGGGTGAGGTGAGACTTTTGGCTCACCCTGTATACTATTTTTTGATGACTATTATGTTAAAAGTGGTTCCATTTTGCCCTGTAATAAGTTTTCAGCACACAACACACCAATTCAAAGTACGCCACCAGTTTATAAGTAAACAATATTATTATGAATGACCCCAATATAGAAAAACGAAGATGCTTTTGTTTTACAAAAATATCCTGGGACGACCCGGACACTCAAGATGGAGCTCCCGAGGGAAACTTCGTCTTCCCTTTTTGTTTTTTGTTATAGACGAACAAATTACGTCAAAATCAAACTATCTCCACATTTCCTCTCTTTTTACTTTCACCATATTTTGAAAGTGGGGAAGGGGGTTTTAGAAAAGGATTCCAAATCAAGAAGTCTATCTTCCTTTTGCTTTTTGTAGATCAGGTGAAGGCTCAGACTGTGTTATTTGTCTTTCATACCACAGACTTAAAGGTAGCAGATAGCGAAAACAATTCAGTACTAAAAAATGTCAATCTGTTTTCAAGTTAGTGCCCAATTCCAAATTTATTTATAAAATACGGCAACTTGCTAGCCGATGTCTTAAACTTTGGCCGACAAAATATCAATTTAAAGCGAGAAAGTTTAAGGTAGTCGTTTAGGAAACTTTAGAAGTTACAAGAACGAAGTCCGCATCTGGTAATATAAAATTTAGAAAATACCTCAGCTCACATAAACTAAAAGTCTACAAAGTAGACTACGAGATTATACAAAATAGACACCTCCATACTAACCATGCTCCCATCATATGAGAATCGGAGCGAAGCACTTCAGTATTTTTAGCTAGCTAAGTTGACAAATTTTGGAGATTGTGGTGCATTTCGCTGATTTCAGATTGTGGTGTGATCATTTTTTTTAAATCATTTTCTGTGTTTTACCTCTGACACATTACAGTAGAAACTACGGACAAAACCAGATAAAAATAAAAGGAAAAAAATCCTTGAGGTGGCAAGATCGCGTCAAATTTGATGGGTTTTCGCACATTGAGCAATGTCGAAGATAGTACCTCAAATGGCTGAACAATGTATCTTGAGCACATTTTACGTAGCTAAAGTTTGCACTGGACGACACATGGTCACCGAACCTTTGATTTATTTTTTTGAAAAATCTTTCAATTCCCGAATACTTCGAATCATCATCATTGTCATGAATGACAATTCTTGCTCCGTACCCTAATGATCAAATGATTTTCATTTTCTGAACATCAGTGCAGTAGATTTCCTTCTTAATTTCTCTTGCCCATTTTCTCTCCCCACTCTCTCTCTCTCTCTCCCCGACGATGAAATGTCCCATGGGAAAGTTTCTCAAATATTATGCCTTACATAATTGGAGAATATTTTTAAGAGAGTGTTGAAGAAATAAAAATAATAAGAGAATAGGAGCGGCATCAGTGGCGACGATACCCTTTTTGGTCCAAACATAACACAATGCCGTCGTAAATTTGAAACCTATAAATCGTCCAAATAGCCCCCCAAGGGGCCTTACTCTGGGTCCATCAGGACGCCGCATATATTCATGAGGGATATTAAAGTTATACATTGCCTAGGTGGCTCCCTCAATAACTTTACTCTGGGTCCAGCAGGAGCCCCCCTTAGCTCTTGAGAGATCTTAAATCATAGGTTAAGAGCCATGGGTCTGGTTTGCAACAATTCGCCAAAAGTCGTTGATACTTGATAATTGTCACGGACAATGCAGCACCCTGTCCTTGCTGCATGGGTAATAGAAAAGATATTTTTTCCAGCCCTTCCTTTCGTCGCCTTTTACGACTGTCATTGACTTGGGAGTCTTGGTAAGTATTCTTTTTAAGTCCCCCTATCAACAGGGGACATGGGAAGTATATAATGCTGTAGCTTCTCCTTGCTTTCTGAATGGGTATTGGGTAATGGAAAGGTTGCCCTTGGTCACCCTGCCCTTGGTCACCTTTTACAAAAAGGTTTTTTGACTGGTATGGACTTGGGTGTCTAGGAAGTATTCTTTTTAAGTGCCTATATCCACAGGGGAGAATGACTTTACTTTGGGTATTTAGGGAAGAAATTGCATGCGTTAGTCCGGTACATGGCATTTGTACAAAATCCGTCAATATTCCCATCAGATACTCTTCTGAGAGGTTCTGCACCGCCACTTATCGCTGTCACTGAAGCTGGAATAATAAAATTTAAAATTGTGAACAGGAAGAAGTGAAAGATGATATGACTTGAATTCGTTTTGATTTGTTTCATGCCGAGTGAGTTGTTTTTAAATTTGACATTAAATATTATAATTGACTGTCTGTTTCCTTCCTACCGAAAGCTATTTGACGTTATCCCGAGAGAGGCTTGAATTTGGATTCTCTCTCTTTTGTAATTTTTAACGGATGATGATGGAAGGGGAGATGTGTAACATTATACATCTTATTTGAATGTCCGCATTATGCGATAGATTGCAAAAAAATCTTAAGACTCCGTCCCTGTCTGAATAACTAAGTTCGTCCCTGTTAGAGGTTGTTCTCAGAGTTCATCGTTAATTGTGGCAACTTCTAAAGAGTACGGAATAAATTACTCTGAGTACGGATAACAATTAATGGCAATTAAAGTCATGGCATATCGTTCAAAAATATATCGATTTATCGAATTTCAAATATATCGATGATATTTTTCGTCGTTTTCAAAGGGACAAGTAGGGTCCCCCAAAATAGGAAACTTCGAATAAAAAAAATATTACTTCAAATTTTATCGCTATATTAAGAACATTGAAAAAAAAACTAAATTATTGTACATAACATATTGGACGATATATCGTGAAAAATATATCGATATATATCGATTTTCGGTATATCGTGCCATCCCTAGTCTCACAATAAACTGTAACGTTTGATTTAAAAAATATTTGTCAAGCTCCGTTAAAATATCTTTCATTAAAAAAAAAAAATCCGATGGCGCATTTTTTAATTCCAACTAATTATGACTAATTAACTTCCACTGAATTAGGTCATGCTTGATAGTTACCTTGGTCACCACTCTGGAATTGCACTCCAGGAGGCCCAAAGTGTTCTGTCGCCGATGACTTCGAAATGTTGAAGGTCTAAAAAAAACGAATAATTACTTTTCGTGTTTGGATGTGTTACGCGTTCTATGTACCCTGGCGCTGGAGTCGTCCCACCGTCGCATGGGTTATGTTACGGGTTCTATATACACAATGGCTAGAGCCGTCCCTCCGGCGCATGGGTTCTGTTACTAGTTCTATGTACACTAGCGCTAGAGCCGTCCCTCCGTCGCGTCGCATGGGTTATGTTACGGGTTCCACGTACACTAGCGCTAGAGCCGTCCTTCCGTCGCATGGGTTATCTGTTAAGAGTTCTATGTACACTAGCGCCGGATTCGTCCCACCGTCGCATGGATTATGTAACGGGTTCTATGTACAATAGCGCTAATAGAGTCGTCCCTCCGTCGTATGGGTTATGTTACGGGTTCTGTGTACACTAGCGCTAGAGTCGACCCTCCGTCGCATGGGTTATGTTACGGGTTCTGTGTACACTAGCGCTAGAGTCGACCCTCCGTCGCATGGGTTATGTTACGGGTTATATGTACACAAGCGCTAGAGCCGTCCCTCCGTCGCATGGGTTATGTTACGGGTTCTGTGTACACTAGCGCTAGAGTCGACCCTCCGTCGCATGGGTTATGTTACGGGTTCTGTGTACACTAGCACTAGAGTCGACCCTCCGTCGCATGGGTTATGTTACGGGTTATATGTACACAAGCGCTAGAGCCGTCCCTCCGAAGCATTGGTTATGTTACTAGTTCTATGTACATTAGCGCTAGAGTCGTCCTTCCGTCACATGTGTTCTGTTACTAGTTCTATGTACGCTAGCGTTAGAGCCGTTCCTTCCGTTCTGGTATCATCATGAAATGTTTGTTTGATGTTCCTTGTTGTTTTGTCGCAGTTTTCTAAAACTTAAACTCTTCTTTATGTGCTCGTTGTCACTACACCGTAATATAATAATCCGTTGATAGCTTAATTTTATAAAATTACTTCAATTATCACTTCTCGCCAAAGTAAACATTGCCAAATGTAATAGCGACTTATTTTATGGGGCACCCTTTTGATTTTTACAAAAACTTGGCAAATTGCCTTTTCCATTTTTTTTTTTTTTGCTGGTTGTGAACTGCTATTAGTGTATAGATATAGAGATTGTGTGTTCGGTTGCTGTCATTATATTCCCCAATTATGATATTTATGATTGTTTTTTTATATATTTTTTGTTATCTCACTCTCTTTTGCTAGTACAAATCCTAGATATACGTACGAATACATAGATAATGTTTGTAACTTTTCTATTTGTTTTACCATTTTTTTCTCTCCAAAGATTATTGGAAGTCATTGAACCAGTAGAGTATCAGATAACAAATGGAATCCTAGAACCTAGAAGAACAGAAAATTTCCCAAATTTTGGTACAATTTATTTGAGGCATATTTGTTAAATTTGTGTATTTGGTATATATTATTTGTGCCCCTATCACACTATTTCATAGGACTATCAAATAAAAATATTTGCTTTCAAATCAGATTTTATTGTTTGTGTATTATTGGGCGGAGCGAAGCGTAGCCTTATACTCCCTGCAAACTGCAAATTTGTGTTACCCTACTCTTCCGAAACTAGTCAACCGATTTTTACCAAATTTTTTTTTCATATTCTGCATATACCCAGTGGTGCATATATCTATTTTTAGAACGGTATCTTGAACCGTTTCCGATTTTTCAGCCGATTTTCCGATTTTTTTACCAAATCCAGAGAGTCATGGTCCGATATCTTAAATTTCGTCGCGACAACATATCAACTCATAGCGAAAAAGTTTTAGGTGGCTTCTCAATACTTAATTTGGACATAATTTACTAAATATTGACAAACCATTCCAGAGTTATAAGTTCGAATCCAGGATCGTTATACTCCCTACAAACTGCAAACTTTTGTTACCCTACTCCCCCAAAACTACTCAACCGACTTTTACCAAAAAATTTTTTTCATATTCTGCATATACCCAAGGGAGCATATATCTATTTTCCGATATCTTGAACCGTTTCCGATTTTTCGGCCGATTTTCCGATTTTTTTACCAAATCCAGAGAGTCATGGTCCGATATATTAAATTTCGGCCGATTATTTTGCGCTTTAAATAGGACCTACTACTCAACGGCACGATGCAATCTAGAAAGGTGCGATATTCTCAAAAAAATTTGTTTTAACGGAATAATGGAGCAATATGCTAAAGTTTATGTAGTGCGCGAAAATTTGAGGTGGAACGGATGGTTCCGCCCGTTTTTGTCAATCGACACACCTAGTACCATAGCAACCAGGTATTTATCTGTAATAAATATAATTTTGATATTTTATTTTTTTCCAATTTAAGTACCTTCACTTGTGTATTTTTGATAGGACTTTGGTGTCCACAGACGCTTCAAATAAGATTTTTATTTAACTTATTTAAAAATGGGAAAAAATCAACTTCTGAGGGAAAAAGAGAGGAAATTCAACTAAAATATTTAAACATTTTCAAAGTCAAATGGAATCTTAGAAGAACAGAAAATATCTCTGCTCTCCATGATTAACTTATTTTATATCAGTTTTTGGCGTTTTTCAAACATTTAAAAAAAATTTGAATTAAAAATTGGTGGGGGTCTTGTTTCTCTTTGTCTTGAGGACAAGCAAAGACAAAATGAGAAAAATATGGAAAATGGATAGGAATAAGTTCAATAATTATAAAACACGCTCTGTGTTTCCCTTCATTTCAACATTTACATTTGTTTTCTATAACGTGATGATTTTCCAACCACCCGGTATAAGAAAATCATGTATTTTTTTCTCTGTTGTAAGCATTTATTTCAGGGCTGTTTAGTACGGGACAGTGTAGCATAAATCACAATTCCGTTCACGTAGTACGATGGGGAAAAAAGCCTGCAATAGGTATTTTTTTCTTCTTTTCACTGTTAAATGTTCAGCATTCCGACTGTCTTTTACTTTACCTCCACAAATTTTATTTTGCTCCCTTCTTAATTTTTATCCGTACCAAGAGTAATTTATTCCGTACTCTTCAGAAGTTACCACAATTAACGATGAACTCTGAGCACAAACTCCTAACTCCAATATAGAATACAAAGTTTCCCTATACTTAATTTTCTAGATTTGAAAGGCATTTGAAAGAATTGAAAGGCGATTCATATGCTGAATCTTTTTCTGAATGGTTTTTTGTATAAAATCGTTTAAATTGAAATATTTTTTTAAACGAAAAAAGAATGGCTTAACATCTATTGATCATTTGAGAGGGGAGTCTGCTCGCCGGAAACTTGCAAACCATCAGCTTCCCACAATGACCTCACCCAGACTGGGTTGGGCCAGAATAGCCAGCAGCACGAAGGCGCGAACGCACTTGGACGCCCACATAGTATAACCTCGCTGTACGTTGCTTAACTTCAGTGATCTAACGGGAACTGGTGTATTCAAAGTGCTATAGACGCTGGATATTTTTGGTTTTAAAATTGAAATCAAACGATGTATCGAATAATTCGAAATTACTTTCAATTTTAATAATTAAAAAAAGTATTTCTGGTAAGTCACACCCGTTAGGCTATGTTCACATGACCGCGCGGCACAAGATCTATCTAAATAGTGCATATTGTCTACATGACCGCGCGGTACTAGTTCTACAAACTTGTATCGATTTGTTCATATGATCCCGCGCTGTCATGTGAACATATCCTTATGCTCTGTATCGACTTCAATAATTAGTTTATGTTATTGTTCCAATATTATTTGCTCTTCCAACAAGAATCTTTTCTTTTACAAAGTATCTCAATAATGACAAAACTTTTCCTCACAGAAATCGTTCGTTTACTGCTTTGATATATCTTTATCCTTCATATTTCTGTTTCTTTTTATTTACTTCTTTTAACAAATTTCATGCTTGAGGTTTTTTGGTTTCTTTTTTAAAAACTTTGCAGATCCAAGGGGTTGGTAGATATCTTTTGAAGTATTTAACCATCGGATTTTGTAATATCTTCTAATAATATATAGAAAATATAATCTACTTATCTTTGGCATTCATTCAATGTTAAAAAATATCAAAAAGCAAACCTTCACACAATGCAATCAAATGGGACATCTCTGATCAACATCGGTTCGGTAGATTTGACTATAGCCCATCATACATCCATCCGAATATCGAAAATTCAACAAAAGCCTCTCCCATTATTTTCCCATAGCTGTAGATTGACCTAAAAAGTGAACTTTTTGATGTGAAGTAATATATCACTTGTTCAATGATCATTGTATTTGAGTTGTAAGGCGTGCTCCTCAATGTACAGGGTGCGGCAATTAGTTCTCCCACATTTGAAAGAGCTGGTAAATAAAAACGAAATGAGATATTTGAAAAATTATTTTTGTATTCTGAAAGCTTGTGTATTCTAGTTTTTTTTTCATCTATGTTTCGTAAATAATGTCTTCCGAATGATGGCCTTGACAAGTGATGCACATTTGCAGTCTTTCGCGGAAGATATCCATGACTCTTGTCAGCATACCAGCTTCAATTTGGATGATTTCTTCCAGAATTGTCTTCTTTAACACTTCAAAGGTCCCAGGGCGAGGTTTGAAGACCTCAGCTTTGAGGTAACCTCCACAGGAAGATGTCACAGGGACTCAAACTCGTCGAGCGAGGGGCCCACAAAATGTCATGTCGTAAGGAGATCACGTGACAGGGGAACATGGACCATAGCCCATACAGCCTAAAGTTGATGATGTGGTCCTAAAGTTGTGAAACCAACTCAAAATTGTTTTTAGATCAGGAACTGGATCTGTGGAGTGCAAACCATGTCTCGTACGGAACGCTCTCTAAGTGGCTATATTGGATTCACTTTTAAAAAAAAACAGGTTGACAATGAACGCACGATGCTCTCGCGACCAAACCATTGCGACACCTAAAAACTAGATGTCATTTCGTGTTGAATATCACAAAACCCACGATCCTCCCACTATTAGTCCCCCTCCCAGGATTTTTTGAAAAGTGGGAGAACTAATTGCCGCACCCTGTAGTTGGTGAATCAAGAATTGTTATCAAAGATCAAGTCATTGTTAAGGAAAAATATGTTCAAAAACGAGGTACCATTGATACATTGTCAATACATATCTCTATAGAAATCACAACCAAATAAAAGATTTCCGGTTTCAGAATATACTTTACATGACAAAAAAAAAAAAATCATGGTTAAAGAAGCGAGTTGATAAATTGCAATTCTCAACAGTCCCGAATGTATTGCTCTTCAGTGTATTTGTATATCTAGAAAAAGATCCAAATGAGAGCCAAAAGAATTAATCAAATTTTGTACATGTGCTAGTTTTCGAAGTTGGATGAAGGCAGTGCTGGAATGAAGCCCAAAAGATCTAAAAACACCTGTTGGTAGACCCGAGGTTTGTTAGGACGAACCCTTGAAGGTAGTAGCGCTTAAAATTTGTAAAACATCACCTGCACAGAAGAGAGAACTTTGGAAAATGATGCTTCGGAATTATTATATCATATAAAATGATTTTCCCCCTGTTCCCAGGGGCCACATCTCGAAAGAGATCGAATAGGCTGTTATTTCTACTACATGTGCAATTGTGCACTGGCGATTTATCATTCTGAGAACCACTGTGCAGGTACATCGATTTCAAATACCTACCAAGAAAATGAGAGAAGTAAGAAATGTAATTACTTTTTTTTTTCTTCTTCTTTTATACAAAAGAGTAACTCAAAATAATACATACTTTCACAAATAGGAAAGTTTTCGCATTAATGCTTGTAAATTACAACATATCCCCTCCCAAAAAAACAACACTTCGCAGAATAAAGTTTCGCGCCAAGTTGCGCGGTATTTACAAGAGGCATTGAAATCAAACAGTGCCAACCCGAAAGTTAAAGTTTAGTTCTCCCAATTTCAACCTCTGGGTGTTAAATGAAGGTTTAAAATCTTTCTTTTTTTTTGAATGGAGGTGGTGGGGAATTTTTTTTTAGCCATAAAGGAACACCATTCCAAAAGATACAACCAAATGAGAGATTTCCTATCGAAATCAGTCTGGTAGGTTTGTCTGTAGCCCCGTCCAACATTCAAGAAGAAGAAGATGGAGTATGACAATTTTGAAATGTTTTTTGTCAGTGATCCCGTAAATTTTTTTTTTAAGTTTTTCATATTATCTCATCAAGTGCCCATGGGATTATGAAACATGCAACAAAAGTCACTCCTTATATATTTCCCGTGGCTGTAGAGAGACTGAAATCTGCAGTTTGCGACGTGCTTGAAGTATATATACGCCCATGCTCATAGTCATGGGCGTAGGAAGGGGGGGCAGCTGCCCCCCCCCTAGAAATTTTCGAGAGTATGCAGGACGGAAGGGGCAACTTAAATTTACACTAGATAAAATGATTTTTGGAAGCAAAAAAGTCATCAAGTACCGAACTACGATAAATGTCACATTTTGTCCCTAATCCAAAAGCCCCACTGTGAACAATNAGTAGTGCATGCTTATTACTGTAGAAGATATACTCATATACTGGGTGATAGCAGAACAGTAGTGCATGCTTATTACTGTAGAAGATATACTCATATACTGGGTGATAGCAGAACAGTAGTGCATGCTTATTACTGTAGAAGATATACTCATATACTGGGTGATAGCAGAACAGTAGTGCATGCTTATTACTGTAGAAGATGTACTCATATACTGGGTGATAGCAGAACAGTAGTGCATGCTTATTACTGTACACTCTTATTACTCATATACTGGGTGATAGCAGAACATTAGTGCATGCTTATTACTGTAGACTCTTATTACTCATATACTGGGTGATAGCAGAACAGTAGTGCATGCTTATTACTGTAGAAGCTATACTCATATACTGGGTGATAGCAGTCCAGTAGTGCATGCTTATTACTGTAGACTCTTATTACTCATATACTGGGTGATAGCAGTCCAGTAGTGCATGCTTATTACTAGACTTTTATTACCCATATACTGGGGAATAGCAGTAAACCGACAGCGAATTCCTTCCCATCAATTATATAAATCTTGAACTTGGTCATTTACTTTTAAATTAATTAAAACAAAACACCAAAAACACTATTTATAATTACGAGTATTAAAATTTATCTAGTTTCAAATCATTCCATTCATCGTTAGCTTAATCGAGTTCAATGATGTTGATTTACTTGGACTCGACTAGACTTATGATGATTCGAAACTAGTTTCAATTTTAATAATTATGAATAGTATTTCTGATAAGTGTTTTATTTTAATTTATTTGAAAAAAAAAATATTTTTTAACACCTATAATCAACATGTTCTTTTTTGATTGAAACTCTTGATCGTGTTTAATATCAAAAGGGAGTCTAACTCTACTCTAGAGAGTCATGAAGCAAGTACAGAAGAGGGCAATGAAAGGGCACGGATATAGATGAGTATAAGTGACAAAAAAAAAGTCAAAGGCTATTTAATAAAAACATTTTTTTTGGGCGGACAACACTTCACCACATTGATGGAGAGAGAAAGTTTTGACCGATCACAATCACTTTTCATTGATTAATTTCAAAAACACCTTTCACAAAAAGATTTGGAACATGTCATGTCTTTCTAAACTCTTTGGTTAGAACTCAGTCGGGCATGTTTTTCTAAACTCCTTGGTTAGAACTCAGTGAGGCATGTCTTTCTAAACTTCTTGGTTAGAAACCATTCAAACATATCTTTCTAAATTTGTTGTTTAGTACACAGTCAGACATGTCTTTCTAAACTCCTTGGTTAGTCACATTCCACCATCTTATAAAATACAGTTCTCCAAATTTATCAGCTTGAGTTAAAATTTGCTCAAAATGTTGAAAGACGTTTGTCGTCTTTTCCTTTGTGAATGTGATAAATGTTCCAATGATAAATTATAAATGTTGTTTTTATTAACGAGGATTGTGGTTTGGAGAAGGAATATTAATCGTCCAATAAGGATAGAGTGTGTAAAGAGGCTTCTTCAAAAGAGTGGGGATGTGGAAAGCGCTCTTTCACCCCCACCCGCCTTACTCATGATATATAGACTCAACTTTATCACATTTCAATTATGGTTGGACTTGCCCGCGCCTCCCTCGCCTCGTCGTTCCGATGTTCTTTTTGAAACAAATTATTTTTTCACCAAATTGTATAAAATGGTTAACAACTTTCAATTTTTCTTTAGTTTTTTTTTCTAATTTCGTGTTGCCTCTCCATAAGTACATTTCTCTCCAAGTGTGAATTAAATAGATTTTTGGTTTCACAAAATTTATGAGGCTGTTACACAAATCTTTCTGTTGTTGAGTTTCAACATGATACTGGGTGTAACAAAACAAAATGGTGTGAATATCACACGACTTTTGTAATGAGGCTGAAATTTTCGATGTCGAGTTTTCAATGACAAAATAGAATTTAAGGTCTCCAAAGCCTAACTTCAGTCAAAATTGCCCCTTCTGTGTGTGTATGTTTTCAAAACTGAAATCTAAGCTGCGTGGATAAAAGAGTCAACTGTTTTAGAGTATTTCGACTGTAGAGTGTAGAGCTGATAAGTTCTCCTTTTTACGGACATAAAGATGTTACCCAGAAGACGTAAATAATGTATTGAAATCAAGGGAGATTATGTTGAAAAATAAGACACAGTGGGTTGTTATTTTCCTTCTCCATCAAGGTTAAGCCAAAAACTTTTGGGACCGCCCTCTTACATACAAAATTAAAAGTCTCTAGCCATTCTCTTTTTGACAGGCTTCTAAAAACTATCAGTAAAATGAATGAATTATTAAAGGGAAAAAACATGTAACTATCGCTTGCGGTAAATATCCCTGATGAAGTTAACTGTATTATCTGCAAACACTTGAATTAGCTCTGCCTTCCCAAGTTCTGTAAAAAAACAATTGAGAAATGATTTTCGTTTCGTTCTTCAAAGCTTGGGAGAGGGAAGAGTTCCCCCCTGTCGTGGAGGCGGATGGAACATTATCCTTGCAGCTGTAAATACCCCAGAGATTTTTTGGCGGCAATTTTTCCGCTATAAAAGCGCCAAATTTGTAATTGAGCAAATAACTCAAGAATTACTACTTTTGTATCTGCTGTTGATCTGATTTCTGGCGAGAAAGATGTACTAACCTACTTCAGATCTTTGTTACTTTGCCTACATGAGTTGGGGCTCAGCTTTTTCAAACCTTCGACTAATCTATGTAAATTTTTACTGAAAAATAGTCTCCAGATGTGCAGATTATACAAAATAAATCCACCAGATGACAAAAAATGTTTGTATTGCAGTTTTCTCCAATTTGTTGCCGCTGATGAAAAGGATAAATCATTTGTCGGAATGAAATAAGGCATTTGCATTATAAAATAAATTGCGCAATATAATGTATTGTAAAATAAAACAGAATAATGAAGATATATCACGCGTAAAGCAATATATTAGATAAAGAATGTAAAAAAAATTAGAATATTTAAAGAAATAACGAGAAGCGATACTTTAGTATACAGTATGTCTCAGAAGTCCTAGCGGTGGTCCTGTCACTTTTGAACGACTTGGAATTTCCTTCAACGTATTCTTCTTTGCTCGAGATGCACCGTCCAATCATTTCATCTCTTTCATAGGAAAGGGATTATGGCCAATCAAATGGTTATAGTAAGATCCGAGTTCGAACGCTGGAAGTGACTTTTCTGACAAAAAATGTCGATTCCTCGAGAAATTCAAATAATTATCGTACAAATATTTTTAATTTAAATAAATGTGGACCAAAATAGGCCCAATCAATCGTTAGCTACAGACTGTTGAAGGCGTAATTTCTTCCAATCTACATATTTATGACTTGCTGAGGAAAAGTAAATCATAATTGAGATTGTAAGAAGTTAGTTGAGGGTGACATCGTCCACCTGAACTGATGAGGTAAAATCACATACAAAAGCTACTCTGCAATATCAACCAATTATATTACAGTGATTGTCATGGTTCTGGGGTCCCATGGCAATTATCAATCTCCAAGACGAGATGTATGATGATAATTAAAAATTTAGCAGTAGACCTATCTAAATGTTATTTAGAGCTCCTGTCTCATACATCTAACCACCATCGGACACGATGATGCTACCCACATTGAATGAATTGAAAAGAAATGTACAAACAAAATAACTTTTCATTTTTTTAAAAAAATTATCGATGTCGCAGTTAAGTCGCAGGTAAATTGTATATTCTCTCAACATCATGCGCGTTACGAGGGAGGCAAAAATAACAGGATTTTAATTAGAAAGTTTTTATTTATGAATATTTTTAGACCAAATTTTGATCACCTTCAAAGTATTACCCGCATTGACCGATCAATCTTTACATCTCTTGTTCAAAAGTTATTTATACTAATTGGCGTACCCTTGGCAGAATCGATGTCATGTCTTTTTTGGTCAAAATCTGCTTCCAAAACAGGGCGCTGTGGACAGTTACATTGTCATGATGGAAGAAACAATTTCCTGTTTGCCAATGATCAGCCCTTTTCCTCCGGATCTTTGGAATCTCCAAGTAGAATCGTTAATTGCCAGTTTGACCTGGTGGAACAAACTCCGCGTTCACATCTCTGCAATAGTATAGAATCATACACAGTTGTGAGGTGGTCGACTGCCCGGGACCATATCACGTTTTCGACAAAACTCAAAAATTTGTTTCACTAAAAAAAAATCTCTCGAACTAACGGATGAATTCACTCACGTTGAGGGGAATCCTCAGTCAGAAGGATTCACCTCAACGAACCCTTCACCAAAGAATTCCCCACTCTGCCTCCCCAGTGCAGTTCTAATAGATCTGCTTTTGTCAGACTTACCATGAACATAGCTATAGCTGACTTTGCTGACAAAAGTCTTCGCTAACCAATCAGATTTTCGATTCTCATTAAAATACAAATTTGATATCATCTATTTTGTACCAGTAAACTATCGAATTCCCTTAATAGAATTAGATGTGATATAAGTACATTTTACTCCCATTTCCTTCAGCCCTGTTAGGGATTTTGATATTTTTGATTAAATTTCTGTCTCCTTCTCTTAAAGGAAACAAATTCTTTGCCTTTACCCGCGGTGGACAAAAAACAAGAAAGAAAGAAAGAAAAAACTGTTGTCTTTTCTCTTTTGCAAAACATGACTTTTTAAAACTAAACGAGTAGAAGAGGAATGGTTTACCATGAAGATCATGAAAGGCAGGGGTTTTCGGTTTTGAGTTTATTTAACGTGTCCCTTGGGTGACATATGTTCAGTACAATAAAGATTTTCAGAGCGTTTCTGCATAACAATAATATTCATAAATAATATTTTAACATTTTGACTTTACTTTGTGTTTTGTATCGCTGGAAAAATAATATATCGCAAGACAGATAGAAGAAACGCAAAATAGAGTACAAAAAGTATTGTATACTAGGGGATATCTCGTGATATGTAGACCTCATGCAGAAAGAAGAAACGCAAAATAGAGAGTACAAAAAGTATTGTATACTAGGAGATGTCTCGTGAATTGTAGACCTCATGCAGAAAGAAGAAACGCAAAATAGAGTACAAAAAGTATTGTATACTATGAGATATATCGTGAATTGTAGACCTCATGCAGAAAGAAGAAATGCAAAATAGAGAGTACAAAAAGTATTGTATACTAGGAGGTGTCTCGTGAATTGTAGACCTCATGCAGATAGAGTACAAAAAGTATTGTATACTAGGAGATGTCTCTTGAAATGTAGACCTCATGCAGAAAGAAGAAACAAAAAATAGGTAGTACAAAAAGCATTGTATACTAGGGGATGTCTCGTGAAATGTAGACCTCATGCAGTTCCTAATGCAATTTTTGTTTTTATAGGTTAATTCATGAATTCTCTAAATCAATGTGAAAATTCCGATTGTTGTTGTAGCTAGTGAAAGAATTCCGATTTGTTGTTGTAGCTAGTGAAAATTATTTCGGGGTGCTATACCCGTGTGTGACTTACATTAACTAGAATATCTGTGGAAACGAACAGAATTTACAGGCTAACACAGACTTTTAAAGACACACATAAATGTTAGTTTGAAACGAATAGATAACAAAGACTTTTAAAGACACACATAAAAGATATTTTGGAACGAATAGATAACACAGACTTTTAAAAACACACATAAAAGATATTTTGGAACGAATAGATAACACAGACTTTTAAAGACACACATAAAAGATATTTTGGAACGAATAGATAACACAGACTTTTAAAGACACACATAGAAGATATTTTGGAACGAATAGATAACACAGACTTTTAAAGACACACATAAAGATATTTTGGAACGAATAGATAACACAGACTTTTAAAGACACATATAAAAGATATTTTGGAACGAATAGATAACACAGACTTTTAAAGATACACGTAAAGATATTTTGGAACGAATAGATATATCAGACTTTTAAAGACACACAGAAAAGTTATTTTGGAAGGAATAGATAACACAGACTTTTAAAGACACACATAAAAGTTATTTTGGAACGAATAGATAACACAGACTTTTAAAGACACACATAAAAGTTAGTTTAGAACGAATAGATAACACAGACTTTTAAAGACACACATAAAAGTTAGTTTGGAACGAATAGATGACACAGACTTTTAAAGACACATATAAAAGTTAGTTTGGAACGAATAGATAACACAGACTTTTAAAGACACACATAAAAGTTAGTTTGGAACGAATAGATAACACAGACTTTTAAAGACACACATAAAAGTTAGTTTGGAACGAATAGATGACACAGACTTTTAAAGACACACATAAAAGTTAGTTTGGAACGAATAGATAACACAGACTTTTAAAGACACATATAAAAGTTAGTTTGGAACGAATACATAACGCAGATGTACATGATGTTTTGCATTAATGCTGACATTAATGCCAAAAAAGATAAAAAAAGGTTTTTATTTCATGTCTGCTGTGCGTGCAAATAATGAACGTGTAAACGTCTGTTTAATCCTGCCGTCATTCCTCAATGCAGATGTTTTTCAGATGAGAAATATGACGAGACTGAGCCATGCCAAAACTGAACGTTCGGACGAAAAACTCAAATGACTAATAAAATATTAAAGACTAATAGAAAAGACAATTTTTTTTTTTCAATAATAAATACTTTCGGGCTACCCACCAGCTCAGACAAGACGACAGAACTTTAAGGGATAAGATAGGATCTTTCTATTTTCTATTCTACGTTACGCTTCGAAGAACTTTTCAAAAACCAATGCGATATTATTTATCTTTTCTTTGTGAATATAATAATATATTCAATTTTCATATTTATATTTTTGTGAATAAAATCTGCTCTTCATTGTTGTATTGTTGGGTAGGATATTTCATTCAATTATTATTTGTAACCAAACAAATACTCAGACCGTCCAAGTTGTACGGGGCCAGTCAGTCCTACATCAACTAAGAGAGGAAAGAAAAGTCGATGAAAAGTTCTTTAAGGATACAATCAAATTATGTCGACCGTTTCGCAGACCAAACTTTAAGGTTACACTGAAAACAATACTCCTCATAGTATTAAGGAATTAATTGTTCCGTGTCCTTAGTTGGGTAGATTTAAAGAAATTGCACTCTTTAGAATGCACAAGTTTTTGTATTGATAGTTCTTCAAATTTTAACTTCCCTTTTTGTATTGATAGTTCCTCAAATTTTAACTTCAGTTTTAGTATTGATAGTTCTTCAAATTTTAACTTCACTTTTTGTATTGATAGTTCCTCAAATTTTAACTTCACATTTTGTATTGATAGCGCCTCAAATTTTAACTTCACTTTTTGTATTGATAGTTCTTCAAATTTTAACTTCACTTTTTGTATTAATAGTTCTTCAAATTTTAACTTCCCTTTTTGTATTGATAGTTCTTCAAATTTTAACTTCACCTATTGTATTGATAGTTCTTCAAATTTTAACCTCACTTTTTGTATTGATACTTAGTTCTTCAAAATTTTACTTCATTTTTTATATTGATAGTTCTTTAAATTTTTAGTTCACTTTTCGTATTGATAGTACTTTAAATGTTAATTTCACTTTACTTATTAGGGTACCAATACCATCTAGTTGATTAGCTGAGATCAAATGGAACATTTTTTACGAAAATCGTTTGTGAGCCAGACGGAGCATAGCCGAGTTACAGGGTCCCCCCTTATTTTTGGACAACATTCAACGTTGCTTGGTGGGTTTTCTGTGACCGAACAAAAAGTGGATGGACATTATAAATCCTATTTTTCGATGGCGGTGATTTCAAACATGTCAGCAAAATTTTAAAAAAGCAAAATGTCTGTTCTTAAATGTGATTTGACATATGAAAAGTTCGTCTTTTTCTAAGACTTTTGGTGTACAATTAAATTATTTTGAAAAATCATACACAAAAATTAAGAGGGAACCAAAAAAATTGTGCAATTACCATAAAATTTTAGAAATTAGCTTCAATTAAAGTCCTGGACACAACTATAAAATTAGAATTTGGCGTGAACCAAATTCTAAAAAAAATTCGATTAAATACATTTCTTTTTTCCCCTTGAAAACACTGTTAAATTGAATTTTAACGATATCTGAGCATGGTAAATGTAATCTGAACTCAGATTAAAAAAAAAGCAAGAAAACGTCTTCCAAATTAGCACAATATCATGTTAACTTTCCTCGGAAAATATTCTAGGAAATAAGAAAATTCACCAAACTGTTTTTTTCTTTTATTATGTGATATCTTTTTAAAAAATCTGAACTGCTACTAACATTTGTTATACTCAGGTACTGTTCACATTTGTTATACTCAGGTACTGTTAACATTTGTTATACTCAGGTACTGCTAACATTTGTTATACTCAGGTACTGCTAACATTTGTTATACTCAGGTACTGTTAACATTTGTTATACTCAGGTATATACCTTTCATTGAATATTTTTCAAAATTTGAAAGACTTTTCGTTCACGCTCTTTTTTCGAAATTCTAATTTGACAGCTGTGTTCAGGACCTTCATTGGGGCTTATTTCTTATTAGTCGTAATCGGACCATTTTCTTGGTTATTCCCCCTTAACATGGAAGATCAATTTTTCAAAATAATTGTACACCAAAAATCTTAGAAAAAGACGCACTTTTCATATATCGAATCACATTTGGAAACGGACTTTTTGATCACTTTTTAGGTTTTCCCCATTTTGCTTAAAAAAAAATTGCTGACATATTTGGAAACACCGCCTTCCAAAAATTGGATTTTGTGTCCATCCATTTTTTATTCAGTCACACAGAACCTGCCGAGAAACGTTGAATCTTCTCCAACCTGTAACTCGGCTATGCTTCGTATGGCTCACTAACGAATTTCGAAAAAAAGTGTTCCATCTTAACTACCCATCATATTTAGGGTTTCGCAGCCTCAGTACTCAGTAGGTAAGAATGACGGATTCGTAACCAGGAAGCTGTTGGTTCGAATCCAAGCGAAGACAACAAATTTAGTAATAACAGCTTTAACACAAAATAAATTCCTTTTTTTTATATACATATTTAGGGGTTACATTGCATGACAGCCAAACACCCTGTATAGATGTGCCTTAAAAACTATTTCCATTTCCCAAATTTTTGTTTAAAAAGGTTATGACATTAGTTATCTTATTTCAATTCACCTTAAGACGACCACTCTCATTTTATGTCATTCTCACACCTCACTGGGAATCTCGTCCTGTTAGAGTTAAATTTTAATAAATTGTTTCCTCTTCATTCTGGCAGGGATTCCCACTCCAACAACATCTGCATGATGTTCCAAATACTGGTGCTGGAGAGTTAAAGTTCACAATATAAATTTGACTAAAGTTGACTGCACTAAAAATGTCAAAAACCTTTGCATGTTGTATTTTAAAACTTGAGAGTATAACGAATGGTTTGTTAAGAACATACAGTGGCGGATTATATTTGTCAAACAGGTTGGTTTCCAATAGAGTCCTAGTGATTTCAGTGTATAACGAATGGTTTGTTAAGAACATACAGTGGCGGATTATATTTGTCAAACAGGTTGGTTTCCAATAGAGTCCTAGTGCTTTCAGTGTATAACGAATGGTTTGTTAAGAACATACAGTGGCGGATTATACTTGTCAAACAGGTTGGTTTCCACAAATCATGAGAGTATAAGGAATGGTTTGTTAAGAACAGAACATACAGTGGCGGATTATATTTGTCAAACAGGTTGGTTTCCAACAGAGGCCTAGTGCTTTCAGACATCCGCTTACTTGCTTATCATATCTCATATTGTTTTAATAAGCATGGAAAAAATACACATGTTCTTATGGGAGTCCGACAGGGCGGCCGAGAAAAAATCCGGGCCTCTTTTCTAAAATGAACAAATTCTGTAGGGCCTCCCAAAAGCCCGGGGGATTACCCCATCCCTCCCTCTCGGTGTCCCTGAAGTCCGCATTCGCAGATCGAGTAATACTTACTTTGCCTATAATAAAGTATTTTACTCAGAACATTTTAAAAATCAAAATATTTGTTTTTTTTCGAGCACACTTACTGACACACCTCAATGTTTTGATATCCGAAATGAGTATTTAAATCACAGTACGGTGTAGCCACTTTTTGCCAAAAAAAGTTACTTCCGGGAATCGAACCTGGATCTCACCATAACCATTCCATTGGTTATCCCTAGAGTTTTCAAAATTCAAAAAATTCCAAGCCCTTCAAAAGTTGAGGGAGGTGGGACCTGTCATTCGGGGACACGCTGTATAACTTGAGATAGAAAAAGTTTTTAAATTTCAATATTTTACAAAATAAATATACCTATAGGTGTTTGTCTTTTTAACAATGCCTGTTAAAAACAAGAACATTGCCAACATAAATAACCAAAATCAATACACCTCCGGCTTCCAGCTATTAAGGGGAAGGCAAAATACTATCGAAATATCAACATGGAAACAATTGTTTGTAATATTTTATACTTCTTAGTAAATTTGGATCGATTGACTTGAAGCAATTTTAGCTTATCATTCGTTTGAGCCACAGTCTTCCGCCGTTCGCCATTTGTTAAAGTTTTTGGACTATCACAGGAAGATCACTTTTTTTCGGAATTGATCTTAGTTTTCGTTACACTTATGTTGGAATCATTTTCGGATTACGGGTGTGTCAATAGGCCTGTTTTTTTTTTTTTTTATTTGTTCCAAAAATGGGGAAAAATCAATTTCTGGAAAAAAAAAGAGGTGAAATTCACTTAAAATATTTAAACATTTTCAAGGTCAATGCGAATTCTAGAGGAACAGGTTTTTATGTCAGTTTTAGCGGTTTTTTTTTTTTTTTTTTTTTTTTTTTTTTTTTTTTAATGAATTAAAGGATGAGGAAAAAATTGGAAAAATTGAGAGGAGTGTTCATTAAAAAACACTGCTTTTTCATACATTTGGAAATAACGATGTCCTAATTGATTGATTTTTTGTTGTTGTTTTTTGTCAGCACAAAGCAGTCGAAACCAGTGTCGAACATAATTTTGGAACAACATGGCTGATGTTTTTTTTTTGAACTTAACTTCTCTTTAACGTCTATTCGTCATTCGAATCGGGGATTTTACCCTCCGTTCGATGGAAACTTGCAAACCAGCTATACCCATATTGACCACACCCATCCTGGGTTGGGCCGGGAATAGTCAGCATCACGAGGACACGAACCTACGTGGACACCCACTTGGTAAAACCTTGCTGGACGTTTCTTAACTTCAGTGATCAAACGGGAACTGGTGTATTCAACGTACTATAGACGCTGGCTATTATTGATTATAACCAACTGTCGTAGTACACCTTTTTGTAGGTTTTTTTTGTTTGTGTATTGTTTGTTCAATCTAAGGAATTGTTCCATACGACCTTTCCATATAAACGTATCACTAATGAAATATAATATGCATTATAGAAAAAAGACATCTCAATATTTCATTTAAACAATACTTTATTCTTATAATTCATTTATAGGAAGATAAAGTAAAAAGTGAAATTTAAAGTACACCACTGTTTGTCAGAGAATATACTCACAGAATATTTTATGTGAAATCTTATCTGAAAGTTATTGTATATTTTATGTTAGCACAGGATCCTGTACTCATAGATGTCTAGCATAATAATTAATGAAATGAAAACTCGTGGACATTTCTCTTTTTTTTTTTATATAAATTTGGCTTGACGTCTCTTTAACATCTGTTGGTCATTCAAGACGAGGGTTTTACCCGCCATTCGCTGGAAACTTGTAAACCAGCTAACCACATTGACCTCACCCAGCCTGGGTTGGGTCGGAAAAAAGGCAGCATCACGAGGGAGCAAACCCACGCAGACACCCACATGGTACAACGTGCCATAGACGATGGCTGGACATTTCTCTATGTCCTGCTTCTTTCATATATTAGAGACTATTTTCTCAGTGAGAAAAAACAGTTTTATTCAAAAAACAAAACAAAATGAAGCTGCCCCACTTGTTGTAAGTTGCTAGGTATACAGCATACCGAACTATACCTAGATACAAGGGTTTTTTCTTTGAAGGAATATTATTTTAAATATTTTTAATTTTCGTCTTTAGACTTTTTCAAAAATTAGATTTTTTGAAAATCTAATTTTTAAAATTATAATTTAAAAATTAATTAATCTAAACAAAAATAAATCTAATTTTTGAAAAAGTCTAAAGACGAAAATTAAAAATATTTAAAATAATATTCCTTCAAAGAAAAAAACCTTATAAAGTCATCAAAGACATAAAAACAAAAATGATTTTCTAATATACCTAGATACATTTATTTTTTTTTCCTTTTCTTTCACCCGAACACCAAAACATGTTTTAAATCTCCGCATCAAATATCTTTGCTGCCAATATACAAAGATATTTCACCAAATATTTCGTGTGAAGAAACATGTTTCTTGACACTTTGCATCTTCAGAAACTTAAATCATGAAGTAACAATCGTTTGTCCGAAACAAACTTTGGTACCCACAGACAGCCGCTTACTTACCTCATAGCATATCACACATTGTCTATATAAGCAAGGAAAAAACAAAATACACATGTTCTTATGGGATTGTGCTAATTGCTCGATCTACTGACTCCCATAACAACATTTGTCTTTGTTTCACCTTGCTTATATAAACAATGTGTGATGTGCGATATGATGAGTAAATAAGCGGCTGTCTGAGAGCTCCCTTAGGTATGCAAACATAGCATACTAGGTAGTGCCCGCAACTTTGGATGGGACTTTTTTAGTCTCTGTAGAGTTCCTTTTGTGCTAAAATAATTAAGTTTTGTTCCCCTTTGCAACTACTTCCGAAGAGTCTTTCATAGCCGGAAAGCTGTTCGCTTGCATTTCATTTTTTACTGGAGGGTTCAGGTATAGGAAGGGGTCCATTCCCGGTCATTTTTTGATATATCTTATCGGTTGAGTTGTATAATTGTACCGATTTAAAGCGTCTTTTTTCGATTCATCGATCCCGGTTAAACTTTCGATTTTTTTCGTTTCTTATTACTGACACAACATAATATTTATTTGCACAATAAACAAAGCTGCCAACATTTTTGTTATTTTGACACAGCATGGGTACCCATCAATCCTAAATAGACATTTTTTTTTATTCGAATTTTTTAAATATGTATAAAGAAAACTGTGTTCCAAATTTTAATTTTCCACTTTTAGCCATGGTCGACTCATCTGTGGACTTTTTGTTTCATGAGAGTAGATAGACTGTGGGCTTGTGCTACAGAAAACTGGAATTTAAAGTACAAATTTATAATTCATAATCAAGTTTATTTAAATCAAGTCCTTTAGGGTGGTATCAATCACAAAATTTAGCATCATGGCCAAATTTTGTCATTTTTTTTTTCGACTTCAAACAGTACCAAACTGTGTGATATATTTGTTTATTTGATGAAATTCGCTATTTGATTGCTTTGATATAAAGTATAAAAATTACCAAAATTTGTCCGATAAAGTTTAAACGGATGATAAATATGTTTGTCATGTTTGATCGTTTTTGAAAATTATTCCATTAATATTACCTTTCAAAAATTTCTTTGAGGTGTCTGTGATACTCAATTATCGAAAATACACATGTGAAGAAAAACTAAATTAACCTTGGATCAGAAATCGTATTGGAAAAAGGGAAAATATCAGAATTATATTGATTTCAAATAAATATCTGGTTACTATGCTAAATACACAAGAAAATTTGAAAGCAAGTAATTTTGTCTGAAAGTCTCATCAAACAAATAACAAAACATCGAATGCTCATAAACCAAACAAATGAATTCAAGAAATATACAAAATTTTGGAATCATGACAAATAGTATGATACCACCTTAAGGTGAGGAAACAGTCAGCTCTCAGGTGGACCTATTGTTGCTTTTATGGTAATCTGAGTGTCAATAGTGTGGAAATAGTCATTATTATTATTTTTTTTTGGCAGGGCGAACGTTCTCCTATTGGGCCCAGATTAATTTTATCCCCCCAAAAAACAATTCGTGTGAAGAAAGACCACAATAGTAACAATATTCCCCCGCCCAAAATATACTTCTCGTAATAATTTGAAAAAAAATGTCAATATGACATTTCTTTAGCTTTCTTCAGTTGAAAATTCAACCAATGATCTCGTATTGCCAATACGAGATATACTCTTGAGCACTTTCAGTTGTTCTGATGATGCCGGTGTGTTGAACCAACGATCTCGGATTACAATACCACGTTCTGGACCACTGCACACTCAGTTGTTCTGATTATAAAGTATTGGAATTTCTATTTCAAAATCAGAACAACAAGAAAGATCCCAAATAGAATTTGGAAAGGGTGAAGTTAAAGAACATTGTGAGAATATTTTCTGTAACTTTTGTTTCACATATCATGCGTTGTTGATGTGAAAAATAACATTCTTATTTCTCATATTTTTGTCAAAATTTACTTTCCTCAGTTTTGTGATAGTTTATAATCAATAAAATACAAAAAGTTATCAAAAAACGGTTTTTTTTTAAAAAAAAAAAAACGCGGTCTTATATAATTCTTATGTCCTGGGTCATTGTTTCAGTTTAAAACCTAAAACAGGAGCGTAACTTAAATAAATAAAACATTTCAAATGCTATTAGACCAACCTGTTCCAAAAGAAGAAACCTGTATACTACAAAATATACAAATCCTAATATTCTAGGATAATGCTGGAAGGGGGTACATGATACAACCCCAACATAGCTTGTCGAAGCTTTGTCATTGTGCTCTGGTATATTTTCTTATTCAAATTTTACTTCTTCTATTTGAATGGTTTTTCTTTTATTGCCATTCCATTAAGAATAGTTTCTTCTTTGTTCTCCAATGTTCCCAAAGACTATCTTTTGTTCTTCTCAACATGTATGAAACCCACAGTGACGTCAGTGGAAGTACTATCATCTTTAAAAACTTTATTGTATCTATAAGTATGAAAAGTTTTATGTCCACTGTTTATCTTTATTGGAAATCTTCTACTTTTATCTTCGTCTTGGAAAAAAAACAAAGATACAAATAACTAGACAGAAAGAAGAAAAAGGAACATTGGAAAATTTAATAATGGAAAGTGATTTTTTAGTAGGCAATTTCAGTAAAACAGTTTTTTATCATCTATAATGTTAGCCCATTCTTTTATGCTAAAGATGTATATTCCTAAAACATTTTATGTTTTTGTTGCATTTGCAGTGCTCCGTCCAAGTTTGTTTGCATACTTCTTGCATATTCTAGATTCTGGATAATATGAGACCGTGAGCTGTTGATTTTAATTTATATGAGGAAGCTGTTTTTCTATAATTTGAAACAAAATAATGTTTTCATTTCCATTGTTACTGAGTTGGTGTTTTAAATCAGCTCTCAGAAATTACCTTTGAAATAAACAAAGTATCTTTTATTATATTTTGTTTATGTTATTATTTACTAAACGTTTTTGGACACCTGGCCATCTTCAGAGCATCTGTAACAAAATTATTATAAAAATAGTCTATAGGTACAACATCATTTGCAAAATTGGAACATCCTTCTACTTTTAAACACATTCCATTCATTGATCAGTTCAATTTTATTTTTCCTAGCTTTACTAATTTCTAATTCTTCTAGTACTTTTCTTTTCCTATATTTGCTTTCATTTCTTAGGATGTTAAAATTGTCTTTTGGTGAGTTTTAAGTATGTTTGGTTAGGTTGAAGTGTTCCGCAAACAGTGACTACCTTCCCTCACAGATGTAGTCTGCATCATGTTCTTTGAATCTTGTATTAAATTGTCTTCCTGTTTATCTTATGTACGATTTATTACATTCTGAGCATGATATTTGATAGACACCACTATTCTTTGTATTGTCCTGGTTGTTGTTTGGATTGTTTTTGATTTTAGTGAATACAGATTTTGCAGATTTAGTGGTTACGTTGATGTTATGTTGTTTGAATATTTTGATTATTTTCTTGGTCTCCTTCCCTACATATTCTATGCTTCCTGAGTATTTTTCTTTTTCTTTTCTTTCATCTTCTGATCTTGTGATGTTCTTGATTTGGTGTATTTGGTTTACTGTTTCTGGTTTGTATCCATTATTCCTTTCTATTGTTCTTATTGTTTGGATTTCTACCTTAAGGTCTTTATCATTAGTTGTACATTTGATTGCTCTATATATAAAACTTTCTATCGCAGAAGTTTTATATTTCCATGGATGGAATGAATCTGCTGGTATTATTGCATCTGCATATGTTGGTTTGCGATATATTTTAGTTTTAAGTTTGATGAAGTTAACTAATTAAAAGTTCCTCGATTAGATATGTGAATATTAAAATTAAAATTGAAATCTACTGAGTACAAGAAATATGGGATTTTTTAAATCTTGCCTGAAAAAAATCCCTCACGATTTCTCCCCTTTTTAACCGACATGGCATATCTCAAATTATCTCATATTCTTCTATTTTAGACAAAGTTGGATTAGTAACCATTTACTTGGGGCATAGCCGTATAAATGTTCATTTTGCAAATTCTTCTGGTCACACTGACCAGAATTGCTTATCAAAGATAATGTAAAGTATTATTATTGTTCAGATTTTAAAAGGTTGAATTCTCAAATCTATTCTAAAAAAATTATTCGAGTAAGGACCAATGTATATTTCAAGGAAAATTGACCAAGATAGAACTTTGAAAAGTTAGACAACTTTTAGCGCACATTCTTGTTTTTTCCCCATTTTTAATATATGAACTCTCAAAATGTTATTTTTGAAAACCATTTTATGGACATCAATAAATTTATAACTTATTACTTTCTTTTTGATTTCTTTCTATTTTACGACACATTTCCTGTCCTCGTAACAGGGATGACTAAAGTTGCCCCGAATATTCAAAAGGACACACTGAAAAAAAGTGTGGCCCTCGTTCATTAAAAATACTCTTTAAATCCAAAAGCATATCAGTTTAAATACGAAACAATTTGAAGTGAATTGTAAATTGTACATCTTTTAATCTTCTGATGCGTTCTTTTGAAGAAAATTTGAAGATCGGATCTCCTCCAATGCAATTGCTTATTGCCACATTTTTTTTTTTGTTAACTATACAGAGAATTGCTGCAATAACTCTTGTTAATAATACTGGGATAGTTATGGGATGGGGGCTTGTTAACATAAACGTTTCAATTCATGAAACCCCACAGGAGGAAGTCGAGGGGGATGAGGACGAGCTCACAGACTCGTGCTGGATATTCTTGAAGATTCTGAAACGTTCAACACTCAAGCTTTTGACCAGGTAACATACTTCATCAGCAGATAACATAATTAAATCATATCATCATCAGATAACATACTTAAATCATATCATCATCAGATAACATACTTTAATCATACCATCACCAGAGAACATACTTAAATTTTAACGTCACCAGATAACATACTTAAATCATAACATCGTCAGATAACATACTTAGATCATATAATCACCGAATAACATACTTAAATCATATGATCATGAGATAACATACTTAAATCATATCATCACCAGATAACATACTTAAAGCATATCATCATCAGATAACATACTTAAATCATATGATCATCAGATAACATACTTAAATCATATCATCACCAGATAACATACTTAAAGCATATCGTCAACAGTAACATACTTAAATCGGAGACATTTTTGAAATGTTAAAAAAAGAAATCGTCACAAATTCCTAACGACATTCACATTCGACCGTTTTTTTTTTTCGTGATTCGTCTGACTTATTTCTGACTGGCTTTAGACAGTGAATCAATTATCCTGTCAGGATGGTAATCTAGATTCCAAATAAATCTTTTAATTTAAATATATTTCTAATTAGAATTCTCTGTATATTATTTAGATATATTATACGAACAAAAAAGTTAGAAAATTTCAAACTAAACTAAGAAAAACTTTTTTTAAAAAACAGAAACAAGAAAGTTTTCTGTGAATAATTAAGTTGGGGGTATAAATAAGAAGTATATGAAAAGCAGATTAAAAATAAGTAACTCATTCCTCTTCCAGGGGAGGAAGATGTGGTAGCCGAATAATGAAAATCTTGCGTCATGCATTATGCATTTAGATTCACATATAACGAGACTTCTCCGTGGCAGAGTGTGCATCACAATCGACTTGCACCAAGGAGGTTCCGGGTTCAATTTCTGGACCGGTAGAAAAATTTAAAAAGTTTTTTTCAAAAAATTTACCTGCTCTGCTTGTGTTAATTTAGCCTCCTGATGACAATTGAGTATCTATATGGTAATAGCGCCAAGTGATAGCTTTATAAGGAAACATTGTTAAAGTGTTTCTTAGGCTTAGTGAAATTGGAGTGAATGTTGAAAATACCGTGTAATGCTATGATACCCACAAACATTGTAACATAATAACACATGCAACAACAACAAAAAAATATTCACATATGTGCATCATTGTATTGTGGATGCATTATACGTGACGAACCAATATGGAGTCATTTTTATATTTTCTATTATATTATTATTATTATATAATTCTTTATTGAATGAACTTTTATAATTAAATGGTGAAAAGGGAGATAGAAAAGAAGATGATAAATAGAAAAGAAATGTAGGTAGAAAAGAAGAAGAAGGCAAATAATATAAAATAAAGTTCATTCTACATGATTTGGGAAGTCATTAGACCTGTTTTTTCATTTAACTTATTCCAAAAATTGGAAAAAATCAACTTCTGAGGAAAAAAGGGGAAATTCAGTTAAAATATTTAAACATTTTTCAAGGTCAAATCCAATACTAGAGGAACAGAAAATGTCTCTCTTCTCCAAGAATTAACTTACTTTATTGCAGTTTCTTTTTTTTTTTTAATTTAAAAACAAATTGAATTATTTTAAGAAGTAGTGGGGATCTTGTTCTTATTTGTCTTGAGAACAAGCAAAGAGAAATTAGGAAGAAAAAAACTGGACAAATTTAGAGGAATAAGTTTAAATAAACACACTTATTTACGGCCATTTTTTTTATATCTATTACGGTTTAGCCTGTGTAATTGTATTGCTGGAAAAAAAATTACTCACTCATTGACGAGTCAGTGTGGTAGGTAGGTAGTTAGATCTGGAACCAGGGAGGAGTGTCTGGCAACCCTTTGATTTTTTTTTATAACCAATTTTAACCCAATTAGAGAGGTTGGGGAAACGTTTATACTGCCAAACCTCTAATGCGTTTGTACAACCGTCCAACATGGACCCATGACGGCCTATAAAAAAGCGAGTGTTAAAAAAAAAAAAAAAAAAATGGAAACACCATAAGTTTTTGTTGCCAGGCACTCCTTCCTGGTTCCAGACCCGTAGGGTAGTATTTCTTTGTGATACACTGTTGTTTTCCAATACCACAAGTCAAACTGTAGTAGATAGTGTTTCATAATTTTAAATTTTGGAAAACCTCGCGGAGGATATTTAGATTTAATTTGTAACACCCTGTAAAATTTCTTACCTGTCATATTAAAATATAAATAAAATGTCTGATCCCTCCAAAAGGAAACCCTCCAAAGATTTTGGCCTCCTCAACCACAAAACCAAAGTTTCGACAGCCTTTCTATTTAAAACATTCTATAAAACTGTCAATTAACCTTTATTTGAAAATTCAATAAGTACCTACCATTCAGATGTCATCACAATGAAAGCTCACATTCTCAACTCTGATATTATTCCGTTGACATTCTTATGATGATGATGATTTTTTCTCTTTCCTGAGAAGATCACGTATTTCCCCAGATTTTCATTTTGTTATAATTCAGCTTTGTTTTTGTATACTCAATGAAATATTCAGCAAGGAGCTTCGTTTGAATGTTTAATAAAACTCACAATTCTAAAAATGTTCAAATACTATTGTTAACTTTCAATGAAAAAATGTCACTCCAAGTAAAGGAGCATTCACCATTCACACTACAAAGTAAAAGTCTTAGTGACAGTGAAGGTGTTAGTGAAATTGTCAGGACAGTGCTCTCCGACGCCGTACCGTGATCATCACAATGATTTGTCATGAAAATATCTCCTTTGTCTGAGCACAGAGAAAACACTGACGGGTGTTGTTAAAATCACTGTGAGATCACGGTCACTGCCATTTTCACTGTGTAGTGTGGATGCTCCTTAACCCTATTTACTTGATTTTTATGTTCTGTGTTATAAGGTGAGAAAAATAGCCAGCCAAGGTCCCATAATCGCGCGGTACAATCTATTTTTTATAACTTGAAAATGGAGCACGGAGCCCCAAAACTAGTCGGATGATAAAGTAATATTGTGATAATAAATAAATAATATATATTAAACTAGCAGGATACGCCCGCTTCGCTTGGCGCCTTATAGGCATGGCCGTTTATAATTTGAACGCCTTTTTTTCGCGATAAAAAGTAGCCTTTCCTAAAGTTTAGTCTGTCTCCATACCAAATTTCATCAAAATCGGTTCAGTAGTTTAAGCGTGAAAGCGTAACATACACACACACACACATACATACTTTCAATGAAAAAATGTCACTCCAAGTGAAGGAGCATTCACCATTCACACTACACAGTGAAAGTGTTAGTGAAATTGTCAGGACAGTGCTCTCCGACGCCGTACCGTGATCATCACAATGATTTGTCATGAAAATATCTCCTTTGTCTGAGCACAGAGAAAACATACAGAGTTACTTTCGCATTTATATATTAGTATGGAAGTATGGATTAAAAATACCCATTAAATCCTAATGCAAATTCAATTTAAAATTAAATACAAACACATTTGAGTTTAAGAATATGCCATTTGAATAAAAAGTTAAGAAATGTTAATATTCATAATTGCCAGCGTCTATGGCACTTTGAATACAGCATTTCCCGTTAGATCACTGATATTGAGCAACGTCCAGCGAGATTTTACTGGGTGGATAACGTCTACACAATTCAACCGGGGCGTGGTCAGTGTGGCTAGTTCGTTTGTAAGCTTTCAGCGAATGGAGTAAAACCCTCGTCTCGAACAATCTCTGATTATATTTCAGATTTATTTAAATTAATGCAATATTTTCCAATGGTTCTTATCCTCAGCCTAGTAGAACTAATCCTAGCTTCTAAGATATTTAAAAAGATTAGAGATGATCTATCAGATCCAGAATCAGTTTACCTGACAATGTCTAACAGACGAGAGCGTTCGGGTCTCAAAACAATATATTTGTAGTTGATAATTATTTTTTCAAATT
Source organism: Pachypsylla venusta (assembly GCA_012654025.1). Lineage (NCBI taxonomy): Eukaryota > Metazoa > Arthropoda > Insecta > Hemiptera > Aphalaridae > Pachypsylla > Pachypsylla venusta. Next base: position 9,373,815 of record CM022878.1, on the reverse strand, counting down.
TATATTTAAAGCGATGTTAAGTCATAACTAGAGATTTGTTTAGTTTCATTTGCCATACTATTTTTTGTTTAAATTTTTTTTTTCACATCTGCAATACCTCTACAATACTTTACTTACCTATACTCCGTATAAGGGAAGGTAAAGTAAAAATATATGTTCAAGTCATTAATTTAAAAACCCTCTTTCAGGGGGAAGCAATGTGAATTTAACTTTCTTCCCATTTTATTATTCTCCAAATGAAAAGTTTTGCTTAAGGTTCTTCTTTTATTCGTTATTTACAATTCCAATCACATCGTTCTGCATGAATAATGAGGGAACATAGTTCACAGTTAGGTGAAACCAAGTTGTGTTGGTACACAATTGCACACAAAATAGCCCGGTTTTTTTTCGTTACTTCAATCNTATTTGGGGGAAACACCATCTATTACCATGCCCCATACAGAATATAAAATAAAATTTGCAAAAAATCATCTGGAAGTGGCAGAAAAAAGTGGGTCTCCATACCTACAAACTATCTTTCGTGTTAATATAGTCGGTAGCTTTGCTTACTCTTGACGTAAGCATATCTACCGACATGCTTGATAAATTCTTAAATTAAAATTAATTGTACGAGCAAACAACTAAAGAAAGAAAACCTTTAGGACACTTAGTAGAACTAAAGTCAAGTGTTTTGTAATCATTTTAATTTCTTGTAGTAAACAATTGGCGTAGCCAGAAGCATGTAATATTTTTTTTTGAGGGGGTACGCTTTATTCGGACACTTACAAACCAGCTACCCGAATTGGCCTCATTTAGACTGGATTGGGCCATGAACAGACATCATTACGAGGGTGGGAACCTATTTGGTCACATAGGTTCCCCCACCCTATGTTATTTGGTGATGTCCATGGCTATCATTGAAAACGATGATGGTACTATTTTTAATATGGATATGAATGTCATTGATTAGTCATTTTTTGTATCTATACTTTTTATTTTTGGCTTAACGTCTCTTTAACATCTATTGGTCATTCAAGATGGGAATCCATTCGCTGGATAATTACATACCTGCTCACCCAGCCTTGGTTGAGTGGATCACGGAGGCGCGAAACCGCGCGGTACAATCTCGCTGAACGTTGCCTAACTTCAGGGATCTAATGGGAACTGGGGTATTCAACGTGCCATAGATGCTGGCTCAAATATCTATACTTTGGGAGTAGGCAATTCTGATGGTTTTATATGAATTCTATTTATTTTTACAAACCGTTCCCTTTAACCGCACTAATTGACCTTTTCAAATCTTCAAGATTTTTTTGTTGTTGTATTTGTACTGTCAAGTGCTATGCTAAACTGCTCATCCCAACGCATATCTTATACAAATGTCAGAAGAAGGGTACTATGTCAAAAACTCTTTGAGGACAACTAACACGGGGGAAGGAGTTCTCTTTTAGCTCAAAACCACTTTTCATTGTAATATCTGAGCTTTAAAGAGTTACTTGAAAACAAGACATGACGAAGTGGATCTAAGCTTTCATATCACAATCATTATTTGAATTTTGTTATAGAATACCTTGGGGTGGAAGTCTCGGTGAGTGTGCATAACACTTGGATGACTTCCAACCGAGTACGAACACTCACAATAGGGTATATCGGGAAAGGGTATATTTGTCGAATTTTCTGTTTGGGATTCTGGAGTAAATCAGCCTCCTGAGGACAATTGAGTTGCAGAAGCAGCTAACGTAGATATGTGTTGTTGGTGTTTTTGGTCTTTGGTGTTTTTGTTGTGGTAGCGGTGTTCCCCTTAAAATCATCTATAGTCTCCATTTTTACATCCAAGCTTAGATTAATGGTGGAAAATGTTTGATATGTGGTAACTGAACAGGGTTTGATGGCCCTTGGCTGGAACTGTGATGGTATGCATTCCAGGTCGTCCGAGTGCGTAGAAACGTCCATCGTTAGGAGGAAGTTGTTTGCTGCTAAAGTTTTTAATTGTCATCATACATCCAATGTTGAAGGATGATAATTGCTTTGGATCTCCAGAAGCATGTCAATTACTGTAGTATATAATTATAACACAAACATAATAATATTGCAAGGTTTCGTGGACATGGTCCGGTAGGATATTACCCTCAAGTAACTTCTCAAAATCTTAGGTTTATTATTTTCAATAATGAACCTATGGAATAATATTCATAATATTATGAAATTAGTTTTCATAATATTATAAAATTAGTTTTCATCTATCTTCTATACTTATAAAACGCAAAGCCCAGTTGGTATACTGACTAACGTACTGACTGACTGATAATCAACGTAGCTCCACGATGGCTAAACCTAGTGACTTGAAACTTGGCACACATATTTGGTGTTTTTGTTGTGTGCCAAGTTTGAATCTAGAACTAAGTCAAATCGCTGACTTAGTTCTAGATTCCCTTTTTGATGACACACTCCCTAAAATAAGCAGTGACATTCAGTTTGCTATAAAATACGTTGATGATACGTTACTATCCGTACAATCAGACCAAATCAATCAAATACTTCAAACTTTCAATTCGTATCACCCTGATATACAATTTACCTTAGAAGAAGAACAAAATAACTCCATTCCATTCCTTGACGTACAAATAATTAAAAACTCAGATGGTTCAATAAACACGTGTCATTATAGAAAACCCACAAGTTCAGGAAGGGTCCTGAATTTCCATAGTAATCAGCCCTTTTCGTATAAACTGAACTGTGCGAAAAATCTCATTAATAGAACTTTGACTTTATCAGATCCAGTATACCACAAACATCTTATCACTGGAATCTATGAAACCTTAACGGACAATTCATACCCTAAAAAACTAATCCACAAACTGATTAATGATAAAAAAAGGAACTTACAGACTAATGACACCTCTAACGCCCTATCAGAAAGATCTACATCTGTTTACTTTTCTTTTCCTTATTTAAATGAAACTTCCTATAAAATAGAAAAAATGTTAAAAGAAATTATACCCACCGCAAAATTTGGTCATAAAAGCTGTAACAACATCAAATCAAATTTCTTCACAAATCTAAAAGATAAAGACAAAAAAGAAAACAAATCGGGCATTGTGTACCAGATTAATTGTGACGACTGTGGCTCGAATTACATAGGAGAGTCTGGTCAATATCTTAAAAAGAGGTTATATCAACATCAATATGACGTTAAAAAAGAAAAAAACAACACGGCTCTTACTAATCATGCCTTTGAGAATAAGCACAATTTTAATTTTGATGAGGCTAAAATAATAGATAACGAAAAACATTATAAAAAAAGAAAAATCCTAGAGGCTTTCCATATCAATCAAAATCCATGCTCTATTAACTATAAAAGTGATGTGGGAAACAACACACGAATATATCAGAACTTGCTCGATCTTCACAAGTTATAACATTTCATACTCTGATACCCTCACTTCTACTCTGGACATCGTAGAGTCAACATCGGCCTGACGATGATAGTCTGAGCACTATCGAAAGCTTGCCACTTGTAAATTTATTTCGAATCGATATTGTCTAATTATTTAAATTATTTATTATTTTACGATTCTCTTTTTTAAAATATTTATAAAAAATTTAAAGTTCAAGTGGGCGCAAGTTACCGCCAAAAGTGACGCTATTTAGCAGGTCTTTTTGGAATTTTTTTCTGGGCAAACTAAAAGAGATAACGAAAAATGACCGGGAATAGACCTCCCCAAAATAGTATATCGGGACCCCATAAAAAATATAAAATTTGGAATTTTCTGGTTTCTCCCCGATATGTACGGTTTTCACCACCAAAAAATCGGAATTGGGAAGTACCACTTCGGAATAAGCGAGAATGCTGAAATTCGATTCAAAGGCGTTCCGCAGTATAAAAAGTCATATCCTTGAATAAAATATTGAATTTTCTAAATAGGAGCGGTGCTCACTCTGGGGGTCGGTTCCACCAAAAATCCAGAATTAAGAAGTATCACTTCGGGACGAGCGAGGTACGAGGTAATATGAAGGTATTTCGCAGTGCAAAAAGTAATATCCTTGATTAAAATATTGAATTTTCTGAATAGGAGCCGTGTTCACTCTGGGGTTGTCGATTCCACCAAAAATCCAAATTTCGTAACCGTAGCGAAGCACGGGGAAACAGCTAGTAATACTATAAAAGTACTTTTCATAATATTCAGTATAATTTGGATTTCGATTTTGGTTTATCATTTTCAATAATGAATTCGTTTGTCCGCCGTACGCCGTGATGGGCACTTTTGACCGATTTGGATGGTATATAAGTCCCATTTGGGCTTTAATTGTGCCCCGAATCTTTTGGGTGCAATTGAATACAACCTTGGCGATTTTTGCCACTTCTTAGGGGTTTTCAGTATAGCTGTCTAAAAAGAGAATGGCAAGAGCTAAGATTTGAAATGTTTGTCATATTTGTGGGATCTCACATTTGGATGCAATCAAATATACCGCTAGTGGTTTTTATCGCTTTTTAGCGGTTTTCATTAATCCTGTCTAAAAAGAGAATGGTAAGAGCCACAGACCTCAAATTTGGTATGTATATCCAAGTCAAATTGACTTCATCGTGTAAATTTTTTATTGTCTATCAACAGCATGGATTTACCTGCAAGAGATCTACTATCACAAATCTCCTTTCTTATCAGCAGGACATCCTGAAATCATTTCAGTCGTCATCTTCAGTCCATTCCATCAACACAGATGTTGCTAAAGCTTTCGATAGGGTTGATAGTCGTTTTCTTCTTGCAAAGTTAAAATCCTATGGCATTGGTGGATCTTTTCATCTCTGGCTGTCGGACTACCTTCGGGACAGAACTCAGATTGTTCGGGTTGGTGATCATTTCTCCCGTCCCATTCAGGTTCTGTCTGGAGTTGGTCAGGGCAGTCATATAGGTCCCTTGCTTGTCAGCTTGTTTTTCAATGACCTATCTAAGTTTGCCCACCATTCTTCGCTTCTTATGTTTGCTGATGATGTTAAGTTATACAGGTCCGTTAATGGTCGGGAGGATTGTAGGCTCCTTCAGGAGGATTTGAACCGTTTCTATGATTGGTTGAATGTTAATGGAATGCAATTGTCCTTGCATAAATGTTTTGTGATTTTTCACGTTGTCATCAACCGTTAGAGTATGCTTACTTCATAAACTCTGTCAGCCAAATCAAGGACCTGTGAATCCTCTGTGACCGGAAACTGTCTTTTGCTCCGCATGTCACAAATTTGTCCATGCGGTGTCACCGTCTTTTGGGTTATGTCGGTAGGAACTCAAAGGGTCTCTCTTCAGCAGCCTTTGAGATATTTTTCAAAGCTTTGGTTCGATCTCTTCTTGAATAAACTTCTTTGGTCACCTTCTATTGTATGAATAAACTTCTATTGTATGATGTGCATGCTCACATGTTGGAGCGTGTACAGAATAAATTTTTACGTACTTTTCGTTTTCGTCATCCCAATGTTGCCATATCTTTGCCTTCTCTCAAGGAGCGTAGAATCTCCAACGATGAAAAATTCTTTGACACACTTTGGAAGGGAGATGTTGATTGTGCTGCGCTGCTGGAATCGGTCAGAATCGACTGTCATCGCCGTCTGAGGGGTAAACGCACCTTCTATGTGAACAATTGTGCTACAAATTACCTGTATTTTGCACCAATCAACCGATTGATGAGACAAGCAAATTCTTGTTGATAGTAACGTTTTTTACTTTCTCTTCCATAGAAGATAAAGTATTGTATTCGTGCAGAAATTTTAGAGATATTTTGGCTGAAAAAATTGTTTGACGGGAAGCCAAATGACAAAATAAAGATCAAATATATTCGGCCATTTTGCTTTTGGGCCATATATTCAAAATTTCGGGTCATTTTTGGATTTTGAAAATATTTGGAGCCACGGGGCCCAAAAAAAAAAAAAACAGTAGCAGCAGCAGCAACAACAACAAAAATAACAGCAGTCTTGTATGGTCATTCTGTTGTTATTAAGGGTAAGTGGTAAGTGACATACCAGATAAAAACGATAATCATATCAAAGAGACGTCGACAGGGGATGCAATTCTTGGTGTNACGGTAATATTCTTCATACATTTTTTTATGATTATTTTATTTTTAATATTTTTTTTTTCTCGCTTGTTCAGTAATATATATATATATTTCTATTTTGTTGCATTTTCACTTATTTATTTTATTCGCTTACACGTACTTATTTTTATGATTTTTTTCATTTTATTCAATGTAATATTTTTTTTTGTTATTGTACAAAGGGTTCGACCCGTCAATAAATATATTATTATTAAAAAAGGTTCTAATCACGCCACAGATTGGAATCGTCACGAGGGAAAAAAAATCACCCCCCCTCAATTTTTTGGGGGGGAGGGGAGGGTGTAAAATAATAAACCCATGTGTCACATTGGCAGAGTTTTTCTATCAGTTTTAGCTTTTTATGTTTCTTTTACACAAAAAAAGGGGGGGCTCTTAAACAAAAAAAAAATAATCTTGCCTTTTAAAGAAAAATGTTTCCAACATTTTGCAAATTTTTTTAGGCCAAACTCTCCAGACAATTTTCACTGAATTGTAACACTGTTACTTACAGTGTTACACCGATACCGAGGTTAGAAAACAGTTTTTTTTCCTCTCACAAATAATATTTTCGTTACAAGTTTTTTACCCTCTAAGAAAAGGGTGAAAAGTAAGAGAATTTTTCATTTTATAATGCTACAAACTCCCCAAAGGGCTCTAAAATTTCAAAAAAAAATTCTTTATATTTAAATTTTTTCTTCAGGTACGGCTTATAAAAAAATGGTTCCATTTATATTATTCAAATTAAGTGCCGGGTTTATTGTTCTTAGTGGAACTCAATTATTACCCGCCACCAGGGACGGGTTCACAAGAGGGAGGTTCAATAAAGATCTCATTACATAACTTGCGAGTTCTTTTCTTTCTTTTAATGACCTTTGTAAAAAGTTATAACCTCTTGAAAACTTTTTATTAAAAAAAATATTCTTCCCTTTACTGTATTAGGTTCAAATAGCAAACCTCATAAGTCACACTTCGTAACTTTAGGTTTTGCTAATAAGGTTTCTGCATTTCTACTTTTTCCCCTCTCTTCCCTTAATTATTCAAGTCACGCCAGTGATATTTTTACACGTTGTGTATGGTTTACTTGTCTTTCATAATAATTCAAAAATAATTTGTGTACCAACTACTAAAATTTTTTATAGAGTTACCTGAGTTACGGAGCGCTTTCGTCTATTACGACATTATCAACATAACATTTTTGAAATATTATTTCATTATGACTACTAACTTCCTTCTTCAATTAAATATATGTCTTTCATAAGTCGAAAATCCACTTTTTGAAAATTTTGGACACACACTCTTTTTAACTTCTTTAATTATGGTCATTCGAGACGGAGGTTGTACCCTCCTTTTTCTGGATACTTGCAAACCAGCTGCCCACATTGGGTCAGAAAAATAGCCAACATCACGAGTTAGCGAACCTACCTGACACCCACATGGTACAATCTCGCTGACGTTGCTTAACTTCAGTGATCTAATGGGAAGTGGTGTATTCAACGTGCCATAGACGCTGGCTATTTAAATATTTATCTCTTCGTGTTGGACACTTTAAATCTTAACATCCCAGTTTTGGTAGTTGAGTATAAGAAATGAGTCATGCGATTTTTTTGGAGACACTACAATTCATTTAATTGAGGGTGATATTAGGCGTGTTTTTTTTTTATCTTATGGAAAAAGAAAAATAATTCAACCTGTGAGGAAATATTAAACTTTTTACTTTATCTTCCCATATAGGTACGAAGTATAGGTAAGTAAAGTATTGTATTGTAGAGATGTGTAAGTAAGACTCTTTTAGAAGAATCGACTCAGAGAGGCCATGGCCATTGTCCAAGTGTGAAGTGGGTACTGTTTAAAGAGTATTGAGACAGAAAAAGGGCAATAATAAATTTGAGTGCGGTATGAACAGCAGCAAGAATAAACTTGGCCTCAATAATAGATATCACTACGTTCATGGGCGGATTTTTTTTGGAAGTGTGATTGGAACTTGGCCTTTTTTCAATGATAATTTTTTTGCGAGATCTTAATATTTTTTGTAAAGATTACTTACTATGTATGGGAAACACTGAAATTATTGTGTTAAGCGGACCCAAATATCAAACCGAGATCTAACACCAAATTAGTAATAAATTAATATGTATTACAAAGCTAATAAAAACAGCAGTATTTAATTGTGTATCTTCTTCCCTTCTGAAAGTTAAAAAGTTTGAATTTTGATTTTTACGCGTTTAATTGATTTTAAGTGTATTTTAAGATTTCAGCGCCCTAGCAGATGAAATGACTAGCACATCCCTAACGATATAGCAAACATTGTCAAAGACAGATGGGAAACATACTCTGAAGTCAGGAGACTATCCCAGCAAAGAAATGAGTACCGCCGTTCGGTAAACGAGGCTCCCGACATTTTCTAATTACAAAGTGGTAATGACAAAGAAGATTATGGGGATACCTCTTTTTGTACAAACTCATGACGGTTTATCAGTGATACCAAGTGAAAATCCGGGCCCGAAACTGAAAATTTACGGACTGAAAATTTATTAAAAAATTCATGAATCCTCAAGAGCAAATAATCTAAACATTAAATATTACATGATGTATAATATAAACTAAAGATGTTAAATTACTTCTATTAATAACAAATCATGAAATCATGATCAATGAATCAAATCAATTAAACTGTATAAAACTAGATAATCGAGGTGGTAAGCTTAAATAAAGATCATACACTGAAAATCGACATTCTTTATTGACATGTTTTATTGTAACGTACAAATATAATTCTCGAGTACATCTACTCTCTTCTGCAAATAGTTTTTGGTAAAATTATAGTAGATTTTGGTTGTTATTTGCTAAAATTATAGTAGATTTTGGTAGTTATTTGATACAATTTTAGTAGATTGTTAAAGAATATTACGATTCCAAATATAAATTTTTTAGTTTCGGGCCCCTCCGATAGTAGAGGTACTACTAAGAAGTACTGAATTTTGATGAGTGAGTGGTCTGTTATACCCATACCCCTTTATTTACGACCCCCCATTCTAGCACAGCAAGTCTATTGAACATACATTCCATAGTGTAGTTCAATACTACGGGATAAACTTCAAAAGTTAATATTAACCCGGGCAGGAAATGATAATTTCAAAGTTGGCATTTTTGGATACTCACTGACAGACTGATTTACTCCTCATCAAAAGTTTCAGGCACTTCCCGTATACCTAGAGCGCTGAAACTTTGCATGAAGTTACCGCTTGGAGGAAGACAATACAACGTTTTTTAATGTAGTTTTAACTGATAAAACACTGAAATCTTGCTTAAAGGTAGATGTCTAAATGCAATTAAGCGGGAAAATATTTATATTCCAAATAATATAAATATCCAGTCTCCATTTTTTACCCAGAATCAGTTAATAATATTGAGCGGTCCCCGAGAGTTTAGCGACCTATTCGATCAAAAATTCGAATTTTACGACCCAAAAACATATATTTAGACACCCCACACGACCCTTAGCAGTAATTTGTAGATTTTGGGGTGTTAATCTTGGACGCCATCTTGAACTCTGGGTGTATCGACAAAATTTGAGAGTGTCACCTAAAGATTTTCATTTTCTAGAGATCAATAGGAAGGGATTTACTCCCCTTCCACTCTTGTATTATCAAACTGCACACAGAATAGGATTTCGTTGCCTATGACCCCAGACTAATTTTAAGAGATAGTAGGATTTGCTTAAATGTACACGCAAATAAAAAAAATGAGCTGCAATTAAAAAAGGCTTAAGATATCGTTCTGAAAATGATATGTGCACCCTTGGGTATACACAGAATATAATAATATATATATTTACGGCTCCAGCCCTTTTTACAAACAACTGTTTATCCCCAATGCGGTTCCATTCCGATTACTTTTGGGTCAAAACATACGATTCTTACGAGATATTTGTACGATTCTTTCGAAATATTTGTACGATTTTTGCGAAATATTTGTACAATTCTTTCGAAATATTTGTACAATTCTTACGAAATATTTGTACGATTCTTACGAAATATTTGTACGATTCATTCGAAATATTTGTACGATTTTTGCGAAATATTTTGCGCAATTCTTAATTTTTTTCAAACATCACCCTGTTTATAGAGAAGATTAAAGAATAATATTCATACTTTTTGTACATTAAATTAAGCATAATGTTCTCATAATTCATCCACAATTGTAACTAATTTCATAAACCCCAACCTTCTTGCGTTCCTTCTCCATGTTGCTTCTCTCGAACTGTACAAATTATTTATACGCTTGATAATAACATCACATAAAAGAAGTACATGCTTGTAAAATATATTAAAATAGAATTTAGAACAAGAATTGAATTAGATATAAACAAAGAGAAAAAAGAAGAAGAATAGAAAGATCTAAATGAATGAAACTCCCTAATCTCCGACCTCACAATGCAGTACTCCGGAAAAAGGTGATGGCCCCAAGGAATCCTCCTTATTTTACATTCAAAATACTCCTTAAATCCAAAAGCATATCATTTTAAACATACTCGTATATTTAATTTGAATTAAAAGTTATCTATCTATAATAATAAAAATCAATGTAACGATAGATGCATGTGTGTATGTATCAAAAATTATTTTGCCAAAACGGTAAGAAATATTGCAAAATTGATGGGAATAGACCCCCCCCCCCCAAAAAAAAAAAAATATAGACTTTCACCCTAGAAAAATTGTCAAAAATCAAAATTATTGAACTGCGACCAAACATCGCAGCTTCGCACACTCTGTCTCCCCACCGCAGCGTCATTCCCGCTCGTCGATATCTTAAATTTTGACGCGACATCATATCAATTCAAAGCGAGTAAGTTTTAGGTGGCCTTTCAATAAATCATACTTTAGGACATAGTGTGTAAAACTTTATGTTCTACAATTTTAGAACATAGAGTCAAGTGTTTTTTTAAATATTTTGATTTCTTGGAATTAGAAATATCAATATTAATTATTGGTACTCTGATAAGTAATGTAGGTCCTCAGACCGTGTAAATAAAATGGGTTTGGTGTTAGGAAATGCATTCAGTCATTAAATAACTCAGCTTCAAACCAATGATAAGAGATCATGAACAAAACTGTGGGAAGTAAATTAGGGTTACCGTGCCAGGAAAGATTTACAACCGAAGAGAGTAGGCAGCTAACAAAAGGTTGTGGCATGGTAGAAAAAAGAAGCAGCGCCGACCCCAAATAGAATTGGGTGAAGTTAAAGAAGAAGAATATACTCTGATAAGTAAAGAGATGTGTTGTCTGAATGTATTCTTCAGCTCCTCTAAAAACGTTTTTGGAGCATATTTACAAGCGATCTTGAAAAGTTTATATGGGTAAACTGGATAAAATCATTTTGGCAACGAAAAATTTTGTGTTCGAGCATGAGAAATATTTGATGTTGTTTACTATTCAACATAAAAAAACACACACCTTATCAGGAACAAAGTATAATAATAATAATTTATACTTTAGAAAGCTTGCATTTTCAGTTGTTTTGACTTTTACATTAGTAGATCCTCGTTTACTTGGGGGAACTCTTTTGTCAACTTGTTTTAATGTTACAAGTTTTGACAGCATCAGTATTAACCCTTCCTCTTTAGACTCCATTATTGTCACAGACATGGGAACTTTCTTCTACCCTTCCATTTGGGTACATCAACATCAGAGCATATGAAGCTCAATTTTGTAATTGTCTCGCCGGCGGGAGGTTTTTCTTCATTAATATTTTCTCTGCTATGTTCTAATGAGAGAACGTAAAACATTTTCTTTTGTGAATAATTTTCCTAAGAGCTTTTCTACGGAGCTATTTTTCAATTTTCTACTCATTGCATAGAATATTTTTGTGTTTGATCCATAATCATGCTGAGACAAGGACATTGACTGGATGTTTGTTTCTTATGATAGCGTTCGTTCTATAGTTTATTGGTTAATGAAATTTTAAAATATCAAAGAAAGTTGCCTCATTTCAAAATTTTGGAATAGTGCTCGCATGAAGAAAACCATTTGAAGATAATTGAGTAGAAAATGCTATTATTAGCAAGAAAATTTGAGCACCAGCTTCATTAGGTGACGGTTCTAAGCCCGTGTAATACAGAAAGTTTGGTGTTAGGAAGGGCATCTAACCTTTAAGAAACGGACTTTTCAAACCAGTGATGAAAGGTTATCAGCTAAATGCGAGCTTTTACGCAGTTTCAATTCACACTGTGATAAGCAAACCGTGCCAGGAAAGGGCTGCAGCTAAAGAGAGTAAGCACAGAACAAAAACTTGCGGCATGATAGAATTAAGGAGAGCAACGCGAACCCCAAATATAATTGGGAAAATTTAAGTTAAAGGAGAAGATTTTGATCAGTATTTGGGGTCACAAAATGTTGTTCTGGATGCTCGTTTCTGAAAATGAAGGGCGCTTGTGATTGAAATAAAATCAAAAACAAATGTCAAATTCTTGATGAACCAGCAACAATTTATTATCCCCAAAAACCAAAAGGTTAATCTGCCACTTCTTTGTTACGTAAACGAAATAGCAATCCAAACCACAGAACCCACTCAAAGTTGTAAATTCATGACACAAAGAATGAAAAAAAAAAAGAAATTTTCTTTTGAGTATATTCCGTCCGTCCTTCAACCACACAAGTTCATTACTATGCAAAACCAAATTCCACCTTAAATAATATAATTATAGAAAATCTAGGTTAAACCTAATATTTTTTTTTGAAGCCTCAGCTTTGAATACTGTACAAAAACGAAATTCGTTTTGTGTGTTTTGTGGTTTGAATGTCACATCATACGAAACATACATTCTTAGTATCTTCATTTATATTTTTAACTATATTGTCTGCAGCAGTGGTGTCCAACTGCCTTTACCCAAAATTCTTTTCACAAAGCCCAGTTGGTACAATGACTGCCTCAATGTTATCTACTTATACCACATTTTATTATTAAGTACACTATTTGTCATGGTTAAAAAATGTTGGCACAATTATTTTGGTCCAAAATTTGGTATATTTGTTTGCTTGGTATATGTTAGTGCTCCTATCACACGATACTTTCAGACAAAATTAACGGCTTTCAAATTTGATTTTGTTTTATGCTATAGCAACCTATTTATCTGTAATAAATATAATTTTGATATTTTCTATTTTTCCAATACGATTTCTGATCAAAATTTATTTTACTAGATATTTTCGAAAAATTAACTTGGGTGTCCGCAATCGCCTCAGAAATAGTTTTTAAATAAAGGACTGAACGGCCACCTAAAACTTTCTCGCTTTGAGTTGATATATTGTAGCGACAAAATGTAAGATTTTCGACCGTGACTGTCCGATTTTAGTGAATAAATTAGAAATTTGGCCGTAAATCAAGGTAATGTGTTACTTCACTGTATACACAATGTTATATCACTGCCTTTTACTCCTCATTGTAAATAAATTATTCGTTTAGTCAACGAATTTCCATTGTTTGAGCACGGAGAAAACACTGACGGGTGTTATAATCACTGTGTAAGATCACAGTCACTGACACTTTCACTCTGTATGTCTCTTAAGTTATAAGTGAGTAAGAAAGGTAATACTGGTAACATCCTCAAGTTCCGATATTGAGTATTAACCTAAGACAACGATCATACCACGTTGAATACGTCAGTTCCCGTCAGATCACTGAAGTTAAGCAACGTCCGGACCTGGTCAGTACTTGGATGGGTGACCGCTTGGGAACACCACGTATCGTTGGTTTTTTCCGGCCCAGCCCAGGCTGGGTGAGGTCAATGTGGGTTGTGGGTAGCTGGTTTGCAAGTTTCCAGCGAATGGAGGGTAAAACCCCCGTCTTGAATGACCAATAGATGTTAAAGAGACGTTAAGCCAAATTAAAAAAAAATTTAACCTGCAAGATTAGATAACAATTTAAAACTTTAGCAGCTTATAACCAAGTTGTATTTAGGCCTGCAGGCTCAAAGTCATTCATCTGACTATAACATCGGACAAAATGATGCCACTATTGGATGACATTGGGAATGATTGTTCAGCATTATGATGATGATCAAATAGAATCCGAGAAGGAGAGGGGAAGAGAAACAAAACAAAAATTTAACAAACAAACAAAACATTAACATTGAACTTTCAAAACATAGGACATCCAAATTTATTTTTTCATAAATATACTCGTAATTCTTCAACTTCACTCTTTTCTAATTCTATTTTGGGTTTGTCGTTGCTTTCCTTTTTCTACCATGCCGCAACCTTATGTTCGGTGCCCACTTTCGGCTGTAACTCTTTCCTGCCACGGTGACACTAGTTTGGTCCTCGCAGTATCAATTGAATCTGCATAGAAATTAGAATTTTCAATTTTCTGATGATCTCCCATCATTGGTTTGAAGCAGATTTTTTTTTTTTAAAGGCTGGATGCCTCTAAAAAAATCCTAACAAAAAACCTTCTGCATTTACACGGTAATAGGACGGTCGCCTCTTTGCTCCCCACTGTGGCTACATTTTTTTTTTTTTTTTTCATAAATATAATTATCGTTTGTCAAAGAACAAATTGTACGATTTTATGTAATTTGCTGAAACCTTTTTTTTCAATCTGACTCTTAAAATGGTTAGTCATTTTTAATATAATATCATAAACTCAATGCTATCGCCATTGTAGTTTTCACTAAAAATTTTTAAGACGTCCTTGTGGAAAACCTTTTTTAAATAACGTAAAATATCTACTTTTGAGAGGGGTAATTTTTTTTTCGTCACGATTCCAAAGGTTTATTTTTGAAAGTAATAATCCAATACTAAACTCCCCAGAAATATTAAATAAAATAAATTTCAAATTGCATGCGAGGGAGAGAGGGAGACAATGTCAAATCATATACCTATTTGCCATCAATAGAAGCAAAACGAACATCGGGCAAGTTTATCTCATTTTTTGAACAGATAGCATTGGCAGTTCATCTGCAGTCTCGAAAACATTGAGAGATTCTTCAATATTGTCAGTATTGACGATTAAAACTGACTATTAACATTAAAAGAGGTATAAACAACCTCTTTTAACTATACTTGTCTTACTGACAATATCCGTTGTCAGACGTCGCGTAATAATTTTCGTTCGATTCGTTTTACCACTTCATGTTGCTACCTCAAAAAANAAAAAAAAAAAAAAAAAAAAAAAAAAACGATAAACAAAATGACGGATAGTAATTGAATAAATCGGATGGGACATTATCAAGATGGCATACTCAGGAAAATCAGGTTTGCGCATATCCAGACATAAGCGCTGCGCCGATGCAAATTCGTTGAAAATGTTTTAGACCATTTTTGATTTATTGTCCTGAAAACCCCAGGAAATTACATTCGAATGAACCATAGAAGGGCTAGTAAACTTTTTTTTTTCACAATTTTTTTATATAAATTTTAAATTTTCGTCTGTGTGAAGACGAATATTTAAAAGTCCACCCAAGTTTTCAGTTTGGTCATTTTTTTCTCCTTGTTTAAAATACAACATCGTTTATGTAAAACCTTTGTGACCCCCCCCCCTTTCCATACCGATAAAATTCGTCCCGTTACCATCACCTCAACTAACTTATTTCTAATGTACGAATGTATGGTACGAGAATTATCTGTGTTGTTCGAGGTGTAGATTTGTATAAAATCCTAGATACATCCTTCGTCCATTGTCCACCATACCTTTGGTTTTATCTTTTGAGTACGTGTTCCTCACATTGCAATGCTGGTTTGAATTTCTAATGAGTTTCAATATACCTTTTTGTTCTTGCTCATAAGTACAACTTATCATTCCATTGTTTTTTGTTTTCCTTTTTTTAAAGTTCATGTGTCCTTAGAAAGAGAGTTAGATTCTAAAGCATCAGTATATCATTGACAACGAATCTTCTGTACGACGTCATCTTAGATAGTAATGTAAACAAATGAGAGCATACTGCTTGAATCGACTGTCGGAAGTTTGAACTTCCCACCGACATTTCTCCAGAAAAATCCATCTTGTGGGAAAAAAAAAAATAGTGGAAGCGCCAAATGACTATTTCAACTGAATGCATTCGTCGTTGGGGAATATTAAATATTGTGATGAAACATATTGAATTTGTTCCGATTTAATTTTTTGAGCAGATTTAGGATGCGCCCTATTTTTACTTTCCTCATTCTACATTATGGAAAGTATTGTAATGGCCGGAATTTTTGGATGTCGAGTTTTAATGCCAAAACAAGTTTTGGGGTCCCCAGAGATTCGAATTTCAGCAATTGGTCAGTGTGCGTCTGTCAGTCTCCGAACAATATATTTCCTATGTTAATGTAATTTCTTTGTGATATTATGTTACAATTTTTGAGGACAGCATAGCATTACAAGGTATTTTCAATATTCACTACAATATCTCTAAACTTCATTTTAATAATTTTTTCCTTACAATGCTATCACTTGTCGCTATTACCATGCTGAGAACATATAATTCATTTGTTCACACCAGCTATGAGAATTACCTTAATTTGGACTTTGGTCATCCAAAGTCCAAAGTAAAGTATCGGAATATGTTTGGAAGCACCAGTAAAAAATATGGTGAGGCATTAAAAATTAAAAGTTTTATTGTACGAGTATAATTTTTCTTAACTTTATTTTACTTTGATTTTTTGAGCAGTTTTGGAGTAACTATTTTTACTAAACCGTTTTTTTTATATTATTTGGGATATGGCTTTTTATTATACATCAAAGAGAGTAAAAAATACTGAGTAATAAATTAAGATGCTATTATAGTGGACTAGGAGATTTTACAGGACAAACCAAATTGTTCTAGAACAGACCACGTAAACCAATCAATTCCTCTTCCTGATAGGTTTTGGTTTGTCGTTCTTGCTTCATTTTGGCTTATATCAGATTGTTTTAAGATGGCAAAAAAATGACCGTATGATTGTCCGGTTACCTGATGTGTTAGGTCTTTAGCATTACCCAGGGCACACAACGTGGAGTTGCAAATTACTCTATCATTTTGACCTCATTTCTGTAATTTGAGAGCTTCAATTGTACGTCACATACATTAAGCTGCGTCCACACTATGCCGCCCGGTGTTGTGCCCAGGCTGGCACGTCCACATTGCTTTTCATATCATCGGCACGCGGCCCGGCACTCAGTTTTTCACTCAGTCTTATCATCTGCTGCGATTTTTATCGAAGTTGCAGCCAGAAAACGCCTTAGCATCCGTAGAGGGAGGGAAAAGTATCCGTAGAGGGAGGGAAAAGTATCGTGTGAAAGATGTGTTGCTCGATGCAGTCGACGAGCCGAATTTTTGAATACCGGTGTGATGTTGGGTTTCAAAACTTCTTCAGAATGAAGAGTTTAGATTTTGAAGCTTTAGTCCGTATGATTGGACCAGAGATCAGCAGACAAAATACGTCATTCAGGAAAGTCATCCCTCCAAACGAATGAAAAAAAATCACGCTAAGTACTCTAGTTAACTCTTGAAATCAAAATGACAAAGTCAGGATCTCTAGCCCGGCCACATTATGCTGCGTTGGCATCTTTGATCTGGATCGGCATGGAGCGGGTTGGGATCTGGCCGGCTTTCGGCAAACCTGGACAGCACGTCTATACATGTTCGGCTTTGCCGGGCGGCATAGTGGGAATTCAGATTTACGTTCTTCTTGAATCAATTTCAATTTGGTGGAAACTATAATTTTTTAAATCTTTATTCTTGTTGCAGTAAAACCCCTATGGATCAAACTTCTTGACAATAATAATGCACTTTCAGCGGAGAGTACGCACAGTATCCGATGCGAGGTTGTTGGAGCCAGACCCAAACCAGCTATTAGTTGGTGGAAAGGGAATACACAGCTGCACACTTTCAAAGACGTGGTAAGTGTCGACATTTGAAAAACTTTCTTTGAAAAAAAAAATACAGTATGTTTTAGTAAGCGTATTATATAGAATTTGATTCTAAATGCTAATTTTGGATTTTTCTAAGACTATCAAATGCACTGAACTATTGTTGAAATTGATAATATTTTTTTAAAAAAATCATATTTTGTGTTTAAAAATCTGCTAATTTGCATTCAACAGAACTTTTGCTACTTAACAGTGAGCGACCAACCTCTGTAGCTCACTTATGAATTCCTTACTTAAGAGTGGTCCCTTATAATGGTATTGGAAATGATTGCCAGGAAATAATTTTCATTGCCGAAGACTGCTGTGTAACTGGGAATTTGTTGGAGACATCCACGCAGTCCAGTAGACTTGGTAAGAAGGCGTGCAATGAACTGTTTAGTCTTCATGTAGCTGGTTGCTGTTTCAAGGTTTACGAATAAATAATATAATTAATAAATAAAATAGAATTAACAATGATTATTGAGTAAAAAAGTATGAGGTGGTTATTTGATATTTGATAGCCCGTGTAAATACAGAAGGTTTCCTGTTAGGAAGGCCACCTTTAAAAATCTCTGCTTCAATCCAATGATGAGAGGTCATCAACAAAAAGCTAGATTCTACGCAATTGATAATGTGAGAAACAAGCTTTCCGTGCCAGGAAAGGGTTGCAGCTATGGAGATCAAGTACCGAACAAAAGATTGCGGCATGGTAGAATTAAGGAAAGCCAACCCCAAATACAATAGGGAAAGGGTAAAGCTAAAGAAGAAAAAGTTTATGTTAGCGCATTGACCTTAGATAAAACTAGACGTCCCTGGGGTTATTCAGACAGGGAGTGCATTCGCACTTTGGAAAGGAATCGAATACCCGAATCAGTCTACGATAATTTCCGTCTGACGTCGCGAGGACCCCAGCCCTAGCGACTGAATTTGAACCTACTTGGGTTGTTCCTCAAGCATATACAAGGGTTTATAAAAATGATATCCCCTCTACCCACACTACATTGAGTATGGGTTATTGATTGATCACCTCCAACTTGACTCCTGGGAGATGAGAAGGGACAATCATCAATATCTAGTTGAAGGTGTGTTTTTGAGGATCCAAAGATCAGGTCTTCGGGTGATATTTTGTTTAGTGTCCTCAATAGTAAGAGAGACTTATAAATGCAGGTCCCCCTAAAATAAAAGGCATGCTACTCTACAACAGTATGCGAGTGAAGCCAGTAAGTTTCTAGGGATATGGGGCTCCCTCGAGCGTCAGTAATTGCTGCATTTTTGTTTGAATCTCACCAGGATAAATGTGGTGTAGACGCTATAATTTAAAAAAATGAAACGCAATAAAATATAAATATACTCCCAAGTTCAAAGGTATATAAGTTTATTTATAAAAAAATTCCCATGGCTCAGTGGTCACTGCACTAGTCTTGCACTCGGGAGACCCAGGTTCGAATTATGGCAGGGGCAAACATTTGTCACTGTGGTTTGGATGTTTTCGGGGACCACACAGCCTCGTGAGAACAATTGTCCTCACGAGGCTACTCACTAGTAGCTATGGACATAAATGTGCATAGCCACCCGGTGTCAGCCTTGTAGGTAAAATAGAAAAATACATAATAATTGGGTAATGATTGATATTGGAAAAATCCTACACTGTGGAGTGAGCACCAAAGTTGTGACATAATATATAAGTTTATATGTTTATATTTTATTGGAAATAACAATTTATAAATACAGAGGTCCTTAACCTTAGCTAAAAGAGAATAAAAACCTAGCTTCTAAGAGGTGCAGGGCATTATTTTTAAACCCACCCTGCCCCCCGAAACCTGACCATCTAACTACTAACCTGTGCTGATGGAATCAAAACTATAAAAATAATGATAGAAGAAAATAAATAACAGATAGTCTTTGTATTCTCTTGCAAAAGTTTTCAGTTTTCAGTTGGATGTTTTTCCCTTAAATTGGGAAACAAAAGTTTTCACTTTCTTGTTTTGGGCAAGGGTAATAAATTATTGCAACAGAATGAGAGATAAAAAAACCGTCTGTCTAGTCGTGCAACAAACACGAACTTTAAACTAAACTTAGAACTTAAGAAATGAATTGTGTTCTATGTTGGGATTAGTCCCGTTCCGTCTTATCCGGAATAAGACGGAAGATACCACAAACCCGTATGTAACAATGTAACGTTCAATTGGACATTGAGCCCTTCCTTCCCTTCATTAGAGACTTACTCAGTGCTGTGATACAGAAGTGTCTCTTAGTTAACCCTTTACTGTGATACAGAAGTTTCTGTTCTGGTTATAACACTTAAACTATTTTTACAAGTCAGAATTACTTTCCTCTAGGTATTTTCTATTAAAACATTTACCGGGCGTCTCCGTGGCAGAGTGCGCATCACACTCGGCTTGCACCAGGGAGGTTCCGGGTTCTATTCCTGAACGGGTTACAATTTGATAAAGGTGTTTTCAAATTTTCTACTTGGTCTGGTTGTTATTGGGGGTAACTTAGCCTCTTGAGGACAATTGAGTAGCTATGATAATAGCGACAAGAGGTAGCATTATAAGGAAATTGTTAAAGTGGATAGCTTAGGCTTTGTGATATTGGAGTGATTGTTTATGTTGAGAATACCTTGTAATGCTTTGATGTCCACAAAAATTGTGACATAATAACACAAAGAAATATACATTTTTTTACATAAAACATGTACCAATTCAAATTAACGCTTACATTAAATCATCGAAAGTCTAAATGTCCATCAGTGTCCTTAGCTGTAAAAGTCAGATCTTATTTCTTTTCTGTAGCTTAAAATTAGGCCATTTTTTGGTAGAAAGTCTGGAGTAGGGTGGCCATTTAAGACATGTGAAAAGAAACCTAAATAAGGAAACATTTTAGCACAAAAAATATGTCACGAACCTTTTCGTTTCTTTCATAGCAGGGCCAGAGTGATGAGAAATTTTCAATACATAGTTAATAATTAGGTATAGAATACGAGTTATTTTCAATGTCTTCTGGCTCTGTTTTGAAAGAAATAGGAATATTTATCCGTTTTTTTTTTCTCTCCTAAAATGTTTCTTACTTCTGACTTTTTTCTCTCCTAAAATGTTTCTTACTTCTGACTTTATACCTGAAAATGACCGTTTTCAAAACAGGTCTAATTTTAACCTCCAAAAAAAAGATATGATTTTATCAGCCTACGGCACTGATGGAAATAAATTGTTTGATGGTTAGAAACCTTTTTTGAAACCTTTCAAACCTCAAAACGGGAACTGTTGTTACACAGGGTATAAAAAATGAATATTAGATCCTGTTAGGAAATAACACATTAAGATATTGTGAAGAAGACAGGGGTTTCAGTGTTTTGGCACACAAAACATGAATTGGACTACATTATATTTGACAATTACAAAAAAAAAAAAATAAACAGAAGCATGCAATCCCAGCATGCTAAAAATGCAATAACAACAAAAGCTTTGTAAGATGAAGTCCATCCATCTACCAATATTATACTAGTCCATCTGAACCGATGGAGTAAAACAAACCGATAAGCAACGCTCCGATATATTAACACATGTTGCATTAACAAGAGATCATGCAAGGTGGAACAAATTACCCACTGGAAAATATAGGGAAGGCAACAGGGAAATAACTCTATCCAACATCCATTTCCTTAGACATCGGTCTACGCAAATTGAATATAACCAATGTATTGAAAACATTGGCGAATTCAAGAATGAAAGACTGTGAAAACTCATTATTTTCCTCATTACATCAGTTTCATCATCACAACACTCGCTCTCATCTCCTCACCATTCCAACTCACCGCACCAACTTCATGAACCATTCACTTGCTGTTCACACTGCAAGACTGAGGAATCAGTTGCCGTCAGACTTGAGATTGTTGGGGAGTCGGTCTGGTTTCAAAATTCAGACAAGAAGACATTTACTGGCATCAGAAACTATTTGAATTATTATTCAAATTTTCCCTAGGGTTTACTTTGTTAGGTAGGTAAAAGATAGGCAGGGATTTCAAAGGAATTAACCGCGCGTTTGAATGAACTATATTAAACTAGGCAAACTATATCTTTTCCTAATTCTTTCTTTCCTTCTTCTTAATTCTTTCTTTCTTACTATCCTTCCTCTTTCCGTTTATATTGTTTCATTCAATAAAGAGTAAAAAAAAAAAAAAAAAACTATATTTGCTTCACTATTTACCGGATGACGATGATGATGTCAAATCCTGATTATTTTTCTGATGTTAGGCCGGCCATTCACGATCAGTCCAAACTGTCAGTTTGGACTAATATAGTCCAAACTGACAGTTTGGACTGACAACTGAGATGCCCACTGTTCAGTTAAAATCATCAGTTCTCACAAATCTCACAATGGATTCCGACGACGACATCGCTGTTCTCGGATTATTTTTCGTAATGATCAAGAAAAATAAAAAAAGAAAGCCAAAGATAAAATAAAACATACTTTATTACCTAGAATATAACCAATTTCTGAAGAGAAATTGGTTAACTGAGAAGTCTGAGGACTGAAAGCGCCATTCACGTAAATTTTTTAACTGTCAGTCCAAGCACCTTCAGTCCAAAATATAAATTTTTTATAATCCTACAGTCCAACCCATCAGTCGAATTGGACTGTCAGTCCACTGCCATTCACGTCAGTCGAAAGTATCAGTTTGGACTGATCGTGAATGGCTGGCCTTAATTTTTAAATAAATTAAAACAAAACAGTTACCAAAAACACTATTTATAATTATTTATGAAGAAACTAGGTTTGAATCATTCGATACATC
Source organism: Pachypsylla venusta (assembly GCA_012654025.1). Lineage (NCBI taxonomy): Eukaryota > Metazoa > Arthropoda > Insecta > Hemiptera > Aphalaridae > Pachypsylla > Pachypsylla venusta. The sequence continues at coordinate 9,351,092 of CM022878.1, read as the reverse complement.
ATCATCAGTCTAGACGAGTCGAAGGATGGACTGAACTTCCATCCTTACACTCGACTAGACTGATGATGAATCGAATGATTCGAAACTGGTTTCTTCATAAATAATTATAAATAGTGTTAACTTTTTTTCTGATGTTAACTTTTAAATAAATTAATACAAAACAGTTACAAAAACACTATTTATAATTATTTATGAAGAAACTAGGTTTGAATCATTCGATTCATCATCAGTCTAGACGAGTCGAAGGATGGACTGAACTTCCATCTCAACTTCCATCCTTACACTCGACTCGACTGATGATGAATCAAATGATTCGAAACTAATTTCTTCATAAATAATTATAAATAGTGTTTTTGGTGTTTTGTTTTAATTTATTTAAAAGGCAATATTTTTTAACACTTACAATTAACATGTTATTCAAACATTTAAATTTTTCTGATGATCAAGAAAATAATTTGTCACTTTATTTATATTTGCATCATTGCATATAAGTTTCTCGAAGGGTTAACTTTCGACTGCCACGTATATAATGTGCAAACTTTGTTGCAATGAATACGAAACTGCCACTATTAAAGCATGTAATCAAAGTAAAAAGTTTTTACAGCAAATTTGACATTTTGCATATCTCAAAACATATTAAGGGAGAAGTTCACATTATTACACGAAATGTTTACGACCTCCCATAAACTACACAACGAGATACTTTGAGGTTTTCATTACCCTTAGCCCTTATTGTTTATGTGAACTTTAACGCCTTTTATCCGAAGAAGTCATCCAATTATAACTTCTCTAAATCTTCCATAATGAAAAAGAAATTCTCGTGGTCCTTAATTATCTGGCCAGTCCTGACTGGTCCAGGGAGTTTTGCCTCCCTGGGCAAACGAGAAGAAAGGCACCCACTTTTTTTATATATAAAAAAATGTTTTTTTCATTTCTATCTTAAAATCTGCAGTGCAGACTGGAATACAGCTCTTCGATATAAGGATAAGAAAAAATCCGTTGTGATCAACTTATGTCATCCCCTCAAATGCCGCCCCAAAGTGTCGCCCTGGACAGATGCCTTATTTGCCTATAGCTAGGACCGTTCCTGACAAATAGACGCATGACTGTAGTATACCTTTTTGGTTTATTATTTTCAATAATGAACCTTTGGAATCGTTACAAAAAAAAAAAAAAATACCACCCCTCAAAATTTGATATTATACGTTTCTAGGTACGTAGAATCCAAAAATCATATATAAAATTGTCCGCCGTACGCCGTGATGGGCACTTTAGCCACTTAGCGTTGAGCGATGTGGATGAAATTTGGTATATGGGTCCTATTTACGTCTAATTACGCCCCAGATTTGGAATCGTCACGAGACTCCCCCCCTCAATTTTTTTTGGGGTGCAATCGAATACACCCTTGGTGATTTTGCCGCATTTAGCCTTTTCAGTATTGCCGTCTAAATGGAGAATGGTATGTTTTGGGTTCAATCAAATTGAGGTTTTCATTAATCCTGTCTAAAAAGAGAATGGTAAGAGCCAGATACTTCAAATTTAGTAGGTATGTCAAATTAAGGGTCTAATTACGCCCCAGATTTGGAATCGTCACGAGACTCCCCCCTCTATTTTTTTTGTTAGAAAAATAATAAACCCATGTGTCACATTGGCAGCGTTTTTACTTTGTATTCCATATATCCGGTAGGAAGCATTTGCGGGCATATATACCTAGAAAAAAATCTTATTTTTATCCCTTGTTAATATGATTTAATTCACACCCTGTATAAGTGGGCTCCGCAACTCTTCATAAATGTAAAGGAACCTTGAGCAAATATCGGTGACTATTTTCACGGTAAAGGTCTTATGACACTATTTGTCAAGACTCCAAAATTTTGGCACAATTTATTTGATGTATATTTGTTGAATTGGTGTGTTCGTATACCCGTATGTGCCCCTATCACACTATTAGATGAGACTGTCAAGTAAAATTATTTGCTTTCAAATAATTGTAGTAAATATAATTCTGATATTTTTTTTCTTTTACCAATACGATTTCTGATAGGAAACAGACGCCTCAGATATATTTTTTGTTTCTGAGACGTTTCAAAACCTAACAGACTATTTAGACAATTTTTTTTTTTTCCTTTTCTGCTTGATCCAATAAAATCAAATAGTTTGTGATTTTGATCAAATACATTGGTCGATTACGCTGTTTGGTACTGTTTGAAGTAATTAAATGACAAAATTTGGTATGATGACAAATAGTGTGATAGGTATTACCTTAAGGAAAAATTGAGTCCTAATTAGATTTGTGGTATCTTTCTCATAAGTTTTATTTGCAAAAAATAACTAAAGCGCGTATCTACAAAGTTTAAGACTTAAATCAGATCAGGATGGAATCATTGCTTTTGATTTTTGTTATCTTGCCTTATATATCGTTCCAACGAGCACAATTTATTTCCCTTGTGGTGTATGGCGTATACATATAAATTGGTATGTTCTCATTAAGAACATTTTTCTGTCTACCGCAAAAAAAACGTTTAATTTAGACATAGCCTTTTGTCACCGAAAACGTGGTACCAAAAAAAAAAAAAAATCGATGATCCAGTGGCATGTGTAATTAAATAGAGATATTTGTTCGATGATCCAGTGGCATGTGTAAATAAATGGAGATATTTGTTCGATGAAACAGTGGCATGTGTAATTAAATGGAGATATTTGTTCGGTGATCCAGTGGCATGTGTAATTAAATGGAGATGTTTGTTTGATGATTCAGTGGAATGTGTAATTAAATGAAGATGTTTGTTTGATGATCCAGTGGCATGTGTAATTAAATGAAGATGTTTGTTTGATGATCCAGTGGCATGTGTAATTATATGAAGATGTTTGTTTGATGATCCAATGGCATGTGTAATTAAATGGAAATGTTTGTTTGATGATCTAGTTGTATGTGTAATTAAATGAAGATGTTTGTTTGATGATCCAATGGCATGTGTAATTAAATGGAAATGTTTGTTTGATGATCCAGAGGCATGTGTAATTAAATGGAGATGTTTGTTTGATGATCCAATGGCATGTGTAATTAAATGGAGATGTTTGTTTGATGATCCAGTGGCATGTGTAATTAATTGGAGATGTGCCCGTGCAGGCTTTTTTTCTTTCAGTAAGGTTTAATTTCTTGCAAGAAGACTGATGATTTATAAACTTTTCTTTTTAAGTGGAAACACAATCGTCCGTGATGTTTTTTCCTGTTGGAGGTGTCACTCAATCCCCATTCGCTGTTTCGTATGATTGCATTGTCATTGTCTGGACCTCTGTTTGATGATACAACCGTTTGTTGACTACTCTTAATTAGTAGCATTATATTTTCCTGCAAAAGCTCTCGTTCCACGTTTTAGACATCAGTACATTTAATTTTATATGTTTCAAATTTTCAAATTCCTACAAAGATAATCATAGTTTGCACAATATACTAAAAATGTATGCATCTATTCAAGATACTGAAACTCTTTGAGATTTCTCTTTTACTTAAGATCTTTTGAGTTTAATTTAGAAGAGGTATTTGAGTTTGGGGTGGGGGCATTAGTTGCTATCATTGTGGTAATATGATTAGCTTTAAAATTTGAAATGAACTTTTTATTTCTTTTGCTGCTGTTATTATTTCTCACTTATATTAAGCAGTTTATCTAGCCTGATCATGAAGCCACATTATGCCCACTATACAGTGTAACACAATTCGATGTTTAAAGCTTAACCATAACATTTTTGAAAATGCTTCCCATTAAAGCTACAAAAACTGAAAGATTAGGGAAAAAATGTCAATTATCGTAAATAAATTTGAATGCCACATAAATCTAGGTATTATTATTAAACTGGTTGCAGATCTCTATTGAGACTGATTTCAATTATAACTGCGCCGTTTATTTGGATCTATTGTGACCAATATTTGGAAAGAGGCGGGAATAAGTTAGATTCAGGACTTTCTTATCAGTTTTACGAATCCACCGCCACCGCCCCAACCTACTGAGCTTCTGAAGCTGTTAAAGTAAGTGACAGAAAATTAAATTTTTTTCTTCCAACTTACAGGATCTGTAGTTTGAACGGAAATCATTTGCGTACGTGGCGTTTCAGAGTGAAATTTTATTATTTTGATGACAAGAATACGTCATCAGTCTGGAGGTTCTACTGTATAACCTATATTTCACAGTGGAAGTTAAGTTGGAAGAAATTACGCACTCGGTTGATTAGTAAAAATAATAAAAATATTCGTAAACATCTTCCTAGTCCCAAAAAATTTGAAGCATGTTTGTATCATTTTAAAATGTTTTATTTTTGTAAAACTGATCAGATTTCTCGAACATTTTTTCCCCGCCAGAGGTGCAAGTATTAAGTTAGCTCATGTCCTAATTGAAAACGCTGTTTCTAAAGAGGTAATAGAATTATGCGAAAGATATATTTTTCATATTTTTAATATCTCCCCTTATTATAATTTTCACTGTTTTCATGTTTATAATGTGTTCGATTCAGGACGTAAAAATAAGAACTTTATCCTCTTGCCCGCAAATCTCTTGCCCCGGAGGAGATTTGGAGCAAAAAGTGAAAAGTTTCAAGCAGTATTTGAACTTTTATGCCCAACTCTTGTCTTCACTTTCATTTCATTCAAAGATGTCGTTTTTGGGACTCTCTTTAATTTGTTCTGAGATTGAGAAAAATTTATATTAGCTATATATATTTCCAATAGATGAGATTTGTTCAATCATATGAGTCTTATTTAGGAATCTCTTGCTTGCATACGCTTCGATAAAAAAAGTCTTACTTTAAGCTCCTGTTTCGATTGTGAGATTAGGTAAAAAAACACACACCCTGTAAATAAAAAATGGGTCCTTCAATTATGAAGAACAAAAAAATTGAAGTGAGCTGAGTTGAACTTAAAACAAAAGAAACACTTCTTGACTCCTTTATTCTGTCTGGCTGTCAGTCCTTGTTATAATTATATCCCTTTGTTTATGGTTTGTTATATCAACTAAAAAGAAGAAGAAGTAATCTCCAAAATTGATAAACAAATACAAGAAGTGCTCGATTGAATATTTCACTCTTTGGTTCTTCATCATCATTGGAATCGTCTTCTCCGTGGGGTTTGGGTCGCCAGGGGTTGATTTGATTTCCCCGCTTGGACCAGTTATATGATCTAAAAAGTATATTTGAGGGGAAAGAAGAAGAAATCGCCAAACTAGATAAACATCATTAGAATCGTCTTCTCCCGTGGGGTTTCCGTTACCAGAGTTTGGTTTGACCTCTTCGCATGGACCGGTAACTCCCTATGCGATTTTGGGAATAGGGGTGTTCACCAAACTACGCACACCCCCGAAACTGCCAACAGCACGTGATATATTCGAGTACTAATCAACTTTCGCCCAGATCACTCTTGCTTAACTTTAGTGAACTGATCGGTACTTTTATAGTTATTAATTTCCGCGTTGAATGTCAATTATATTATTTGGTCCTTATATTTAGTGACATGCATGGATACTGCCTGAACCACCGTCAAGGAGACCTTGTTGACCGCATGTGGATGTATGTTTGAACCTGAAAGCAGATGGGGCATGTCTTGCATTGATCCACAATCGTAATAAGGTATCTGCCTCAGAATATTTCCATTTTGCATATCTGTCAACACCTGTGTTTATTTCTCCCAAAAAAAGGGAGTATAAAAACGGCCTCGCTTTTTAGGGGGCAATGTTTTTTTTATATAGAAAACTGTCCTTTCTATGGGTTAGTGTTGTAGTGGTTAAGAGTGTGTTCAAACATCGATAATACTTTGCCCTCATGAATTTGAGATATATACCAGATGATAATAGCAACCCAAAAACTGCCGGTGTTAAAGGACTCTTCAGTCCTATTCGGGCAGTATAAATAAGGACTTTTTTTTTTTTTTTNTTTTTTTTTTTTTTTTTTTTTTTTTTTTTTTTTTTTTTTTTTTTTTTTTTTTTGTAGTTGACGATTATTTGACATTATCGTCGGAGAGTTTAAATTGTCGATTTTTTTAAATTATTCCAAATTGAACGCGAGCTATGCCGCAGTCCTTCAGATTGCTATTCCGAACTAAGATGTGTTTTGTGGAAGAAATATATTCCCCACCCCCCTATATCAAGTTCATGTTAATATTATTTTTCACTATTTAGCCACTGTATATTAGATTCTGATAAACAATGAATATTAATGTGTACTTTGAGTCAGCAATATATTTTATAACGATCAATATTATTATGTTCCGCTCAGCATTCTGATGCAATGCAGTAGTCAACATTTTAGTCCGATACTACAAGCTTTCCAAGTGTATGTAAAATAAAAGGTCCGCCTTAGGTTGCCTCATTCAATCGTTTTTCTTTTGTTTAGCAAGGATACCTTGGAGGTCAACACTAAGCTTTGGTGGCAATCGCTTTTGACTTTGCGATATGTTCAAATTTGGATTCTGCTTAATGTACTATCACACTATTTGTTATAATACCAAGCAGTGTTATAATATCATGTTATAATGTTATAATACCAAACCAAATTCGCTATTTGATTGTATTTGTTCAAACACAAAAGTGTCCAAAATTTGTCTACATGGTCTGATAGGGTTGCCATTTTTGTCATGTTTGATCGTATAGAAAACGATTTCATTAATCTTACCTTTGAAAAATATTTCTGAGGCGTCTGCGGGCACCCAAATCTTCAATTATCGAAAATACATATGTGAAGAAAAACATTATCTTCTTTTGATCAGATTTTGTATTGAAAAAATAGAAAATATATCAAAATTTATACTTAAAAACGCGATATTTATTACAGATAAATATCTCCATGCTATGGTATAATATACAGCAAAAAAAAAAATCTTATTTGAAAGCAAATAATTTTATTTAAAAGACTCATCAAATGGTTTGATAGGGGTAAAATATACAGTATGTTCCAGAAGTCCTAGCGGTGGCCCTGTAAATTTTGAATGGCATAGAATTTTTGAATTCTGATCGATCTTAGGGATAGAAAAGGTGCCACGGATATTCGGTTGGTGATAGTAAAATCCAAGTTTGATTCCCGGAAATTACATTTTTTTAAAAAAAAAATCGGTTTCTCATGAATTTTAAATGGAATTATATCAATTTTATTTTTTAATATAAGAGTTGTAATAAAAAAGAACTAAGTTTTATTATTTTTTTTTGAAAAAAATAATCATGCGCGGAGATACAGAGGTCTGAAATTGTATTTTGTTACACCCTGTATAAAGTCCCCGGTTTCTAGCTTTGATGTATAAGTGCAATTGTTGTGTTCCAATAAAGGTTACTCATAAACTGAAATCATCAAATGAACAAGTTTTCATTTTTTGCAGTGTCGTAGACTGACAAAGGCAAATCTCATTTTTCTTCAGTAAATTAATATCACGCCGTTTAGAAAACGGCCGTTTTCGGGTAGAAAGTCTGAAGTAAGGTTAATGTTTTGTACAAACAATAGAAAGTAACTTAAATATTGAAACATTTTAGCAAAAATTAACCTTCTCCTTTCTTTCATATTGGGGCCAGAGGAATGAAATTTTTTCAACTCGTATTCTTCACCTACAGTATTTGTTTTAAAAATTTCTCATTCCTCAGGTACCCTGTAAAAGAAATGAGAAGTTTAATATTTCTTATTTTATGCTAAAATGGTTCAATATTTAAGTTACTTTTTGCTGTTTTTATTTACTTCCTGATTTTCTACCCGAAAACGACCGTTTTCTAAATTTTTTAACCTCCTGAAGAAAAATTATATTTGATTTTGTTAGTCTACTAATGCCTAACCTTGCTATGGAAACAGTGTATAACAAAATAAAATTTCAGACCCCTCTATCTCCGACCCAGATTATTATTATTTTTAAATATGTATATATGCAATTTTATTCCAACTTTTATATTAAAAAATAAAATTGGTACCATTCCATTTAAAATTCTTGAGAAACCGAAACTTTTGTTTATAAAATGCCATTTTCGGGGATCGAACTTGATTTACATATAACCAGTCGAATGGCAATGGTCCTTATTCTATCCCTAGGATGAATCAGAATTAAGAAATTCCAAACCAATAAAAAATTAAAGTGCCCCCGCTTGGACTTCTGGATTCGAACAAATATACATCAAATTGTGCAACCTTTTATATATCTATTTTTTTTATATTCAACCTTTGTATTTGTTATTATTTGTTCCAGGAAAGTGAAGACAAGAACAGAACGATCAGTACTCTGACATATCGCCCTTCTATTGAAGACTCAGGGAAAAGTTTAGAATGTCGTGTTGATTCGCCATTGCTCGACAAACCACTGACTGATTCATGGAAGCTAAATGTTCTCCGTAAGTAATAAAAATATTTGGTGCACATTCTTATTTTTCAGGTATTCTTCTTGGACTGACTGGTTTAACCTACATAAAGTAGCAATTTAAGGGAAAGATTTGATGGTTCTTATGCTAAACTGCTATGTAATCAGAAATATGCATAAAGAAGGAAAATTTTTGTAGTATGAGTATTATTTAACCATGAAAGCAATCTGGTTTTTATACAGACTGGTGCTGAAACATACTGACATCGGTCTAGGCGATATATATTGACGCGTATATATTGACACGTTTTCTCATAATCTTTAGGCCATAACTCTGGTTTCATCTGTTCAACTTTGTTTATTTTGGTCAAATAATATTTTAACAAAGGGGATATGTTTTTCCTGATGAGTGACAGATTTTCTCCGGGGGATCTTTTTGACATAATCGAGTTTAAAATTTCATGAGGAACAGACGACCACATAGATTGTGGCCCGTATGCATGTTAAAAAGATGCAAGCATTTATAACAATTTTGTGTTAATTCCGAAAATGAAAAGCCTTTTATCATGGGACTATTAGGGAAAAGTTATTCAATAAAAACCAAGTGTAAGTCGAAAACAACAAAATGGTGGATATCTTGAAAACCACGCGAGATCAGTCATTTTATATAGGAATATTTTTTGTAGGAAATGGTCCAATATATCGCCGCCAGGCTATTTCAGGACCGTCCTGTATATGACACTGAATAACTATAAAAAATATGTAAAATGGAAAAAAAATAATTATTCTAAGTTCAATTAGACGGGTATTTCACGAGGTACTTAAGTACCACAGGCCTTTATTTTCTTTAAAAAATAAATAGAAAAATTAATGAGCTTCGCATTTTCAAGCTTGGCTTGGCGATGTTCTTGTTTCCTGGTTATATCACTTCCTTGTTGTTTTTCACATCTTGCAACATGTTTTGTTTTTCCTAGTTTTCTCTAGCGTCTATATTTATTATAACTTGCAACATAAGTTCATTGTTTGTGTCAAGATTTACAACTATGTTTTTCCTTTCTTTTTCCACTTTTCCTTTGCCTTCCACTTCCACACCATTCTTGTCTTATTCCATTCCATCTCTTTTCCATTGTTTTTTTCTTAAGTTCACTTTTATTGTGATTAATGATTTTTTTTGTTCTTTTTTTCATTTCAAAGATAAGTGTTAAGTTTTTCCGTTCTTCATCTTATTCTTTAAAGGGATTAAATACTTATTGAATAGATATTTTCAATTCACTTTTTGTTTTGAAGGGTGATTGTTCATTATTAGATTATAATTTTTATGATTGGGACTGACAGTTTATGTTGTTGTTTTTTTTTTTTTTTCATTATAAGTCAATGATAGGGTTTTGTTGTTTTTATTCTATTTCTTTGTTTTCACATTGTTCAACTTATTATTCAATGAGAAAACTGAAAACTAATAATACTCTAATGTATTTTTTGAAGGATGATTTAAAAATTTTGTCTTTTGTCAAGACGAGGTTTTTACCCTCTATTCGCTGGAAACTTGCAAACCAGGGCCGGAAAGCCAGCATAACTCACGCGACACATACATGGCACAACCTCGTTGGACGTTGCTTAACTTCAGTGATCTAACGGGAACAGGTGTATTCAACGTGCCATAGACGCTGGCTAATGCTTTTTTTGAACTCGATTCAATTCTTATTTTGAAAAAGTTAAGTAACTATCTAGTACTAGCTGTTTCGCTCGTGCTTCGTTACGGCCTATAGCATGGCGCCTTAGAGGCATTGCCTTTCCCGTGCTAATTGCTATCTCGCTCTCTCCAATGTAGTTCTTATGGGAATTGTTTACTTTTCGCGATTTCCACCCCATAAAATTTAAATTTTGCAAAATTCTTTCTTAGTGCACACTTACACGGTGCAACGAAGGTCCCTGCCAAATTTCAAGTCTGTAGCATTAATAGTTTCGGCTCTACGTTGATCAGTCACTCAGGACATTGCTTTTTATATATAAAGTTGTCAGATAATGACCAAACAAAACATTCCTATAGTGATCTTAATTCTGCACACTTACCTCGATATCAGAAAAACACATGAACATTGGTAACCACTTTTTCAAATGATAGAACATAAATTCTGCGGACATGAAATTAAACTGCATCTTAAGATCCGCATGCTGTGATGCTATGAATTCTCTGTATTGTTTTGCGGAATGCAGAGTTGCATGATTACCAATAAAATTATGAATAGGATTGAGGCATTCGAGATGTGTACATATAGTTCGGGAGCTGGCTAGCCATATCTTACCTCATAAGGTATAAAATTTTTGACCCGTGGGCTGGAAGTGCATCGGTGGGGTAATGTCAAAACCCGCTTTCTTAGTTGCCAGACCGGGGGCGTTTAGAAGCTACAGACCCGCCAAAAATCGAAATTGGGCCAAAAATTACCTCATAAGGTACACGAAAAAAACA
>CM022878.1:9315184-9332933 GCA_012654025.1 Pachypsylla venusta | reverse complement strand
CCAAAACCATAGCCTGAGACCCCAGAAAAATGATCACAGTTCAAAAATATGCAACCGTTTTCGAGTTGCGGCCGATTTTCTGATTTTTGTATGGGAAATTATAGAATACTATAAGAAACGGTAATAGATATAGAACATTTGATAGAAATGGACCTCCCCCTTCTATCCATTTCTATCCCCAAAAAAAACAAAGACTGGGAGCCCAGAAAAAATATCAGAGTTGAAAGCCCTCCAACCGTTTTCGAGTTACGGCCGATTTTCCAATTTTTGTATGGAAATTAAAATTTTTGTATGATTTAAATAAAATTATGTACAAAAGTGGTTAGTGCAATGCCGATATAATTTAATAGAATTGAACACCAAGTTTGTTGGGTAGAACGTGTTGGTTGTAGTATTGGGTTAGGTTCCAAAAAAAATAAAATGCGTGTTGAAGTCTGCGCAAGGTTAGGCTGGGTCGCAGACCCAGCCTAAACTCAGCAGAACACGTTCTACACAGCTTAACAACCCGTTACTACTCCCCATGTTCTACATAAAGGTTAACAAACGTGTATGTAATATGTATTCTATGTGCATACTCTGATCGCGTTTAAACGGTTGTACCTCGGTGATATGATTATTAATGTGGGAGTCAGATTTATTATCATTTTTTTCTCTCATCTTCTCGAAACGAAGTTCGGGTACTCAGCTAGTCAACTATAAAGTGATCTATTGTACTGGAATGGGTTAAACATTTCTTTGCCTGTATTATAATATTTGCTAGATATCCTTTAGCTCTAAAGTGTAGACTATCAACTATAAAGTGTAACTCTTGTTCCAGTCTAGCAACTACACCTTCATTCTCTTTTATTTATTCATTTTCTTTCGCTAAACACTATTATCAAACTGCACAAAAGCTAAAGTTCATCTCTAACCTTTTCAATGAAATTATTTCATGCTAAACTTTTTGAAGTGCATAACTTTATATACTATATCGGGGTCTCTTTTGAATTAGTTTTTCCTTTGATATTCGAATTATCGATATACCTCTTCTTTTTAGTCATAAGCAGGAACTGGTCGATTCATTAGACAATATCTATTTTGGGTTTTTTCAAAGATATGTTAGGTACTTGCTAATGAATTCATTATTTTACCCGCTGCAGCTTGATCAGAGATACGAGTGTTTTGATGTCATGCTAAATACATTCGCTGTCGTTTATCTCCCCGTCTTTTATATTTTTTGGACTTAGCATTGTGTATTGCATCTAGGTGCAATTGAAAGTTTTATAGTTCTTTCTTTTATTATGTCACAATTGTAGTGATCATTGCAAATTTCTTATCTATCTATACTTATAAAGCGCAAAGCCCAGTTGGTATACTGACTGACGTACTGACTGACTGATAATCAACGTAGCTCCACGATGGCTAAACGTATTGACTTGAAACTTGGCATACAGGTTTCTTTTAGTATGTAGGTGCTTAATAAGAAAGGAAAAAAAATAAAGTTCAAGTGGGAGCAAGTTACCGCCAAAAATGACGCTATTTAGCGGGTCTTTTTGGATTTTTTTTCTGGGCAAACTAAAAGAAATAACGAAAAATTAACGAGAATAGACCCCCCCCCCCAAAACAGTATATAAGGACCCCATAAAAAATATAAAAATTTCTGGTTTCTCCCCGATTTATGGACGGTTTTCACCACCAAATCGGAATTGAGAAGTACCACTTCGGGATGAGAGAGAAAGCTGAAATTTGATACAAAGGTGTTCCGAAGTACAAAAAGTAATATACTTGAGTAAAATATTGAATTTTCTAACTAGGAGCGGTGCTCACTCTGGGGGCCTATTCCACCAAAAGCCCATAGTTAAGAAGTATCACTTCGGGATGAGCGAGAAGGCTGAAATTTTATACGAAGGTGTTCTGCCGTGCAAAAAGTAATATCTTTGAGTAAAATATAGAATTTTCTAAATAGGAGCCGTGTTCACTCTGGGGGTCGGTTCCACCAAAAATCTAAAATTGAGAAGACAATTTCTATCTCGAAATTGTTGTTGAGTTTTGTAACCGTAGCGAAAAACAGCGAGTTGTAATATAATTTTCTTTATTAAGTTTTTTTTTTCATCAAAGACATTAAGACAAAACATATTATTATATAACAATCTTTAATGAGCATAACGCAGTATTAAGGAAAAGGTTTCATTGTAATATATTTTTTTGTGTTATTATGTCACAAAATTTAGTTATTATTACAAAGTATTACGTGAAACCTACATCTCATTGTACTGTATTTTTTTGTGTCACAATTTTTAGTAAGCATTACAAGGCGTTGAGCGCAACCTATTAGTCTCTATTACAAACCATTTAAAAAGCTTAAAAAAATATTTTTCTCTTTTACCTGTAGTGTGAGAATAGGGGACACATATTCTCAAAAACAAACCAAATATTGTTCTTTGTTGAATAAAAAATAACGATGGAAAAAACCTGAAGTTCAGCAATAATTTACGATGACCTCAACGGTTTCCATTTCATTTTATTTAATGAAAAATAAAAGTCAAAAGACTCTTTTTGTAGGAAAAGAAAATAAAAGAATTATAAATAATGCGATGTCTGAAAATAATGCGAAAGTATCAAACCGACTATGTAGGCAATCTCCCAGAAATGAGGACGGTATAAATTATACGAAGTAATAGAGTTTACTCTAGTATACAGTATGTTTGTGAAAAGTATGGAGAAATTTTCAGAAAGAGGATAAGATTTGAGAAGAACTCTGTCGGAGCCAGGCTGCCTGCGAAAGGGAGACGCTTCACACCACGTTTATGTTTTTTTCTAAATTTTATTGCGCGGAACTCTTATAGTCTAGTTTCAATTAGGTTGTTTAGTTTGACATAGGTAATTGTGAAACTTTTGAAAATTAGAGAGAACTAGTAGCAGTCCTCCCAAGGGTGGGAGTGAACCGGTTGTGTGAGGAGTGATATAATGTACCTTTTTACTGTATTTTTGCTAAAACTCGGGAATAAATACACTGATAAAATTAATGAAAGTTAGAACTGTTTCGTACACTTATCGTACAATTACCGTGTTTTAAAATGATGAGAATTTTTCCATGGCTAACGAAAAATACAAAAGTGCCCTGCAAAGGTCAGGACGAACCGGTTGAATTTGCTTAAACCTATATTTGTCTGTTCATTTTTTGCTTAAACTTCTATTTGTCTGTTCATTCTTCATTCATACATGATTATTATCTTGAACGCCTTGTTCCATTTAGATTAAAACATGGAATAGGCATTCATTATTGTTATTTAATTCATTATTATGCTTTTGCAAAGGTAAGAGACAAATCGGCTAATTTCAGAGCAAAGAAAGAGCAAAAAAAATGAATGAATAACATTAATAAAGATACTATTGAAAAACTTTGCCTATGTGACACAGGGGTTTATTATTTTTCTTAGCTAAAAAAAAAATATAAAAAAAAAAAAAATACCCNNNAAATACCCCCCCCCCAAGAAATATTAGACCCCATTTTTAGACATGATTACCGCTAAAAAGCGGTAGAATTCACCAAGGGTGTATACGATTGCACCCATTTCGGGGCAAAATTAGAGCCCCGAAATATTTTTTTTTATTCGATTTTTGGATTCTACGTACCTTGAAACGTAAAATATCAAATTCTGAGGGGGGGTGATTTTTTTTCTCTCGTGACGATTCCAATGGTTCATTATTGAAAATAATAAACCAAAAAAATTAGAGCAAGCACAAATAAGAACAGAATGGCGAAGCCAAAAATGTCGACTTCAGTTGAATAGAACAACACAAAGAAAGAGAATCCATATTTTTACAAAAACTTGTTTGTTTAAAATTTTCAGATAAACCTGTAGTGAAGCTGGAACTTGGCAAGCAAATGAACGCCAGTGCTATCTTTGAATCTGGAGATGTTTATTTTGAGTGCGAAATCATGGCTAACCCTTGGGTGTACAAAGTCACGTGGCGGCATAATGTAAGTGTTTCTCAATTTGGGAAAGATGTTCTATTTTGATGTTCCTTAATATGGACATTCATATTGCGTTACCAGATAAAAATTTTCAAAAGCAGGACATTTTGCATGTAAAAGCAGGACGTGTCAAATTATGATATAAAAAAGTAGTTATTGGGGAGTTTTAAATCTTTAAATAACCTGTTTTATTATAAGTGTTAAAAATATTTATTATTATTTATAAAATAAAACACCAGAAATACTATTTATAATTATTAAAATTAAAATTCAAACTAGTTTCGAATCATTCGATTCATCATCAGTCTAGTCGAGTCGAAGGAACTACTCGAAACTAGTTTTAAATTCGGGAATTTTACATAATATGTGCAATACAGTGTTTTGTAAATTGATGTCATAAACTTACAACTACTGCCCATACTTTTCAGACCTCTGCACTCTGAAAATCATCTTAACCCACACTACCTTCATCTCTGCGCACGTTATTTTTATACATTCTGGCGATTTCGACACTTTTAAAAAGTATTTTTGTGTGACTCAGAAAAAACAAGTCATGAATAAAAATCCTGGTTGCTCAACTGGTCCACTCCAAAATCATTTCGTGTCAAGTTGGGATCGTAGAAAGCTCAATAAATTAAATTATTCATTTTAATTTAACTAAAACTATGAATCGATATTGTCGTTGTTTTTATTTTTCCAAAATAACTTCTTTTAATATTTTCATTTTAAACTAATATTAATTTTTTTCTTCTCATTCTTCAGAATGTCCAATTGTTCAATAATAACAGCGCAGGCGTCATTGTCAGTAATCAAAGTTTGATTCTTCAAAATGTAAGTCGAGCCAGGGCTGGACACTACACTTGTGTTGGCAGTAATGGACAAGGTGATGGTCAGAGTAACTCCGTCAGTCTTGATATTAAATGTAAGTTCTTAGTAATATCTCTTGTCAGTAGAAATAAAAAATAAGTAAGTCCTGACTTCTGAAGATGTTTTTGTCTCCTGCTTAAGTTTTCAACTTTCATCTTATTCGAGGAACTTTATAATTGACAAAATTGAAAGAGGAGATAAATTTATGTTAGGACACGTTTTGAAACAGGGCGCGGTTGCTCAGGCTTGAGGATAGGAGAAACATTCTCAATCCTTATCAAAGTTCTTGGTTCTCAAATCTCATTTTACCTGTGTGCGAAATATCAATTTCGTTTTGCTGTTAGTTCCATAGTGACATGTTCCCATGACCCTTTCCTTCAACCTCCTCAAGACACATCCTTGAGTAAATCATTACTTATCTCTTCAGTGCTAGAGTAAGTCTTTACTTATCTCTTCCATCCTAAGTAAATCCTTACTTATCTATTCCATATTAAAGTAAATCCTTACTTATCTCCTCAATCCTAACGTAAATCCTTACTTATTTCTTCCATCTTAAAATAAATCCTTACTTATCTCATCAATCCTAACGTAAATCTTTACTTATTTCTTCCATCTTAAAGTAAATCCTTACTTATCTCCTCAATCCTAACGTAAATCCTTACTTACCTCTTTCATCCTAGAGTAAATCCTTACTTATCCCTTCCATTCTAGAGTAAATCCTAGCTTATCTCTTTCATCTGTTTTAAATTTCATCGTAATCGGGGGATTGCCTGTTTTAAATTTCATCAAAATCAAGCTTGCCATTTGGGTTCTAGACGGTAACCCCAAAATGACCCCTTTTGGCCCATAAATGGATCTCAGAGGATACTATCTCCAATATTAAGGTTTTGTCTAGAATTATGGCTTCAAGGAATATTGGTGCCAAAATTTCATCAAAATCGGACAAATAATAATAAAGACTGTAGATTCGCAGACACGTTTCTGCGGACGGACAGATACACACTTTTTCTGGAGCCGTTTTTTGGTATGTGGTCGTCATAATTCGTCCAGAAAAAAGACCTCTAAATTTTTTATTTACTTTATTTTCCTATACTTCGTATATGGGAAGGTAAAGTAAAAAGTCTATTAGCTCTTAGTGTATAAACGAGAAAGCTAAACATTTTAGTACAAAAGAACTTCTTGTTCCGCAATGACAATAAAAATACCACCACCACCATTTTGTTTATCCAACAAGCAAATCCTTTTGTCACTATTCTTTTTGCATTTGAAAAAAACAAACAAACATATTGCTGTTTGTGTTGAACACAATATCTACCCAGGAAATTAATAATACCGCAATGAGGAAAAAAAATGGAAAAAAGTATGCTACGATGAAGATTTCTCACATCGGCTTTATGAAATGAACAAATGGATGAAACGGAAATCAAGCGGGTCAGCCTTGGGAATTTATATAAAGTAGATAGATGAGCATTTCAATATGGTATAAAAATGAAGCATAATAGTTTTCCGACTGTTGAGAGTCTGGAATTGGATACCAAAATGGTGGCATTTACTATTTCAACTTAGAATAAAAATAAAGCATAATGGTTTTGTGACTGTTGAGAGTCTAGAATTGGATACAAAATTGGCGGCATTTACTATTTCAACTTGGAATAAAAATGAAGCATAATGGTTTTCTGACTGTTGAGTGTCTAGAATTGGATACCAAAATGGCGATATTTACTATTTCAACTTGGTATAAAAATGAAGCATAATGGTTTTCTGACTGTTGAGTGTCTAGAATTGGATACAAAAATGGCGATATTTACTATTTCAACTTGGAATAAAAATGAAGCATAATGGTTTTGTGACTGTTGAGTGTCTAGAATTGGATACCAAAATGGCGATATTTACTATTTCAACTTGGAATAAAAATGAAGCATAATGGTTTTGTGACTGTTGAGAGTCTAGAATTGGATACCAAAATGGCGATATTTACTATTTCAACTTGATATAAAATGAGTCATAATGGCTTTGTGACTGAGGCGTTTAATTTAACCTTTAAAAAATATTTCTTAGGCGTCTGTAGACACCAAAACCTTGGTTATCGAAAATAATTCAGTGAACAAAAATCAGAAATTTCAATCAGAAATAATATTGGAAAGTAGAAAATATCAAATTTATATTTTTTTTAGATAAATCTGATAAATATCGAGTTGCTATCTATACTTATAAAACGCAAAGCCCAGTTGGTATACTGACTGACTGATGTACTGACTGACTGACTGATAATCAACGCAGCTCCATGATGGTTAAACGTAGAGACTTGAAACTTGGCACAAAGGTCCCTTTTAGTATGTAGGTGCGTAATAAGAAAGGAAAAAAAAATAAAGTTCAAGTGGGAGCAAGTTACCGCCAAAAATGACGCTATGTAGCGGGTCTTTTTGGAATTTTTTTCTGGGCAAACTAAAAGAGATAACGAAAAATTACCGAGAATAGACCCCCCAAAATGGTATATATGGACCCCATAAAAAATATAAAATTTGAAAATTTCCGGTTTCTCCCCGATTTATGGACGGTTTTCACCACCAAAAAATCGGAATTGCGAAGTACCACTTCGGGATGAGCGAGAAAGATGAAATTTTATACAAAGGTGTTCCGAAGTACAAAAAGTCATATCCTTGAATAAAATATTGAATTTTTGAACTAGGAGCGGTGCTCACTCTGGTGTCGATTCCACCAAAAACCCATAGTTAAGAAGTATCACTTCGGGATGGGCGAGAAAACTGAAATTTTATACGGGGTTCCGCTGTGCAAAAAGTAATAACTTTGAGTAAAATATTTAATTTTCTAAATAAGAGCCGTGTTTACTGTGGAGGTCGGTTCCACCAAAAATCTAAAATTGAGAAGATTTAATTTCGTGATATCGAAATTGTTGTTGAATTTTGTAACCGTAGCGAAGCACGGGAAAACAGCTAGTAGTATGATGCACAACAAAATTTGAATGGAAATAATTTTGTCTGAAAGTCTCATAAAATAGTTTGATAGGGGCACACATACTCGTATATAATACTAAACAAACAAATTCCACAAGTATACATCAAATGAATTGTTCCAAAATTTCGGAATGATGACAAATAGTGTGATATGACCTTTAGAAGCTCCCTTTTGGAATGATGACAAATAGTGTGATACGACCTTTAGAAACTCCCTTTTGGAATGATGACAAATAGTGTGATACGACCTTTAGAAGCTTCCTTTTGGAATGATGACAAATAGTGTGATGCGACCTTTAGAAACTCCCTTTTGGAATGATGACAAATAGTGTGATACGACCTTTAGAAACTCCCTTTTGGAATGATGACAAATAGTGTGATACGACCTTTAGAAGCTTCCTTTTGGAATGATGCCAAATAGTGTGATACGACCTTTAGAAACTCCCTTTTGTTTGACATTTTCCAAATTTGATTGATTGATTTCAGATGCTCCTGTTTGTAGACCTGGCCAAGAATATAATATTGGTGTTGCCCGGAATGAAGTGGCTAAAATCAACTGTGAGGTGGAAGCCAATCCGCCTGCTTTAGAATTTAAATGGAAATTCAATAATACCTCAGAGAGCACAGACTTACCTAACAATTTATTTACAGTCGAAAAAAGTAGAAGCACCATATCTTTTACACCATCAAGTCAACGCGATTATGGAACTTTGTTGTGTTGGGCGAAAAATTCTTGGGGATCCCAGAAGACTCCTTGTGTGTATCGTATAGTCCCCGCAGGTGAGTGTACACTTTCATTTTGTTAAGAGCATACAAGGTGAATCATTTTAAAGTTCATAGTCAAATATCTCGGAAATCGTTAGAGATAGGAAGAAAATGATACATTTAATGGTGACTTTCAAAAATTTTCTCACAGGCAGTCTTCAAGGTTATTTTAAGGTCAACTTTTTTTAATAGTATCCTGCATTTTTTATTATGGTTTCGAATTTTGTATAAAAAAATAAATATTTAAAAAAAAATATCTTGAAAGTCAAATCGAAAAACTTTTTTCGATTTTACTTACAGTTTTCGAGATAATTTTTACCTTGACGTGGTCTTTCGAGATAATTTTTACCTTGACGTGGTCTTCGTAAGAGATATTTAACATGTACAGCATCACGGGACGGCTATTTGGCATATTTGTGCATAAACCCTTTATTTTTCACTAAAATTACCACATTTATGTCCAAATATTTCATAATGGGCGTGCCGATATTAATGGGCGTGTCAAAAATACTGCCGATAATAAAGAAAAAAATTAAAAATATTTCTTTTTAATACAAAATTCAAAACCACAATGGAAAATACAGGATTCCCTTTAAAAAAACAAACAAAGTTTGACCTTAAAATAATCTTGGATGCCACTTTGCAGAAAAAAATCAGTCATCATTAAATTTAACCCTTAAAAATAAAGGAGGGTTTGTATCGAACGTTTTGATCCTATCTCTAACGGTTTCCGAGATATTTGACTATGTCCTTTAAACTGTATTGAGCCAGTCTACAAGCTAATGATAAACTGCCTTTCTACATTGAGCGATTATGATGAAGGGCATATTGGTTAGAAGTTGTTTTTATACCTGGATTTGTTTTAGAATCAATGTAGTTATGGATCAATGGATTTTTTTTTTTTTTTTTTGAGGCGAACGAAATTGTAAATCAATTTTTGTCAAGATAAACATATAAATATGTATGTACATAAATTTTAAACCACATCTACCAAATTAGTATAACGATAATATGTTGTTGTTTGAAAAATACAATCGAATATTGATAGAAACATTATACCTAATGAAATAAATATCAAATATGTACAAAGAAAATCTATTGAAGAAATAATAATTTGAAGAAATACAACGAAACAGATAGAAAATATTACAATCAAGCTAGGAAAATAAAGTCTTCTTCAGATTAAATTAAGAAAAATAGACCCCATGAAAAAAGTCTACTCATACGATTTCTGCAAGTATTGTACCTCTAATAACAAATATAAATATTTATGTATGAAACAACATTTGTCTAAAGTGGAAGAGATAGAAAAATTGAAAATAAATGAAAATAGAAATCACAGAAAATTTTCCAAAAATAAAACAAAAAAGTTTCTTTCAGCAAACGTACTGAAAATAAAATATGAATTGCACACAAGGAAAGAAAATATATGTCAGAGAATATCAGCGCAAAGTTCATTATGCTTCCTGATTTGGAATGGTTTGTTAATATCATGTCACAAAATATCAATCGATTTGATTATGTTTGCCCATTTGGAATAGCTCAGATTATTTTTTATTTTGTAGAGTTGGTTTCTAATTTATGTACATACATATTTATGTATGTACATAAATTTTTATCAAAATAAACAATTTTGATAAAAATTAATTTACAATTTCGTTCGTTTCAATTATTTTGATAAAAATTAATTTACAATTTCGTTCGTTTCAATCAGCGGTGCCTATTTTGTAATTTACAATTCCCATGATTTTTTAAAAAAAATCAATTGCAATAATAAGAAAGATTGCACGAGTAAACAAATATTTCGGGAGATTTTTGTTTTTGCGGCTCGAATGATAAATTGATAATTTTTTTGTTATCATACGTCACGATATCTGTAATCAGTTTATGTAAACAAACATGACTCTCTTGATTTTTTTTTTCTCGAATAAATTGACAATCAAAAAATGCACAAAAAGAATTTTTAAAATTGGATAAATAAAGTGTGAATAATATTTGATCATTTTATTGGAATCGTACTTCACGCTCTATGAAATTGCTTAAAAGAAGTCTAACCCACTTATATCCAAAATAATTAATATGGTACCATCTGAACTTACAAATATTCGGCCAGTTACTAAATTATAATTAAAAATTAGATTTTTTAATTTTATAAAAACTGAAAATTGTAAACAAATTGAGGAGATGGTGAATCATCTCCACAATGTTTATAATTCGGCATAATTTTTCCCTCTTCTTCTTCTTTACTATCATTTTCATTATTTACCATCATTTTCATTATTACCACCATTTTCATTATTTACCATCATTTTCATTTTACCACCATTTTCATTATTTACCTTCATTTTCATTATTTACCTTCATTTTCATTATTACCATAATTTTCATTTTTTACTATACCTAATTTTCATTCCTTAATATGATTTCCATTATTTAACACCATTTTCATTCTTTAATATAATTATCATTGTTTACCATCATTTTCATTGTTTATTTCCTTAATATAAATTTCATTTTTTACTATCACTTTCATTATTTACCATTATTTATCATCATCATCCATTACTTTCATCTTCCACTGACTGAATTATAATTAATTCAGTCTTTAGATGAGAGTCAATGCATTTAATCATTTTTCACCTCCTTCTCTAAACAAAAAAAAAAAATTTAAAAAAAAAAATCAGTTTATGTAAACGATCATATTTTCTCTTGACTCTTAAATATGTAGAATAAGATTATTTTTCATGTAATATTTTTTTATGAGAATTCTCAATTATACTTATGAGAACAGAGTGTTGAGTTAGTTGAATGGGCGATGGATGGGATCAGACGTCTTGTGGTTGAAAATCTATTTTGGTAACAAGAACCAAAATCCAGATAACAAGCGGGGGGATAAAAATGATTTGCTATAATGTTAATGTATGAGGAGATTTTATAAAGTTTTTCGGAATGGGTCGCTCTGCAAGAATTAATATAATTGTTTAAAAAGATTAGGAAAGCAGCTTGTGTATAACTATCTTAAGTAATTAGGTATATATTATCTAATTCCATCATAAACTCAAAGCTTAAAGTAAAAGAAGAAAAAACTTGAAAGAGTTTCATTTTACCAAGAATTTTCAATTTAAAAGGATTTTAGAAATGTTTCAAAGTTCACACAACTAACATTTTCCCCACAATCTGGATTTTCTAATAGAAGAGAAGGGGAAATGTCAGCGAGATTGTTGTTTTAATATAGGTGGGAGATGTGCTAACAATGGTGGGGGAGAAGAGGGGAAAGGTGGCCAAGTTGGCTTTGAGATATCTAAACAATGAATGTTGCTTTGGCTTAACGTCTCTTTAACATCTATTGGTCATTCGTGAGGGGATAATGTTAAACTTAAACAATATCAATTGTTTGATTGAGCCAGCGTCTATGGCACGTTAGATCACTGAAGTTAAGCAATGTCTAGCAAGGATTTACCAAGTGGGTGTCCACGTATATTCGTGCTTTCGTGATGCTGGCTATTTTTCCGGCCCAACCCTGGCTGGTTGAGGTCAAAGTGAGTAGCTGGTTAATAAGCGCACAGCGAATGGATGGTAACTCCCGTCTCAAATGACCATGTTAATGAGACGTTAAACAAAAAAAAAAATATGTTCCAATTTGTCTGAAATTTGATATTATCAGCCAATGATTCCGGGTTGCAGCCAAAAAATCTAAATAATGTTCAGAGAGAATGTTTTGAAGAACGTAATTTTGACAGTAGTTGAGTGTTCCTTTTCTTGTTTTATGCTTAATAAAGAGATAGTCTAGGTATGCTTACGGTCATTCGAGGGGGTTTTACTCTCCACTTGCTGGATGCATACAAACCAGCTGGATACTTACACTCTAGGCTATTCTGGATACTTATAAACCACATTGACCTCACCAGCTTGGCTTGGCCCGAGAAGAGCCATCATTACGAGGGCGCGAACCTACGTTGTCACACACTAAGTAAAATATCGCTGGACGTTGCCTAAATTCAGTGATCTGAAGGGATCTTGTGACGCTGGCTAAGTTTCAGCTTTAAACAAAGACTGATTTCGTAATTGTCTGTTGCTGTGATTTAATGCCAGATCCAAACTCCAACAGTTAGAATGAAGGGTAACTCGGCTGAAATCTACCGCTCGATACACAGAGATGTTGTAACCCAAGAATTTTCAATCTAAAGGGATTTTAGAAATATTTAGATTTATAGAATTCACATTTCTCCAGTCTGAAATTACTTCGGAAATAAAAAGAGAGAAAGGGTATTTTGTAGTCAGAACCAATGCCATCATTGTTACGTAGATTGATTTTTGTAAATGCATTACAAAAGCACTATGCAACCTTATTTAGACATAATATTGTCTGGGAAATCTAAATTATCTCAGAAAAATGAGAGAGAAAGAAAGGAAACATTTAAAAAGATATGAATAAGTAATAAAAAAGAAGAAAGTTAAGATAGGTAAATGGCATTTTTTAAAGTATATATATAGTAAAACAGACAAATGAAATAAGAGCGGCAAGACTTGAACAGGGTGCATGTCTTTTTTCCATCGATTCAGGGGGCCAAAATATGACTTTTTCTCTATCAAGACATATGCCCGTAAATGCTTTCTAACCAGAATTACATCAGGCATGAGTTCACTTGTGGTATATTTTGAGTAAATTGATTAAAAACTTTTAACTTTGTAAATTAAAAATTTGAACCAGTTCAACTTTTAAGTATTCACAGTCTCCTGATTTATTTCGTCAGATATAAAAAGCTGTCTGTTTTTAGAATAGTTTTTACGATTTTTTTGGTCATAATCTGTATATTTTGTATTGACGGTAAAATATTCTTTCATTCGGTAAATTGGTTGAACTGATGTCATAATAGAGTATACATATTATCGTTTGGACCCCTGAATCCATGGTGGGTTCATGTGAAAAAAAAAAAAAAAACACACGTCTTGTACAGAGGAGATTAATGGTGTCTGATATAGCGTCCAGCTTTGATTGGGCGCTGGCCCAACCCATTCGCGAACAATGTGGGTACCTATTTTGTACGATTCCAGCAAATGGAAGGTAAAAGCCTCTTTTGAATGACCCCTAGATGTTAAAGAGACGTTAAGCCAAGAAAGAAAAATCGGTGATAGTAATCGGGAGACCTCTATCACTTATTAGGTTCGGAATGGTAGTAATCGGAAGACCCCTGCTACTTATTAGGCTCGGAATGGTAGTAATCGGGAGACCCCTGTCACTTATTAGGTTCGGAATGAATTGAATGACAATCAAAAACTTTAGCCGCAGACAAAAACGTATCGAGCTTTAGTCTCATGCCAAAATCTGACTGCCATCGATTACTGTGATGATGTTCCAAAGCGTATGAAACTGTAGTCTCATGCCAAAATCTGGCTGCCATCGATTACGATGATGATGTACCAAAGCGTATCGAGCTGTAGTCTCATGCCAAAATCTGGCTGCCATCGATTACGATGATGATGTACCAAATGAGTTCATTTTTTGTTGATGATGATGTACCAAATGAATTCATTGTTTGTTGATGATGATGT
Source organism: Pachypsylla venusta (assembly GCA_012654025.1). Lineage (NCBI taxonomy): Eukaryota > Metazoa > Arthropoda > Insecta > Hemiptera > Aphalaridae > Pachypsylla > Pachypsylla venusta. The sequence continues at coordinate 9,318,815 of CM022878.1, read as the reverse complement.
ACCAAATGAATTCATTGTTTGTTGATGATGATGTACCAAATGAATTCATTGTTTGTTGATGATGATGTACCAAATGAATTCATTGTTTGTTGATGATGATGATGTACCAAATGAATTCATTGTTTGTTGATGATGTACCAAATGAATTCATTGTTTGTTGATGATGATGTACCAAATGAATTCATTGTTTGTTGATGATGATGTACCAAATGAATTCATTGTTTGTTGATGATGATGATGTACCAAATGAATTCATTGTTTCTTGATGATGATGATGTACCAAATGAATTCATTGTTTGTTGATGATGATGTACCAAATGAATTCACTGTTTGTTGATGATGATGTACGAAATGAATTCATTGTTTGTTGATGATGATGTATCAAATGAATTCATTGTTTGTTGATGATGATGTACCAAATGAATTCATTGTTTGTTGATGATGATGTACCAAATGAAATCATTGTTTGTTGATGATGATGTACCAAATGAATTCATTGTTTGTTGATGATGATGTACCAAATGAATTCATTGTTTGTTGATGATGATGTACCAAATGAATTCATTGTTTGTTGATGATGATGTACCAAATGAATTCATTGTTTGTTGATGATGATGTACCAAATGAATTCATTGTTTGTTGATGATGATGTACCAAATGAATTCATTGTTTGTTGATGATGATGTACCAAATGAATTCATTGTTTGTTGATGATGATGTACCAAATGAATTCATTGTTTGTTGATGATGATGTACCAAATGAATTCATTGTTTGTTGATGATGATGTACCAAATGAATTCATTGTTTGTTGATGATGATGTACCAAATGAATTCATTGTTTGTTGATGATGATGTACCAAATGAATTCATTGTTTGTTGATGATGATGTACCAAATGAATTCATTGTTTGTTGATGATGATGTACCAAATGAATTCATTGTTTGTTGATGATGATGTACCAAATGAATTCATTGTTTGTTGATGATGATGTACCAAATGAATTCATTGTTTGTTGATGATGATGTACCAAATGAATTCATTGTTTGTTGATGATGATGTACCAAATGAATTCATTGTTTGTTGATGATGATGTACCAAATGAATTCATTGTTTGTTGATGATGATGTACCAAATGAATTCATTGTTTGTTGATGATGATGTACCAAATGAATTCATTGTTTGTTGATGATGATGTACCAAATGAATTCATTGTTTGTTGATGATGATGTACCAAATGAATTCATTGTTTGTTGATGATGATGTACCAAATGAATTCATTGTTTGTTGATGATGATGTACCAAATGAATTCATTGTTTGTTGATGATGATGTACCAAATGAATTCATTGTTTGTTGATGATGATGTACCAAATGAATTCATTGTTTGTTGATGATGATGTACCAAATGAATTCATTGTTTGTTGATGATGATGTACCAAATGAATTCATTGTTTGTTGATGATGTACGAAATTGTTTTTTGTTCTGATTGTTTGTTGTTCTGTTTGCGGAAAGGCATTCCATTTCATAGCACCAATACTTTATCCCTTCTTCTCTGTTGGTTGTAGAACTCGTTATCTGGGTACCAGCATTTGTGTCAAAGGTATTCATTATTTTGTTTATTTTTAATTAGAAGCACAAATCAAGATAAGAAAAGGAAATAGAAGATCGCACGTTTGTTTGTCTTACTATCTTATTCTACTTTAAACATATCATTTTCTCAGCATTTTATGATAATCTTACGTTGTAACTTGTACCTAACTTTCCCTATCAGATGCTACCCTCGGGAAAATTTGGTAATAATTATTTTCAAAGATTAGAATTATTATCGGATTATAGTTTGTGGTTTGTTTCTATTGTTGTAATCCTTACAAGTAGTCATAATCCTTGGGGAATTCATTATCCATGATTGAGGTCGATGGTAGCCACATATAGATCAGTTCACATTACTTATCTGGATATCACATTATCCATGATTAAGTTCGATGGTAGCCAAATATAGATCAGTTCTCATTACTTATCAGGATATCACATTCTCCATGATTGAGGTCGATAGCAGCCAAATATAGATCAGTTCACATTACTTATCAGCATATCACATTACTTATCAGATTTGTTGTATTGATAGTTCTCCCGTTGAAAATGTTCACTTTAATTTTATCAGAGTATCATTAAACAATTGTTATTGACTTAGCTTTTAATTCAAATGGAAATAGGGCTCATATTTAAATTGATATGTTCTCAATTTTTTTTAAATAAGGAGGCTTCTTTGAACCTCATTTTTCAGTGTGGGTACCTTATAATAATAATAAATAAAAAAAATAGAGATTTACACTCACAAACAAAAATGTCATTGTAATGTAAAGATTTGTTTCTTTTCACCCCATTTTACAGTAATTGTATTCCTCGTTACCCACTAAAATTTCAAAGGAGAGCAATTTCAAAACACTTGAAAATTTTAAATCATGACCTTTGATTAGGATATATTTTAGAAAACGTTTTCTTTTTGACAACCAAACTGTATTTCGGAAAAGAAAAAAACTTTTTTTTTAAAAAAAAAGAAGAAGAAAAATGGTGCATTTTTCCCATTTAGAGTTTAACCATTTTTTATTTGCGTGAATTTTAAATTGTTTATTTATTTTTTTTATTTTCAATTCTTTTGTTTATTTTGGAGACGAGAAAAAGAAAGGAAGGAAAAAAGTTTCAAAGTTGGATCTTATACCGAGTTGTCAGAAAACCATTTTTTTTTTCTTAGTCTCTTTAACATCTATTGGTCATTCAGAGCTCGGAGGTTTTACCCTCCATTCGCTGGACACTCGCAAACCAGCTACCCACATTGACCTCACCCATTCTCGGTTGGGCCGGAAAAATAGCCAGGGCGCAAACCCATGTGGACACCCACATGGTACAATCTCGCTGGACGTTGGTTAACTTGAGTGATCTAGCGGGAATTGATGGTGTATTCCACGTACTATAGACGCTAGCTAAAAAAAAAATTTTTGGTTTAAAATATATGGAGGCCCCAAAAACGTTTAACACCTTTTTTTCTGTACCTTAGTTGGTTAGAATATGTAGTGTTTTTGTTTGCATATGCTATGAATATAATATAGTCATCACTTTTCTTTTCAGTTTTCTTTTTTTGAAGGAATGTCGAACTGAATGAAAATTATTTTTAGTTTTGTGAAATAAATTTCTCACAGTCGTTGACTTTTCTGGCTTAACGGTTCATTGAAAACTCGCCAAGCGTAGGTTTTGTCCGGAAAAGCCAGCTTTACGAGGTTGCTAACCTGCGTGGTTATTCACCAAGTAAAACCTCTCTGGACGAACTGATATATTCAACGTACCATTGACTTTGGGAAGGGGGAGGAGGTTCGGTTCGATCTGAATGAAGAGTATCAACATTCAATACAATCTTCGTTAACCAAGATAATGATTTTAGATTGATCTTATTTATCATCCATCCTATAACACGCAGGGCAGACATTTGCTGTCATATTAAATGTCACAAGTGAACTATACACCTGAAAACATCTTAGAAGCTAGGATTAGTTCTAATAGGCTTAAGATAAGAACCATTGTAAAAAAAAAAAAAAAAAAAAAAAAAAAAAAAAAAAAAAAAAAAAAAAAAAAAAA
>CM022878.1:9283747-9313076 GCA_012654025.1 Pachypsylla venusta | reverse complement strand
GAACCTATACGTTTGTAACGTTTGTTAATTTTTTTGAATTTTCCCACCAAATTTACCAAATGCGATTCAACGATGCGACAAGTTTGCCACAGTTACATTTGATTGTTCACAGTGGGGCTGTTGGATTAGGGACAAAATGTGGCATTTATCGTATTTCGGTACTTGATGACTTTTTTGCTTCCAAAAATCATTTTATCTAGTGTAAATTTAAGTTGCCCCTTCCGTGCTGCATACTCTCCAAAATTTATAGAGGGGGGCAGCTGCCCCCAGCTGCCCCCCCTTCCTACGCCCATGCATGACAGTTTGAATTCAGGTCTTTATTTGAGGGGTGGGGAGGGCGATCACTTAACTCTATACAGGGTGGTTTTCTATTTGTGAACCACTATTATATCTCAGAAATGGCTCAGGATTTTAAGATGAAGATGATTTTCAAATGGAATCCCTCAATTTTTCTTCCATTTTTAAAATCAGTATCAAATTTCAAGTTGATTTGACTCAGAAGTTTTCGCTCCTGGTAGTAGGACTTGAAACACGGAAGTGTGGCTGATCACATTGCATTTCTTTTTAATAAAAAAGTGCATGGTGATATTGTCGTGTAAAGAAAATCAATTTTCGCAAAAATGCAATTTCGCAAAATTTTCTTATGACTCAAAATAACAAGTGTGCATGGTTTGATGATTTCTGTCTAAAATTTGCATTCTCAGCAAATTTGCCAATGCGCGAATTTTATCTATGACTTACATAGGTTCACATATCCAAATTGAAAAAAAAAATATATAAAAAAGTGGCAACATTTGGAAATTTGCAACAATTTTCGCAAACTTTGAAAACACCTAAATAATTATTGCTAAAAACATGAGGAATGCCGTTTATTTCAACTTAAAATTCCTAGCCGTTCTCGAGATATAATATTTGTATTTAACATACGTTTACAGTGAATGACCTGCATGAAGTCCACTGAGTTATCCGCTAACACTTGTATTAGCTCAATTATCATCCCAGATAGTCTGTTAAGAAGCAAATAAGGAATGATTTTTTCTTTCTTTCTCCAAATCTGAGAGAGATAATCATCCCTATCGCACTGGTTGCACTCATTTATCACTCTGGTATCCATTTTATGACCTATGAATAGAGTAGGCTGCACCACCTGGAACGTAGTTGATTTCAGCAAGGGGTCACGTCCATAAATTTTGGAAATGCGTTTTTTTTTAATCCATGTTTAAACCGTAAAATGTTATCAGTATGAAAATTTTGAGGGGCTCCACAGCTTTTAGGAAATATGTATACAATTATACGTTTTTTGGTTCAACATATTTTTCTACAATTTTTCCATTTTAAGCTATAATATTTTCTTGGAAAACAATCCAAAAGTTTAATTTTGTGGACATAACCCATTTCTGCAATCAGCGATTCAGTTATGCTAGTTTAGACTTTGTCTCTTATTTGGCGATAGGTGGTGGTTGGCATCCCATTCAAAAGGTCTCGCCAAGCCTTATGTTTTCTTTGTAATAAATCTGCAAATTTACAGACAGTACATACATTATGTCCCGGATTCTTTCAAGTGCTACAGAGAGGTCCTTTTAAGATAGGCGTTCCCATGACTTTAGTACTCAACAAACAGGCGAAATTTTGTATTTTTTTAAAAAATAAGATGATACGTGGTTGAAAAGATTGCATGATGATTCCATTGATTTCAGGACCTGTTCCTATTCACCTAACACCTCTGTTGGGATTTCTAGCAGCAGGGGTGTGTGCCCTAGTGTTTCTGTCTTGCATGATCATATGCGTGGTGAGAGTGAAACATTCTCGGAGCAATAAACGACATTCTAAAATAACTAACGAGACTACCAAAGACTCCACAGATAGTGTTGATAGTCTGGAGAAAGATCCTGATGTCATTCCACACAATAATGGTAAGTAGAGATCATTATCATTAGGTGGCATGTTGTGTTTGTAGGCTTATCATCGTAATGTCATTCCTTCTAGATAAAATCTACTTTTAGTTTCTGTAGTCCATTATGTGTCGGACTTTAAAAGGGACCTAATTACAAATTTAGTCAAAATCGGTCAACACGGACTTGTAAAAGTGCCTTCCATTGCGTACGGATTTTATAAACGTGTGGGCGAACGGATTTTATGGAAAATGGGGGATAATTAATAAAAAAAAATGACATTTTGTAAAGGAGGGTCTGGACCCCATGGACCTCCCCCCGTTGTTGTCGTGGGTGTTGTGCATAAATAAAAAAAAATTGTGGGGGGAGGTCTGGACCCCCCCGGGTACGACCTTGTTTTGAGCAAATAATCGACCTGCTTTATGTTTTCTGGTTTTCAGATTATATGGACGAAGATGAGAAAGCGTTCGAACATTTGAACTCCAGCATGTACACGCCCAGGATATCTAGTTTAAATGAATCTTGCAAGTCTCCGGTGAGTTGGTTGATCAAAACATTACTTTATTTAATGCAGGAAATAACAGAAACACAGATCGTGAATCTGATTCAGAAGCTGCAATATCTCCAGCGTCAGCATGTAGGATTCCAGGGGCATGCAAAGTGAAAATATCAAAAGAGAAAAACTCCTGTACGCAGAGATATGAAATTATTAGAGCAATAACAATAATTGTGGGCACTTTAAAGGGGAAAACACAAGAAATTGCAGACATTATGAGAAGACGTAATATACAGATTGCTTGTGTACAAGAAACAAAATGGAAAAATACTAATACCAACGAAAGCAGATATTTAGAACAAAACAATCAAGAATATAAGCTCTATTACTATGGAATTGACAGTAAAAGAAATGGCATTGGTGTAATCTTACATGAGAAATATCAAGAAAATGTAATTGAAATAAAAGAGATTAGTGATGGTATAATGATTGTGAAATTAGTAATATCAGAGAAAGTATACAACATAGTAAGTGCATACGCCCCTGAAACAGGTTGCAGTGTTTCTGAGAAAACAATATTCCAAGAAAACATTGAAGATGCTCTTCGAAATATTCCTGAAGATGAATCCTCCTCATAGGAGCAGACATGAATGCCCATATAGGTGAACACAAGATTGAAAATGAATTGAGCCTTGGAGGATTTGGCTATAGAACAAATAACGAATCTAGGGAAGTATTACTTAATTTAGCTGATGCATACGATCAAAAAAAGCCAGAACATCTTATAAATTTCAAAATCTTATATCCCAAACAGGAGAGATCTGCGTACCAGGAGAGCCGACCCAAACAGTCATATGTGCTGAAACAGATAAGGCTAGGGAGAAGAAGAAGAAGAAATGTACTTCCTAATTAAACTCAGCTTCTACAACTGCCACCACCTGTAGTACAAATTGGCGACCCCGACGTGATTTGAACACGCAACCTTCTGATATTGCACACAGTATTTTGTATGGACGAGAAAACTTGTCGCACATGTTGATCGACATAATGTGGATCTTACTTAGCTTTCAGTACATGACAGGACGTATTGCTATCATTATCGACAAACGATTGCATCTGTCGTACATCTTTGATATAATGTGGACGTACATTTACCTTTTTAATAATACAGGACTTATTGCTATAAGTATTTACAAACTATTGCATCTGTCGTACATCTTAGATATAATGTACAATTGTACACGTACCTTTACCTTTTTAATACATTACAGGACGTATTGCTATAAGTATTTACAAACGATTGCATCCGTCGTACATCTTTGATATAATGTGGACGTACCTTTACCTTTTTAATACATGACAGGCTATAAGTATTTACAAACGATTGCATTCGTCGTACATCTTTGATATAATGTGGACGTACCTTTACCTTTTTAATACATGACAGGCTATAAGTATTTACAAACGATTGCATCTGTCGTACATCTTTCCTCTTTGACACTCATTCAACCTGAAGTTATTCATTTTTCTCAACGTTTTCTTTTATTATTTGTGTTTCAGAAAAATGAAGTTACCTACGCAGAGTTGGCGAACTCTGTATATTCCAGTCTAATGTCTCACACAACAACGGCACCTCCTCAAAGGAAGCCAATTTTATATGCTCAAATAATTAATAAAGAGAATGCAATGTGTGGTCATATAACACAAGAAACTCCTCTCATACCTCCTCAACATAATAGAGAGAGCACGGTATAGTAAAACTGATCTTGCCTGAACCTCTGCCTGCCTAATGTTGTAATATTATTTTTTTGTGAGTTGCATTTATTATATTTATTTTTCAAATACGTTCAAATATATGTTCGTATATTTTCGGAGACAAATATAAAATTTAGAATTACACCTAAACAATTTCCTTTCCGTCTTGAATGACCAATAGATGTTAAAGAAACGTTAGGCCAAATTGAAAAAAAAAATCCTTATAATGCTACCACTTGTCGCTATTACCATAGCTACTCAATTGTTCTCAGGAAGCTGAGCTACCCCCAAGCACAACCAGACCAAGTAGAAAATTTAAAAAAAACTTTATTAAAGTTTTTGCCCGTTCAGGAATCGAATCCGGAACCTCTTTGGTGCAAGCCGAGTGGTATGCGCATTTTACTACGGAGACGTTAACGGTAGTACCTATGACTTTGAGGTGTGCAATATAATTTGAAAAAAATATGTATCATATTTTTTTTCAAATTTATTTTTCATATATATTTTTTTTTTTTTTTCAAATTTATATTCCATTTTGGTAAAGATCCTGGATACCATCTCTAAACTCTATTTAATTTTTAAATTTTTTTCAAATTTATATTCCATTATGACATAGATCCTGGATACTATTTCTAAACTCTATTTAATTTTCAAATTTATATCTTATTATAAGTATAGATTATGACAAAGATCCTGGATATCATCTCTAAATTTTCAAATTAATTTTCAAAATATATTTCTAAATTTTCATAATATATTTCATTATGAGTTGTACTGCGACCCAAATAATATTTGATCACCTGTCGCACAGATGGAAAAATATAGGAACCAACAGTCTGGCAACACTGTCACCCCTGCCCCCAAATTTTTACAAATTTTGTCACATAGGTGATTTTTTCTCGTAATAAAAATACTACAATACAAAAATCTAAAAAAATGTCCAAATTTTCTGCACGATTACAATACTTTATCTTCTATAGGAAGAGAAAGTAAAAAAATCGACAACATTGTCATGTGGGCCTTTATATTTGAACGTAACTTATTGTTTATTTTAATTGTTTTTCTTGGAGTTGCAAAACTAGCGTTTTGCTTAATTATTATTTTACCAACGCTGTAAGGTTATATCCAGAAATATGTCCGCACAGTGTTTATTGATACTACAAGTACAGAGATAAAATCAATAAAGATACAGCTTTTAGTTTATCCTCTTAAATGAATCTAGATTAATATTATACTTCTTTTTAGTGGAAATTCGTTGTAGTACAATTATTGTTCTTCTGCTAACATTATTAAAACCTTCCACTTTCCATCCTACACCAAAGTAGATAGTCTTGACTTTCTAGTAGATAGCTCTTAGTTTCTGGTATGATTATTTTTTCATTGTTTTATATGTTTTTCCGTATTACATTTGCAATGATTATTAGTTTAATTTTTTTTAATTTCAATGGAGAGTTCATCTACCTTTATGCAGTGTGCTGTAGTGTTTTTTTTAATGGATCTGTAAATATGTATACAGGGTGTTTTCAAATTTGCGAACTATTCAACTATCTTTGTGAATGGATTGGAATTTTAGGATGAATCATGAAGTAATGAAATATGAAGTAAAGAAATATGGTGAGATCAAACGTAGCAAATTCGCCAAAGTTTGTATCACATTATTCCAAATTTTTGCCTTGATGTATATATGTTGAAATTGTGGGTTCACACTATTTGACGAGACTTTCAAATAAAATTATTCACTTTAGAATAAGATTTTATTTGTTGTGTATTACCAGATAACAACCAGATATTTATCTGTAAAAAATATCATTTTGATATTTTCTCTTTTTCCAATATCGAAATTTAATTTTGTTTTTCTTCACTTGTGTATTTTCGATAATTGAGGACTTGACGCCTCAGAAATATTTAAATGTAAGATTAATGAAATAGATTTCAAAAACGATGAAACAATGAATGACAAACATGTTTGTCATGCGTTTAAACCCTATCAGACTATTTAGACAAATTTTGGTAATTTTTATGTTTGATATCAAATCAATAAAATAGCAAATTTCATCAAACAGGCAAAAATATATCACGCTGTTTGGTACATTTTGAAGTCGGAAAAAACAAAATTTGGCATCATGACAAATAGTGTGATACCACCCCCTTTAGGAACATAATTTACATAAATTTGATTATGAATTAATATTTTGTACCCCAATTTCCAGTTGGCTGTAGCACAAGCCCACAGTCTATCTACTCTCATAAAACAAAAAGTCCACGGATGGGATATACTCACGGCCTCATAAATAATAATCAACATGAGTCGATATTAATCGTATTAATCGTTTTTGATCGTACTGTTTGAAGCCAAAAAATGACAAAATTTGACACCATGACAAATAGTGCATTGTTACCTTTTTTAATTCACAAAGTTAGCAAACTTCAGTGTTTCAAATGGAAACATAATTTTTTATTTCTTTTTTGAAACCGTCGCGAATAAATGAATACTGTAACTTTTGTTGCAATTTTGCGAAATATTTTCTGCTATCAAAGAACATCTATGTTAGTGTGACACATCAAATCACAAAAGGAAGTTCGTCTTAATGAGATTGTTTTGTTGGCTAGTTAAGGAAATGTTAAGGTCTTGAAAATTGATGTGTCGCTCTAACTTATGTGTTCTATGTCAGCAGAATTAAGTGTGAATTTCGCAAAATTGCAACAAAACAAACATAAAGAGTGAATACTGATTTGAACGAAAAATTTCAGTAAACTGATAAAAGATTAATAAAATGTATGGAGGTAGTAAAATAGTTAATATATTTTGTATAAATAAATGTAATAAAATATAATATACCTATGATAATATTTAAAAAAATCATGAAAGTACAACGAATAGCGAACTTTTTCATGAGGAAAAGTAAATCATACTAGAGATTATAAGAATTTACTCTAGGGTGACATCTGCACGGGCCGAGTCCATCTGAGCCGATGTAAAATAATACAGAAAGCAACTCTATAATATCATTATGTTTGTAACTATTGTGTTACTGACGTACATAATAGCTGCTATATCTGACTTAGGCAAAATGAAGACGACACATTTATTATTATCCGTGTGTAAGATTATTAGATCATGATTATCAAGTACGATTTTTTTGTCTGTGTCGTTTTTGTATAACGATAGCGATGTTGGTGTGCACAAACAATCAGCTGATATGCCGTTAGCATTATATTCTCCCCGACTTCAAGTGTTTTTTTTTTTTTTTCTCTCTAATATAACAATAGCGATGTTGGTGTGCACAATCAGCTGATATGACGTTAGCATTATATTCTCCCCGACCTCAAGTCGTTTTTTTTTTTTTTTTTTTTTTTTTTTTTTTTTTTTTTTTTTTTTTTTNTTTTTTTTTTTTTTTTTTTTTTTTTTTTTTTTTTTTTTTTTTTTTTTTTTTTCTTCTAATATAACAATAGCGATGTTGGTGTGCACAAACAATCAGCTGATATGACGTTAGCATTATATTCTCCCCGACCTGAAATCGTTTTATTACACTAGTGCTATACTTTCACATTCCCCCCATCTCATTGGTTCTATTAAGCTTCCTCATTTCTGTTCTATTCGATATTATGAAAGTATGCTGAAAACTAAAAGTAAATAGCACAACCAAAATAACGTCTTACTTACTTTAACCAAAATACCGTTAACCATACGCCTTTAGTAGACTTCTTCCGAAATAAGGTTTTGTTTTGGATGGAAGTTCTTTGAATTCTTGCTTCTATATTCTCATCAGGTACTTTTTGAATTTTGAATATTTTTCACAACCTGAAATGTTACTGTAATCTGTAGTGTTGGTTATATCCATCCTTCCTTTGGTTGTCGTTTGAGTGTTCAGACATCTTCTATTCTGTTAACTGGTCTGGGTATTTGTAGTGTTATATTATATCCATCCGTCTTTTTGCTGTCGTTTCAGTGTTTTGACATCTTCTATTCTGTTCACGGGTCTGGGTATACATTCTGTTTCACTTGATAAAAGGTAATCTTGACTTGAACTGGTTGGAATGGTATCATTATTTCTATTTTCATTATTATCAAACACTGACATGCCACGAGCTTCCTGTCTATCACTATCAGTAAAACTTTTAGGGGTATCAATTTGGTCTTTCATCAGTTCGTCAGCTGCGAGTTGCATTATGTTTAATCTATCAAAACCTGGAGCAGGTGCTTTCTTCTTAAAGATTCGTGGCGGTACATCTTGATTTGGTTTCAATGGAGTTGGATTTGTTGGTGGTGCGGGCGGAGTGAATTTTTTCAAAGTTGAATGTGGCGTTGAGTTGGTAATGTTAATTTGAGGAATGTTAGCGTTTTCGTTGTTAAACGATTTTATACTTTTTGCTGATTTGATTGGCAAATGCATGTCAGACTCTCCTGAAAATGAGATTTTTAAAAATAGTTATTCTATAAATATTTCCTAGCAGTGATATTTCTAAAACCACTTATTCATAATTGACTCTTGCCAAGCTCTTGAAGAAAGTTTCAATTTTTAAAATATGAAAATTCAAATTGAGATTTTGCACCTGAACCAATTTAATTAACTTTCTGCAATATTTTAGTCAAGTATGGTAAGCTCCTTTCTAAAAAAGTTTTCTTATCAAAGTTGGTTTTTTCTTCCACCTTTCGTGGGACCATTATAAGTAACGGTCAGCGTAGGCACATGTATTATTTTCATAACCGTTTTGTGTGTTCACAGGGTCCTCTGATAGCATACCTTTCTGAAACTCATCTATCAGTTTGACTAGACTTGATTGTTCTATATTAGGCACAGGTGACTCATTCCTAGACACACTTTGATCAGGACTAATTGAAAGAAGTTTTCTTTTAGCTTCCCTCATTGCACGTTCGAGGTATTGTTGTTTCTTGAAAGATTCTCTATTATTGCAGCGGCCTATTTGAGATCTGAAAATAGTTCGACAATGCAAAACTTATTAAAGATATACTGGTAACTATCAACATGATCTACAATTTAAACTTGTCTCAGGGTCGCCATAGTGGTTTGAGCCTGTATCGAACGATCTTCTGGATCGTTAGACACAAACGCATAGAACTTTTTAAAAAATCCCAAGGATCCCAGATTTTTCCCGCCAACCACACATTATTTTATAAAAATAACTGTACTATTTTATGAGTTGGTGGTGTAGTGGTAAGACGCTCTGACTGGTAGAACCCATAGAATTTTATTCTCGTCATGAATTTGAGATATTTACCACATAATAATGGGACCCAAAAAACTGCTGGTGTAAAGGGACTGTTCAATTCTATTTGGGCAGTATAAATAAGGACGATTATTATTTACTTGTCTCTTTACTCTATTGACAGAAGTCGTATACTTTGTTCTTTTCCTTTTGTAAATATGTCTACTTTTCCTTGAGCAAAATTTGTTTGAGACTAGACTAGTGGGTACATTGAATTAAGTCAGAACTCACTCTTTACAAACAGAACGAATAACTTGTCCCCATCTTAATGCACTTGAATTGAGAACTGCCAACTTAGCAACTCTTCGAAATCGATCTAGAGGATCTTCATTTTCTGTTGGTTCAACATTTTTGATTAGTTCAATTTCATCGTCTGTAGTCACAACTGGAGAGAGTTGGAAATTTTTCATTAATCTTCTTTCCCACACTTGATTTTTCTTTCCAATAATTGCTGAAAAAAGTTATATTCAATCAATCAATTGTGACATTGTTTCCGATAATAGTCGATTTTGAGAGATAGCAGCTGTTAAGAAATTTTCGTTTCTTGTTAAAGTTTTTAATTACTGTCATCCTACATTTTTATAGGTTAATACAAAGTTCAGATTTTTCAGCATATTTTAAAGTCGTCACATTTTGTAGTAAGTAATTTTCGTGTTGCGGTAATGTAATAGTTAATTTTTTTTTTTTAATTTTTGAAGCAGCTGTGGAAAGCATCCTATTTTTATTTTTTTTTACAACTAAGTTACTGTGGTTGTTTGGTAATATGGAGCTTTTAATTTCAATGTAAGACGGAGAAGTAACAGAATCTATCCCCATAGCAATTCAGAATTGGAGCCTGTATTTTTAATAGAAATCTTTTATTAATTAATAATTCGGTGTAAAATTAATGGAGGCATTTGATATTTCGGATAGATGGAGTCGGCCTTTTTTGCGTTTTTAGTGTTATTGTTTTTGATAACTTTTTTAAGACATTTCATCATCTGAATTCTTAGATTAATACTGACACATTGTAAAACTTGATTTCTGGTAATTTCATGAATTTTTCCAACACAAATCGGAAAATTTGACATTTTTGAATTCTTGTTTTTCTGTCTGCCCTTCCATCAATTTATCGATATATCCTACCGTTCTGGATAGTCAATTAGTGAATGCTTACGCCTATCTTTATATTGATTTGTGTTGGAAAAAATATTACAAGTTAGAGAAAAGCATTCTGTACATTTATATATATTTTTATATATTCTATATATTTTCCTTGTAAATTATTCAATACTTTCGAAAATTATTAAAATAGAAAAAAATCAAACAATTTTCATATTTTCAAAAAAAAAAAAAAAAAAAAAAAAAAAAAAAAACAACAAGAGCAAACAATTTCAACAAAGTAATAGAAAAAAGAATACCAAAGAAAATGCTCTCTCAAAGGAAAAAGTGAATTTGTTTAATAAAGAAAGTTGCAGGATAAACCACACCGACCGCCATGTTTTAATTATTTTAGGAACTGCCTCCTGCTTCCTCTCAACTTTCAACTAAAAATAATGTTTGCTTATTTGGTTTATTAAAAACTTACAAGATTATAACTAAGTATCTAATCATATAGAATAAATTATCTCTCCGCCCATTTTGTTAGTTCAAATTTGCAACTAGAATGTTTCTTCCTCTTGTAACTTTTACGAGTATTACTACAGTTAATATAGGGTAAATGTAAGGATATACAGCTGAAAAGTTTTATATTATAAATGTAACGATATAGAGCTGAAAGGTATTATATTATAAATGTAAGGATATACAGCTGAAAGGTATTATATTATATTTAAATAGTGTGCAAAAGGCTTTCCAACAGAACGTTGTTTTTTCAACATTCTGCTGCATGTTTCCAACGCTTTCCTTTAAAAGTCTTGCCATCTAATCTAAACAAAAAGGCGTCCTTTGTTCTCCTGTCCAAATCTAGCATAGATCTACTTTTAGGGGCACAATTTAGCCACTCCTAGTTTTTTTTCTCGGTAAAACAATTTTAACATAGACTCTATTTCAGTTTTTTCCACTGAAAATTTGTCAGATCCTGTCTCTAAAAATTAAATATTTTTTTACAAGATGATGTTGTAACCATAATTAAGTAGTTGGTACCAAAATTCATTTATATCTAAATTCACGTTTTTAGAAATGGTTTACAACAATCACGAAAGGAATCGAAGTTATGGGGACGGACGTTTTCATTCCTGTGGAATACGTTTCCACACATTTTCGTAGAAAATATACCTACCCCTCCCAATTGATGCACAGAACATATTCTTTATGGTTTCACAAAACCATTTTTGTGAACGTTAGTGAACTCCTCTTTTGACCCCGGTATAGGTACATCCTGAAATGCACTAGTATATAATAATAATATATGTGTATTATGTTTGTTTGTTACACAATACAAGCCACAATTTTTATTTTTGACCAAATTTGGTATACTTGTTTAGAACATGAAGGAAATTTGCTATATAGTTTTTGGGGCCCTGGGGGCCCAATATTGTTTTTTTGAAAAATGATTTCTATCTTTTTAGCGGTTTGTTTTAGAAACGTAAAATTTTGATATCTTATGGCTGGTGTTAAGGGTTTTCGATTTTGAAAAATTTAAGGGGCTCGGCCCTCCGAGGAGGTCCAGGGGGCATAATCTTTACTTTTTTGAAAATCTTTACTTTTGATTTTTTTAAATTTGATTGAGCTATTTTCTTGTATACATGACTGCAACACTAACGTGAACACCTGATCATCTTGGTCCACTAGTTGTATCTGTTATACCTTTTACAGAATTGAAGATATACGTTAACGTTTTAATGAGATAAATGGAATATTTGAGAGGAGCGAAAACAATTCTTAAGTAGTCCAGCTCAATTGTGTGCTCAATTTCAGCGCACGGAAAGAAGATCTTTCTTTTACATTGGTTGTAGTAAAAGTGGCACCACATGCTTTTTGGGGGAAATGAGGGATGGCATGATATCGAAAAAAGTGCGAAAACGGATTTTTCGTGATTTTATTTAGCCATTTCTGAATGATAGTCCAAATTTAGGTGAATCCTAATGGCACAGGGTTTCTTTTATTCGGTTTAAGTTAGCAGTTCCGTGGTTAATTTATGTTTCCGTAATGTTCTTTAATTATATTTTCGTATAGATAGACCTAAATTTTGAATTCGCAATTGAAGATCTCCAATTTCTACTGGATTTGAATCTCTTAGTTTTTTCCTCATATTAATCTAAAAGTTTCTAACTAGTTCCGTGGTTAAATTATGTTTCTCTGTAGTGTTTGTTAAATATCTTTTTGATTCATACGTTTCTCTGGCAGTGTGTGCATCATTCTGGACTGTGATCCAAACTCTACTATTTGATTTGGTCTGTTATTGTTTTGAGTTATCACTCACCCTTTTGAGGACAATTCAGTAGCTATGGCAATAGTGACAAATGGTAGTATTATGAGGTATTTTTTAAGTATAGCTTAGTGATATTAAAGTGTTAAAAATACCTTCTAATGCTACGATGACCGCAGAATGTGTGACATAATAACACAAAGAAATATATAGGTATTTTTTCGAGTTTATGGTCCTAAATTTTGAATACTCGAGAAGATCTCTGGGTTTCTCGTGAAATTGAATCTCTTTTTAGGTCAGTTTTTTTTTTAATCAGTTTCGGTTGGTTTCTGATAAATCTAGAATTGTCTCAATAACTCCTTAGTTAAATTTGTGCTCCTGTTTATAAACCGAGGAGTTGATCACACTGCCTTAAGGAAAAACTTACTTTTTTCTTTTTTGTCCGCTGACGATGTGTCCATTCCATTTTTCTCCAAAACATTCATTAACTCATATCTCATAGACGTGATTTCACCTTTAATTTCATTTACATCATCTTCTGTTAAAGGATTTGAATCTCCTTGGCGATGTTGTAAACAGATGTATCGCCAGACAAGTGCTCTTGTCACAGCTGCATAGCGATAGTCACGTTCTTTTTCTTTTCTTTGTTTTCTCTGTGAATACGTAATAAAATAATCTCTTTTAGTGTTGCACTGAGGCATTGCCCCAGATTCGATTTTATGAGAAAATTATACTGTGAATGATATTGTTCGTGCTATGCTCTTTGTATTGACAGCGTCGTTTTTGACGCGTCGTTGAATCCATTTTTTCCTTTCTTATTTTGTACCTACATCCAAAGAGAAATTTATGTTCTTCTTTTATAAGTATAATCTCGTAATCTATATTTGAATCCAGTGATTACAGAATTTATCATTTGAATCTTAACATCTCTAAAAAAAATGTTACTTCAAGGATATCATCACTTCTTTTGTGACCATATTTTTAGGAGAGATATGAGCCACTTGAATTTTTGGTTTTTTGATAGAGACATTTTCTTGCCGTCTTTTTGCACACGAAGTTTTTTTTTGGGGGAGGGGATCCCCTAAAGTCTGAAGTGTCACTTATCGAGATCTTTTTTGAATGTTGATGAAAACAGTCCTTCCCGACAATCTAATAACATACCTTTAAGGAATCTTTCCTGATTTTGTCAATTTTTCGTAATCCCAAGAATTTCAAAATCATTTTGGTTGTTGGAAATATATTAAATGGTGGAGGTAAAGTTGGACTATCATCGAAATAACTCAACCATAATTTGGTCCGCGCAAATTTCCATTCCACATCCGAGTGTTCCTGAAAAATGGTTGTGGAATCATGTTGTTTGAGAAGCTCCTGATTGTGGAATAATGTTGTTTGAGAAGCTTCTGATTGTGGAATCATGTTGTTTGAGAAGCTCCTGATTGTGGAATCATGTTGTTTGAGAAGCTCCTTGCTGATAAAGTATTTGATTGACATTCTATATCAGGGGTTCCCAAACTTTTTGGTACCGCGCCCCCTTTCCCTGTCAGCCTCCCTAGCCCTTCTCCCCTTTACATTATAAGTTATGAATAGGTATGAGTCTTGCTGAATGTTATCTCATTCAAAATGCTAATATGTTGCTGAATGCTATCTCATTCAAAACGCTAATGTGTTGCTGAATGCTATCTCATTCAAAACGCTAATGTGTTGCTGAATGCTATGTCATTCAAAATGCTAATGTGTTGCTGAATGCTATCTCATTCAAAACGCTAATATGTTGCTTAATACTATCTCATTAAAATTGTCTAAACATCATGTTCAAGAAAATTACCTTTGTAAAAAAAAATGTGTACATATATGATAATAATTCAACTGGTCTCGCGCCCCCCCTCAGAGATTTCCAAACTTTTTGATACCGCGCCCCCTTTTCTTTAAATGAAAGCCTCGCACGCCCCCTCCCCTTTACATTATAAATTGTGAATGGGTATGGGTGTTACTGAATGCTATCTCAATCAAAACGCTAATGTGTTGCTTAATGCTATCTCATTCAAAAACTAATGTGTTGCTGAAGGCTATCTCATTCAAAACGCTAATGTGTTCCTGAATGCTATTTCATTCAATACACTAATGTGTTGCTGAATGCTATCCCATTCAAAAGACTAATGTGTTGCTGAATGCTCTCATTCAAATTTTCTAAACATCATGCTCAATAAAATTACCTTAAAAAAAATAGTGTACATATATTTTAACTAAATGATAATAATTCAACTGGTCTCGCACCCTCCTTGATTTGTCTTCACGCCCCCAGTTTCGCAGCCTCTGATCTGGATTCAAGAAATACACGTTTAATCTTTTTTGGGAATGCCAAACCGTTCTGTAGATATTTCGAGTAACCTGTTTTTTTTCAAAGGCCCGCACCCCGCCCAGTAGATTACAATATAACAACTCATTATGCACTATTAGTATGTACTCATTATGCACTTTGTACCTCAATCATTGCATAGGAATTGGACATCATTGCAATTAATAAATTAAGAAGAACGATCACATTGATGACTGAGTAAGATCCAAACATGAGGAGACCCCAAAATCTTGTGTAACTTTTGATTCCCCTCAATTCAAAAGAATCTGTTCCTGTTGATCCAAAACTTGCCCAAAATAATGATTGAGATGCTTCAAACAGGCTGAAATGGAAAATGACGACAATATGTCTCAATATATAAATCAGAAATTTGTGTGTACTTATGTATGTGGTAGGGGTTGTTTGTTCCAATACCACAGCCCAAACGGTAGCAGATAGCAAAATATTGTTAAGAATGGATTCCCCCGCCCAAATCATGGTCTACGACCCCAGGAAAATTATTCGAACTAAAATATTTCAAGCCGTTTTCACTGCGGTCCGATAATTTTGTCGTGGTCCGATAATTTTGTCGCGTGGTGGCGTTTAGTCCTTATTTTAGGACATTTTCTAGAAAGGTATGTCCAGCCATTCCAAGAGTTAAGAGTTCAAAACCGGGAACGGGGAAAATAAAAATAGAAAATACTTAAAAGTCTCAAATGCCGCGGTCGAAACGTTTAAATTTTGGTTTTTGAAAGGTTGTCCCCCCCCCCCAATTTCCATTGTCCTTGAAAAACAAAAAACAGCAATACTAGAATCGTAGCGAAGCACGGCCAAAATAGCTAGTAGAAAATAAACATTGCATGGAATTATAGAGCTTGTCTCCAAAAAGAAGGAGCGGATCCTATATCTTGAAATAACAACCTTGACAGATCTACCAAGGTCGCCACAAGATGTCTCTCCTGATATGGTGACATTTGGTCAGAATAGATTTTTTGAGTTTCCCAACAGTTTTGCAGTTAAATAGAGTACATAAATTAAAATGGAGTACTCAGTATAATTACCCTTAAAAACAACCTTCCTCCTTCTTCAAGATAGAACCCTAATCTAACAATATGTCAAATAAGTGAAATTGTTCCGGATTGACAATGGAGGAGAAGTTGTGTTTGATGACATTCAAAACAAAATAGAAGACACAGACGAACATCAATACAAAAGAAATGCATGACATAACAAATAAGCGCCCAACCATAAAAAAAAACTTACACAGTAATGCAATTCTAATTGCAAAAAGATTCTATACAGGGTGGTTATTCAGTAGTGAAATCATGAACAGCTAGAAAACAAGAGTTTAGAAACCTCCTCCATAAGTTCTGAATCAGTAATTGGTATCAGGAAAACTGAAGTGCGGAGGTCTCACTGGACTAAAACTTTAGGACAATGACACAGCAAACAATTGATGCATGGGCCATTAACATCTCGAACTATTGATCTTCTTCGCTTAATTCAGAAACAGTAGAGACTGGTCACTGGAATAATAACTACCAATGCTGGTCTCAGAAAACACCTACACAATATGGGAATCTTTAGGGTTTAGGCAATACCCATTTGGTGCACGATGTAAGAAGAAGAGGTATTATTATCAGGCCGCTAAACCCCAAAAAGAAACTCGTTCTAAAGAATCTAGTAAAAGACGAGCAGTTGGACAATAGCTAGACAAATAGGCTTAACCCAAATACACAAAAAGGCCATGCGTATGAGGTGTAAGTATTCCAGCCTCCAAGGAGGTGACTGAAATGATATCGTGTCCAATGATAGCCACATGTATGAGAATACATCTATTTTTGGAGGCTGATAATTGACATGGGTTCAGAATCAATGCAAGATTGCACAAAACATCATGCTATTGAAGAGCTGATTTCTGTGTTATTTTACACCATCAGCTCTGGTGGAATCTGCCCATTAATTTTTTTAAACACCTTACACACGTAATTTAATACCTAATAAAACAATTTCATTCAAAAATTCTAAAAAAACTGGGGCGCGGTAGAAAATGAAGAATCAATTATTATACTTCCGAAAGACAAAACCAAAAGGTTGCTCTATGCTGACAACAGGAGAAAAAATATTTGGGAAATATTTGAAATGTAGAACAGGAGAAAAATGCAACTAAGTTAATATAACAAATATTATGCATTTAATTATGCAATGAGTACATTATTTTTTATATGAAATTACGTTAAACAAAGATTCAGTTTTCAGGTACCTAGTATAAGTCATTAACGGTGTTCAGTGTTATATATGAGGGTGTATACTTCATTCAAATGATCATAATCTTTATAATAACAGATATAAATTCTTAGAATGCATGTATGATTTAATTAATAACGTTCATACGAGTACTTTATACAGGATGAGTCATTTTAAGGGACATAGTCAAATATCTCGGAAACCGTTAGAAATGGGAAGAAAACGTTAGAGACGAGTACAAACCCCTCTTATATTTTGAGGAAAAATTGAATGGAGACCTTGAATTCAAGGTTATTTTAAAGTCATCTTTGGAGCGAAGCGAAGACCTATACTCCCTACAAGCTGCAAACTTTTGTGACCCTACTTCTCCGAAACTACTCAACCGATTGTCACCATTTTTTCCCCCCTATTCTGCATATACCCAAGGGTGCATAAACTGCATATATCCATTTTCGGAAGATATTTTGAAGTTTTTCAATTTCGGCCCATTTTTTTCATTTGTGTGTATTTTTCGCTAGAGAAGCAAACCTATCGAGAGACCCGCTGCCCGGGGTAAGAAAATCTTTAAATTACACCTGAGAGTCGTGTGGGGCGTCTTTAGATATGTTTTTTGGGTCGTGAAACTCGAATTTTTGGTCAAGTAGGTCGCTCAATCCTCAGCGACCGCTCGAATTGTAAATGGCGTGGCGGTCTAAAAGAAGAAACATTAATAACTGTTGAAACATTCAAAATCTATATGTTTGTGGGGTCGGAGATTCCCAATATATCATCTAAATACACGTTAGGCTCATGTTTGACCCGAAAAACCAAGATGGCGACTGCTATGGCCTCCGCGAAAGAAAATATTTTTTAAAATTACCCTATCAAGTTGTGTGAGCTGTCAAAGAATATATTTTTTGTGTCATATGGGAATTTCAAGACTAAACAATCTTTGTTGCAGTTTTTGTAGTGCAATTATTGAGGGTATTTGTATATGGTGATTATATATTATTATTTATCATTACCAATTTCACAAACCTTTAATGTCCTCGCGCTTTAAATATGCCATGGTCCTCGCGAGAATTTATATTACTCTTCTAATCCATCTGTCATGCCATGCTACATATCACACCCTATACCTACCACGTACTTATACAGGTTTTCAGTGGAGGAGAGAGGGATTAAATCTTACACTTTAAATATCATCTTCAAAGTCTGTAAAAAGATGTAACTTATACACTTACAGAATATTATTCGTATCTTAATGAGGTCAACTGAATTATCTGCGAGGCGGCGGTCCACTTTAGTTCAGTGGATGCAGCACTAGATGTTGATAATGCCAGCTCCTTCCATGGCTGAAATTCCACAACGTGCCATTTACAGTATTTAATTTTAGCGAAAAATAGTAATTTCGCATCTGGACAGATAAATTACATTTTAATTAAATTAAATATTCCAAAACCAGTCCACTTCCCTCCAAATATCTTTTTTCCATCTTAGCTATCCAATAACACTACCAAATCATATTTTTGTGGCCTGTAACGTCTTTTTCTATAGTTCTACAATATTTTTGTTTCAAACAAAATTTCCACACTGTCACTGAGAATGTCTTTTCGTTTATCCTTGATTTGTATGATTTATGCATTTTAATTTACAACAACAGGAGATATAACATTCCAAATCTNGAAATTATTAGTAGTGGGAGCGAGTTATCTCCAAAAAGACATTAAAATTGAATAACGGGATATAAAAGTTGAAAATATCTCTACTGAAATTATTAGTAGTGGGAGCGAGTTATCTCCAAAAAGACATTAAAATTGAATAACGGGATATAAAAATTGAAAATATCTCTACTGAAATTATTAGTAGTGGGAGCGAGTTATCTCCAAAAAGACATTAAAATTGAATAACGGGATATAAAAGTTGAAAATATCTCTACTGAAATTATTAGTAGTGGGAGCGAGTTATCTCCAAAAAGACATTAAAATTGAATAACGGGATATAAAAATTGAAAATATCTCTACTGAAATTATTAGTAGTGGGAGCGAGTTATCTCCAAAAAGACATTAAAATTGAATAACGGGATATAAAAGTTGAAAATATCTCTACTGAAATTATTAGTAGTGGGAGCGAGTTATCTCCAAAAAGACATTAAAATTGAATAACGGGATATAAAAATTGAAAATATCTCTACTGAAATTATTAGTAGTGGGAGCGAGTTATCTCCAAAAAGACATTAAAATTGAATAACGGGATATAAAAGTTGAAAATATCTCTACTGAAATTATTAGTAGTGGGAGCGAGTTATCTCCAAAAAGACATTAAAATTGAATAACGGGATATAAAAATTGAAAATATCTCTACTGAAATTATTAGTAGTGGGAGCGAGTTATCTCCAAAAAGACATTAAAATTGAATAACGGGATATAAAAGTTGAAAATATCTCTACTGAAATTATTAGTAGTGGGAGCGAGTTATCTCCAAAAAGACATTAAAATTGAATAACGGGATATAAAAATTGAAAATATCTCTACTGAAATTATTAGTAGTGGGAGCGAGTTATCTCCAAAAAGACATTAAAATTGAATAACGGGATATAAAAGTTGAAAATATCTCTACTGAAATTATTAGTAGTGGGAGCGAGTTATCTCCAAAAAGACATTAAAATTGAATAACGGGATATAAAAATTGAAAATATCTCTACTGAAATTATTAGTAGTGGGAGCGAGTTATCTCCAAAAAGACATTAAAATTGAATAACGGGATATAAAAGTTGAAAATATCTCTACTGAAATTATTAGTAGTGGGAGCGAGTTATCTCCAAAAAGACATTAAAATTGAATAACGGGATATAAAAATTGAAAATATCTCTACTGAAATTATTAGTAGTGGGAGCGAGTTATCTCCAAAAAGACATTAAAATTGAATAACGGGATATAAAAGTTGAAAATATCTCTACTGAAATTATTAGTAGTGGGAGCGAGTTATCTCCAAAAAGACATTAAAATTGAATAACGGGATATAAAAATTGAAAATATCTCTACTGAAATTATTAGTAGTGGGAGCGAGTTATCTCCAAAAAGACATTAAAATTGAATAACGGGATATAAAAGTTGAAAATATCTCTACTGAAATTATTAGTAGTGGGAGCGAGTTATCTCCAAAAAGACATTAAAATTGAATAACGGGATATAAAAATTGAAAATATCTCTACTGAAATTATTAGTAGTGGGAGCGAGTTATCTCCAAAAAGACATTAAAATTGAATAACGGGATATAAAAGTTGAAAATATCTCTACTGAAATTATTAGTAGTGGGAGCGAGTTATCTCCAAAAAGACATTAAAATTGAATAACGGGATATAAAAATTGAAAATATCTCTACTGAAATTATTAGTAGTGGGAGCGAGTTATCTCCAAAAAGACATTAAAATTGAATAACGGGATATAAAAATTGAAAATATCTCTACTGAAATTATTAGTAGTGGGAGCGAGTTATCTCCAAAAAGACATTAAAATTGAATAACGGTAAGGGATATCAGAGCGACCGCGATTGGACCCCCTTCCCCCCGAAGTACAGAACTCAAAAAAATCAGTCAAAATAGAAAAATGTTCGATATTTATGGGAATAACAGAAACATCTATAACTACTGAAAAAAAGCGCATACAACTTTGCCTGCGATTTTTTCTGAGGCACCCCCATTTTTAGAAGTACGAGATTACAGCCTCCTTTGCCATTTCATTGCAATCAGCAACTCCTGAAGTCGGGTTGGTGCCGCCACACGCTCCAATCATACCAGGCTCGATAGGACCTGGAGATTTCGAAACTTTCGTCTTCACGCAAATACGCTAATACATGATTTGAAGCAGTGAACCCTAATAGTTCTTGAGCCCGTTGTCCGTATATGCGGTACCCGTAATTGAGGTGTTGTTCCTTCTATCGAAAACAGTGTGAAAATATGGGTTGGTGGTGTAGTGGTAAGACGCTCTGACTGGTAATCAGTAGGGCGTGGGTTCAAACTCAGCCTAATACCCATGAAATTTTATCCTCATAAATTTGCCACATAATAATGGCACTCATAAAAAGGGACTCTTCAGTCCTATTCGGGCAGTATAAATAAGGACAATTATTATTTAATTTGATTTGGAGAAAGCCTCCATTAAATTAATTTTAAAAGAAGGGACATTTTACACTAAAAAATTACAACATAATCATGTTTTTTTTTTCTAAATCTTTGAATAACATATTAGTTATAAGAAAAAATCATGTTAATTATAAGTATTATAAATATATTTTATATTAACTTTTAAATGAATTAAAACTAATAAATTGAATGCGATGGACAATCCTCAGTCAACTTCCATCCTTCGACACGACTAGATTGATGATCTATGATGAATCGAATAATTCGAAACTAGTTTCTTTATAAATAATGTTTTTGTTGTTTTGTCTTAATTTATTTAAAAGTTAATATTTTATTTTTCTCACCTAAATACATTAGCTCCTGCAAAAAGTCCTTCAGCAATAAGTTGCGGATCGAAAGCATTCCAGTGTTCCTTTCCCAAAGTTTTCATACTTGCATTTTGTTGAATTTCTGCTTGTTGTTGAATATATGCCATAGCTCTCAGTAAGAAAACACATACGTAAAGGAAATTACGAGTGAAGTCAATAAAATTCCACATGTCCTTCAAGTATGCATAAAAACCATCTTTCCAGACCTCACATGTTTCCTCCCAAATATATCCTGAAAATAAATAAAATACACAAACTCCTTATAATATAAGGCAATATCAGTGAATCCTAAATCGGGTTGCATTTAAATTTGCTCCAAAGAAACGCATAAGCAGAGTTAATTTAGCTGTCCTCACGATGGCTGGAGAGGATGAGCTGGAACGTACAGTTCCAGCCAAGGGCCATCAAAACCTTTTCAGTTACCTCATTGTCAGACTATTTCTACCATTTTTCCAAACCTGAATCCAAAAATGTTCACAGCATGTTCAATTTATGTTCGCAGCATGAATGCTTCGATCAATAGGGTTTGGGTTTAAACCCATTGAATTTTATCCTCATGAATTTGAAATATTTACCCCAAACCTGCCGGTGTAAAGGGACACTTCAGAATCTTCAGTCCTATTCGGGCAGTATAAATAAGGGCTATATTAATATTATATACATGTAGATTGAAATTTTATTTGTTGCATCAATTAACAAACAACATGGAACACGTAATATATCATTAATTTTAGCAAATAATAAATTCAATCATTTTATGAAATGAAATTTACCCAAAACATAAATAAGAACAACATATTCCAAATATGTTGGCGCTAATCCTCTTTGTTGTTCATCTCCTTCAATTTTGGGAATATTCCAACCAAAATATTCCAACAAGATCACGTCTGCCCTTTGAGATACGAGAAGCAAAACAACTGAAAAAACAATCAAAGATTACAAAATAATTGTTAAGAATAACATATGTAATTATGTACAAATTGTAAGTGACTGTAAATAAAATGTTTTCAAAGAAAAAATCTGGTGTGAACATCACACGACTTTCCTTATCTATATAAAAAAATGTATAATAATAATAATAGGCTGAAATTTTCGATGTCGAGTTTTCTATGCCAAAACAAGTTTTGAGCTCCACTTTTAAACCATTGGTTCGTGTGTTGTGCACAAAATTTCTCAGTACGATTTGTCGCCTTCTGCGTTATATACTCGTAATTAAAAAATGCCGCTAAAAAGCGGCGAAAACCCAGTAACAGTAGCTGCGATTTCAACCAAAATCTTCGTGATTCTTTCCAGGCATTAAATTGACGTACATATAAAATTTCAACACACATGGACCAATGGCTGAAACTCGACATTAGGCATCTGCATTGAAAACTCGACATCGACAATTTCAGCTCATTAAAATACTTCCCCTTTTATAACAAATTAGCTGCGTTATAAAAATATTTACGAAATTTATAAAATCATGAATTAATACCTTTTCAAAGAATTATGGCAAACTTGATTAAAAAAATGTGGATATTGTTTCGGGGAGCAAGATAATTTATTTAAGAGTTTCGAAGAATTGAAAAAAAAAAAAAAAANAAAAAAAAAAAAAAAAAAAAAAAAAAAAAAAAAAAAAAAATTCTGTGGCGTAGACAGAATGGGGAAATTCTTCTCAGAACAGCAAACATAGAAATACAGGGTGTATCAAAAATAATATTAGAAATTTAGCCACCGAGGAGAGCAAACTAGCTTCATTAGGTGACTAGCTTCCTAAGCTTGTGTTAATACAGAAGGTTTGGTGATAGGAAGGTTATCCAGCCTTTAGAAAAACTCTGCTTCTAACCACTGAAAAAAAATTTTGTGGTATGGTGAAATTAAATTAAGGAAATAAGGGCAACCCCAAATAAAGTGGGGAAGAGATGAAGTTAAAGAAGACTCAGTCTTCTAACAACTGACAACTGCGACTCAGTGGCTGTATTTCGGAGACTGAGGCACTACCGACCGGCGTTCAAGGTTGCGCTATCTCTTAGCAAAGCGGGAATATTGATTGCACCCATAAGTTTCGAAGCTTACTGAGACTCCAAATATGACTGTAAAGCTGCAAAAACCACCAAGGGTATATTCGATTGCACTCAAAAGTTTCGGGGCACAATTAGAGCCCAAATGGGACATATATAGCAAAATGCATCCAACGTCAACGCTAAGTGGCAAAAGTTCCCATCACAGTGTACCCCGAACAAATTTTGTATCAAATTTTGGGACGGGGCCGTGACAATTCCAAAGGTTCATTATTGATAATAATAAACCAAAATAGTTATTTTCAAAATTCTGACTAAAATTTTAAAGATTAACTCCATCTGGCAAGTGACGAAGCAGTATCCAACCCCATACTGAACGAACCCTCTCCCAAAAAAAATATCGAAAGAACAATAAACATCTCTCCTAAAAAAAAAATCGCACTACCTGCGTCAAAGATTCCTGTTAAAAATCACTCCTTACCTAAGAATGACAAGTAAGAAGCTGCATGAATGACAAATTTGACGAACGGTTTTCTAATGATTTTCCCAGAATCACTTACGCCACTGATCATATATAGCACACAAAAGTAGGGGAACAATAAAATGATTTTTGATAAATCGACCAATTTGTCAGCAAGGGGCTTTCTTCGGAATCCTGGCAATCCATCGTACCACATGGCTGCAAGAAGTTGTTGAATATTTGAGTGGGCTACAAACTGAAAATTCAACACATTTTAAAATAGTTTTATAGTAATAAAATTGACCGAAAGGAGTGAGGTCTAGTTTTAACCCCATCTTCTTCTTTTACAAAGTCTTTTCCACTCAAGTGGGGTCGACATTTCTCGTTAGTGTCCACCTTTCCGCTCTAGATTGGGCAATTTCAAAAGTTTGTATTTTGTATCACGATATCCGTCGTACGTTTGGTTCCATTCTGATGACACTTGGTAACCGCGTAACATACAAAAAACAATCTCTTTTTAACAACCACTTCAAATCGTGTGTGGTAACAAACCCCATTAAAACCACTTCCTTTAAATTACATATCATAGCAAATAACAATGTAAATGTATATTTTTTCGTGTTATTATATCATAATTTTTTGGGCAACATAGCATTACCTACAAGGCATTTTTTTAAACAATCATTGCAATACACCACTATAATACCACTTGTCGCTATTGCCATAGCTACTCAATTGCCCTCAGGAAGCTGAGTTACCCCCGAACACAACCAGATCAGGTAGAGAATTTGAAAAAACGTTTTTTAATTTTTCGACCCAACCAGGAACCGAACTCGCTACCTCTCCGGTGCAAGCCGAGTATGATGCGAACTCTGCCACGGAGACGTCATAGTAAATAACAATCCAACGTGTCCAGGTTTGTTGGAGAAAAATATGTTGTAGAGACGAACGTGTCACTTGGGCAACGACAGTATAATAAGTGCCTTCAGATGCCAAAGACTTGTCCCACACTTTCCAGAACGCACTGTGGGGAGGAATTGTGTCTTATATCTTTGAATGTTCACTCAACACTCATCCCATCTTGACTTAGAGCTTTTTTTTTTAAGATTAGGAAAATGAACATGCCCAGTCCAATAACAATAAGATCGACAAATTCTTTGAAAAATATATTAAGTGGAAAATATTATTTGACCAAATGAAGTAAATTCTAGTTTTGGAATTTACTGATGAGCCATCCGCACTGAGAAAAACTTATAATACATATATGAAAATTTGCTGCAAAAGAAGAAAAGAACGTATTTGTTGATTTAAAGGAGTTAACGTTTTAAAATGCGAATTTTATTGTATTGATAGTTTTTGGTTATCAACCTATGGAATCGTCACAAGGAAAAAAAAATACCCCCTCCCCCCCTGAAAATTTTCTCTTCACATTAGTTATCAGAATATGAATAATTAATATTAATATTTAATTCTAATGGAAATTTAAATTGATGTGCTTTCGGATGTAAGAAGCACTTTTGGTTTATTATTTTCAATAATGAACCTTGGAATTGTCACGGGAAAAAAATCACCCCTCCCCCTCAAAATTTGATATTGTACGTATCAAGGTACGTAGAATCAAAAAATCGAATCGAAAAAAAAATCCGTTTGTCCGCCTTACGTCGGGATTGGCACTTTTTCCACTTAGCGTTGATCGATTTGGATGAAATTTGGTATATAGGTCCCTTCTGGTCTAATTGTGTCTAATTGTGCCCCGAAACTTTGGGTGCAATCGAATACATCTTTGGCGATTTTTGCCGTTTTTTAGCGATTTTCAGTATTGCTTTCTAAAAGGAGAATGGTAAGAGCTAGAGTTTTTGTATGTATGTCATATTTGGGGTCTCAGCTGGCTCCGAAACTTTTGGGTTCAATCAAATATATCGCTGGCGGTTTTTACCGCTTTAAAGCGGTTTTCATTAATCCCGCCTAAAAAGAGAATGGTAAGAGCCTAAGAGCCAGAGACTTCAAATTTGGTAGGTATGTCAAATTTAGTGTCTAAATACGCTCCAGATTTGGAATCGTCACGAAAACCCCCTCAATTTTTTGGGGGGGGTACCCCCAATTTTTTTTTNAGAAACCTACAATGGAATCGTCATGAGAACCCCCCTCTTTTTTTTTTTTTTGCTAGAAAAATAATAAACCCAGGTGTCACATTGGCAGAGTTTTTTTTATTATGTTGGGTTCTTGGTGTCAATTTTTCTCAGTGCGAAACCCTTATGATGGTGGCCATTTTAAAAGAGTGAGGTCTACAGTTCACAGAACTGCCAATATACCTTTTTTTGTTTGTAGTCAATAGCTAACTCAAGTCTTGTTAATTTCATTGGTTCGCCTTCTTCATATGGTGACTCCGGATCATGATTTAAGATCGTCAACAATTCTTGAGTGCTTCTAGATTGTTGCAGAAGGTCTACAGCAAATTGCTGACATTGTTTCCTTAATTCCTGTGAAAGGAGATAAAAATTGGAAAATCTTTTGTCTTTTGAAATATAAAGAAGCTAAAAGCTCTCATAGAGATATATATTTTATCTTGTGCAGTTCAGTTTATATTATTATTTCTTCGGGCAATAAAAATCTGCTTTCTAAAGATTTAAACGATTCGAATTTATTCGATGCGGTTTATGGATATGAAATATATACCACCATTATATTGCTAATATATGAAACAGTCTTTGAATTTATGTTCGGGGCTGTTCTTCATGGTTTTCTTATTTTTAATTTAACCATTGGTGTTGTTAGCAAGGAATAATGTAATGTAAAATAAAGTTACAATTTTACTAAAAGCTTCTACAATTTTACTATATCTTCTAGCAAACCAAATCTTTTTAAAATCCAGTAATGCCGACACTGGTTAATGTAGGTACTTTTCGCGAGGCAAAATATTATATCTAAAAATTTCCGACCTCGCGAGGAATTAAATGTCACTTGAAAGTATTGATTAGGAGTAGAAAAAAGAACTCCCTTTGAATGAAAGTTTCAGGCCCCCATGAAAATATTGTTCTTACCATACTCTTAAAATTTTAAGGGGGGGGGGAAGGTTTTTTTTTGTGACGATTATATATACCAAAATCTACCTCAAGTCGTTATATATATATATATAAAAAAAAAAAAAAAAAAAAAAAAAAAAAACATCTGATTTTCCTGGGCTACCCGTTATTTGTAATTTACCGTTTGTCAGTGAAAGACAAGTTTCCTTCGAAGAATACATCATGTACCGATTGTTTTTAGGAAGGCGGTGTTAATAGTCCCCCAGAGTCGTCTTGAGATTTTAAAATTTGCGGAAAAAATAAGAAGGAGCGAAATTGCCCCATAGTTCACACACAAAATGGCACGTCACGCTGGCACGACGTCGCCTTGTTCAATAAAAATAGATTACCATATACTCATTTCGGCACTCAGGTTCTGTGAATGATAAGTTTCGTAATTCCCATGATAATTGAAAAGCAGTCAGGATTGGATCATTAGAAGACAATGCAATCAAGGATGGACTTGCCAATGCGCGATATTCATTCACTCGAGACATGGAATGACGCAAAGAGTCCTCGTTAGAATCCCTCAAGCAAACGTCGCAGCCACATCTGTAAAGAAAAGTCAATGATTTGAAAATATATATCTATTAGTAGTTCTGTGAATAGCCGACAAAAGACCTCAAGCACTTTAAATGGCCATTTCCAGCCTTCAGTACTTACGGTACCCGCGTGCCAAAGAAATCGGTTAAAAATCGTCAAGGCTAAATTCGTACATTCCATGCATAGTACCAAATTTGAGGTTCTAGAATACTCGAGATGCTCTCACTCTTACAGTTTTCTTTAAGGCAGCATTCTCGAAAAGCGGCAAAAAATATTAAAAAATTGAAAAATCGCCAACAGTAGATTTGATTTCAACCATACATTAAATAAATATAAAGAGGCACCAAATTTTAAAGTTCAGCTCTTGCTGTTCTCGTGAAAACCGCTAAAAAGCGGCGAAAGAACGGCATTTACAAGTTTTGATTTCACTAAAAGTTTCGTGGTTTGTCCCTGACATAAAAATGAATAGATAATCTGGGCTTAATAGGGAAACCTTAGCCCTTATAAGAAATAATAATGCTAATTTTCAAGTCTCTAGCACTTATGTTATTCATGAGATAGGTACCTTCTTACAGAAAGTTTGAGCTCTGGGACTGATCAACATTAAACGTGTTTATGGTATTGAAAACTCGACTTTGAAAATATCAGCCCATTATAATACTTTCCTTTTTATGGAATAAGGAAATAATAGCAAGACTTTATTATTTAAGCCAAGCGGAACCAATTCATAAGTTACAACATTTTTATTTCTCGTAAGTGTTTTCTCTGTTTGGATAAAATTTGTTTTTCGTATAATTGCGGTATAATGAAATTAAACTACAGGGTCCCCCAGTAACATCTAAAACTAGAGTTAAATTTTTCTGGGCATCCTCTTCTTCTCCGTCCAGAAATTCGTCTTTCGAATATGTTACCTATCAATCTAATATGTCCTAATAAATGTCCAACCATGTTGGCTTTGCTTTTCATTATATTTCCAATTCAATAATTTTTCTTCATCTCCTTAAACCACTTTTTCGTTTGATGTCTTCTCTGTCCATTATGTTCTTGGTAATTTTCGCCTCCTCCACATCTCCACCTCACCCTGAGATCCATGTTTCGCAACAAAACGCTAGTCATAGGTAATGAACATCATTTTTTAAAAACCTTACAGATAAATATAAATTCTCCCTTGAGAGTATACCAAAATCTTTTATGTACTCTACCCTAATATGGTTCGTGTCGGATTGTGATAATGTTTCCATTATTATGCACTAGCTGAGTACCCGAACTTCGTTTCGAGAAGATGAGAGAAAAAAAATGATAATAAATCTGACTCCCACATTAATAATCATATCACCGAGGTACAACCGTTTAAACGCGATCAGAGTATGCACATAGAATACATATTACATACACGTTTGTTAACCTATATGTAGAACATGGGGAGTAGTAACGGGTTGTTAAGCTGTGTAGAACGTGTTGGGAGTA
>CM022878.1:9244686-9283440 GCA_012654025.1 Pachypsylla venusta | reverse complement strand
ATCGGCCATAAAATCGGCCGTAACTAAAATGGCCGGACAATACCGTGCCTATAACCTTCCCCGGGTAAAAACAAATAAGTGTGCAAAGTTTCGTGCAATTCCGAGCTGTAGTTCGTAAGTTATAAGCGAACAAACAAACAAACAAATAAATAAACAAACAAACAAACAAAGACATTCACTTTTATATATATATAGATTGGCTCTCGTCTACTGTTGACGGTGTGAGTAATGTTGAAACATCACCATATTAACAACTACCTAATTATTAATTTTAATTAAACCTGAATCAATATGATCAATTTTATATTTTTCTAATATCTTTCGATTGTTCATTACTTTTTACTTTCCTTCTGCTATAAAAAGGAAAGTTCCTTGGGCTGAAATTTTCGATGTCGAGTTTTCAATGTCAGAACACGTTTTGGGATCCCCAGATCCGAAATCTTGAGTTTCAGCCTTTGGTCCGTTGTCTGTTCGCACTTTAAGTGCTAGAGACTTGAAATTTTATATTTACGTCAAGATTATGCCCTGAACGAACCACGAGGCTTTTGGTTGAAATCTAAGTACTGTTGGCGGTTTTTGCCGCTTTTTAGCAGTTTTAATTAATCCCGCCCAAAAAGAGAAAGGTAAGAGCTAGAATTTGGTACCCATTCATATTAATTTTATGCATTGATTGCGCGAAGACACCTTTGACTGCAGTGTGATCTACCGTTGGCGGTTTTTAGCGGTTTTCGGCCTTAAAAGAGAACGGTAAATGCTAGAGCTTCTAATTCGGTGCCTATTAAAGTTTTATGCATGGAATGAAAATGATACTTTTGGCTGAAATCGAATCTACTCTTGGCTGTTTTTTCAGCGGTTTTCACGAGTTTGGCATAAAAGGAAAACGGAAAAGAGCTAGAGACTTGAATTTATTTTTACTATGTCAACTTTATGTATTGTACACGTATCGATTCATTTTTAATAGATAAGGAAAGTCGTGTGATGTTCACACCAGTTTTTTAATATCTTACGATTGTCCACTAATATTTTAATCTAGTATTTGATCTGGTTCACCCGGTAGGAGAAATTATATTGTCTAGGATTAGATAATAAAAAGAGAAATATTGCATTTGACATTAATAAAACAAAAAGTGCAATCAAAATTTTATTATGAGCAAGGTGGCGGGTGGTGGTAATTATTTTAATGTGCTCTAATGATAATTTTAATTATTGTAATTATCATCATGTTTACAACAAAACTATGCCGTGCTGCCTTGTCGTCTTTCAAATATGTCATTAATCATTATAAATTTACTAGGGTAGCTGGCCCCTAGAGCATTTACTTTCCCGTGTTCGTATGATCAGCTCGTCAATTTCCTAATTATGTATATTTCTTCTTTGTGTTATTATGTCACAATGTTTGTGAACATCATAACATTACAAGGTATTTTTAACATTTACACCAATATCACTAAGCCCAAGCTACACTTTTACAATATTTACCTTACAATGCTACTACTTGTCGCTATTACCATAGATACTTAATTGTCCTCAGGAGACTGACTTACCCATCAAACACAACGGAACCAAGTAGAAAATTCGAAAAAACCTTTTTCAAATTTTCGAACCGTTCTGGATGGAACGCAAGCCGAGTGTAATGCACTCTCTGCCACGGAGACGTCTAATATACAAAATGTCTGTTGTAAAAAAAAAATCGAAGATCACGGGACTCAGACAAGCGTTTTGATTCTTTGTTTGACTGAATGTGACATGGTCGATTTTGTTTAGAAAGGTGCTCGCTCTCTAGAGTGGAAATGATCAACGTAGATTTTTGTTTTAACATTATTTTCAACACTACAATACAATTTAATATATTGAATTGTAGCAATAACTGAAAGCAATGATGAATCTTTCGTCCGCGGGTAGACTATTGTAATAGTATAGGTCAGCTATTAGTGGGGATTTTCGTTTATTATTTTCAATAATGATCTTTTGGAATCGTCACGAGAGAAAAAAAAGATTACCCCCCCCTCAAGTTTAATATTTTACGTTTAAAGGTACGCAGAATCCAAAAATTGAAGAAAAAAAATCCGTTTGTCCGCCGTGATAGGCACTTTTGCCAATTTGCGTTGACCTTTTTGAATATACTATATAGCTTTTGGGTGGAGTCGAATACACCCTTGGCAGTTTTTGCCGCTTTTTAGCGTTTTTTACTAATCCTCTCTAAAAAGAGAATGGTTAGAGCTAGAGACTTGAATTTTGGTATGAATATCATATTTGGGGTCTGAGTAAGGTTCGAAATATTTGGGTGTAATCAAATATTCCGGTGGCGGTTTTCGTTAATCTTGTATAAAAAGACAATGGTAAGAACCAGAGACTTCAAATTTGGATTGTATGTAAAATTTAGGGTCTAATTATGCCCCAGATTTGGAAAAAAATTACCCCCTTAAATTTTTTTTTTTTGGGGGGGGGGTATTTTTTAGCCAGTAAAATAAGAAACCCATATACATTGACAGAGTTTTTTCAACGTGTTTTTTTTTTTAAAAAAAAAGGCAAATCAAATACAGTGGTTGGCCGTAGATTAGGTTTTTGTTGTTTGAAACTAATACTCAACCTTAGCATGGGACTGTCTAGTTGTGAGTAACTTTTTTAAGAAGGTCATTTGATTTTCGCGGAGTCTAGATGTTAGTGTCTGAATTGGTAAATTTTCTATCAGCAATATGTTTTCAATTTATTTTATAAAAAAAGGTATTCGATGAACTGTTTTTGATTTTTTTTCGTAAGATCTATACGACTGTAGTTCAATGGTTTACCGCATTATAACTGCTCTACGTAAAATTAAATTAGTGTTGGATTACATTAAAATTCTATTTGTCAAACCCTGAAGTTGAGCCGCAAAGTAAAAATAAATAATTGCGTTCGTAGAATTTGTTTATCACAGTTTTTGGATCACCAATGCTTCATGGTGGCTAGTTCAAACAACTATATTATTATTATTAATGTGGCGGCCTTTCCTTTCGGAATTCCAAGTGCTGTGTCCACTAGTTTGGACCATTGCACACCAGTTTTTCCACGTCTAATATCTCTCACCCAGTCCTGAAATTGCCGAACCCCTAATGAAGTTCAGCAACGATTCTACTGGGTTAGAATGTATCTTTATGAGTTCACAATCCGAGAACCCTAGCGCCCTGAAGCGTTGTAGCGCCATATATGGGCAATCAAATATAATGTGCGAGGCCGTCTCCTCTTCTTCTCCACACGTCCTGCACATCGCTGTTCCCTTGTTGACTCCTATAGGTTTTAGGTGTTTCCTTAGAGCACAGTGACCCGTCAGCAGCCCAATCACCAGTCTGATGTCACGTCTGCTGAGAATCACAATTTTCTTTGCTGTTTTATCTGAGGGGCCCGTAATCATCCACTTAGAGAAAGGAAGGTCTCCTTGTGTTTTTCAAAGACCCAGTCTTCTATAGCTGCCTTGGCCAAGCATTTCGCTATGCCAACCGCCGGCTCCGGACCAGTGAATGGTGTCGAGGAACCGGCCCTGGCGAGCTCATCAGCTTTTTCATTTCCCACAATGGTCCTCGTGTCCGGGTACCCAATTTATATGGATCCTGTTCCTCCTGGACACCTCATTGAGGAGCTGTATACAGTCCCAAACCAACTTGGAGTTGGTTTGGTTTGCCTCAAGAGCCTTTAGGTCTGCTTGACTGTCTGTGTAGACCGAAATTGTCCCATTGTTTAGGTCCATTTTTCTACACAGTTGCAGGCATCTGAGAATGGCATATACCTCTGACTGGAACACCGCAGTGTATGTCCCCAGTCCTACGGATAGTTTTATCTTGGGGCCGACTCCGTAGACGCCGGCCCCCGTGCCATCCTCAGTTTTGGAGCCATTCAAACGAATATAAATATCAACATCAACTTAAAATTCAACACTTTACCTGACATCGTGCGGCATGGGAAGGGTGGCACCTCGATCTAGTAATATTTTTAATATTTCATAATTATTCTTATGAGCCGCCAAAATCAATGGAGTTATATCTCTAGTGAACATAGAAGTATTCTTATCAACCTTCTCCCAACTCTGAAATGAAATGAAATCAATCAATAGTGGCATCATTGTCACTTCCGATGATAGCCAAATGTATGAAAATGCAGCTCTAAAGAGCATTGGTCCTTAGAACCATGTCACTGAATGTCACACTCAAGTAACTTTTCATAATTTAAAGTATGTTTTTATAATACAATTTATTAAAGTTCGCATCACACTATTTGTCATGATTCCAAAATTTTGGCACAATTTATTTGATGTATATTTGTTGAATTTGTGTGTTTGGTATATATTTGTGCCCCTATCACACTATTTGATGAGACTTTCAGACAAAATTATTTTGCTTACTATTTAGACAAATTTTGGTCACTTTTGTGTTTGATATCAAAGCAATCATATAACGAATTTAA
Organism: Pachypsylla venusta; assembly: GCA_012654025.1. Taxonomy (NCBI): domain Eukaryota; kingdom Metazoa; phylum Arthropoda; class Insecta; order Hemiptera; family Aphalaridae; genus Pachypsylla; species Pachypsylla venusta. The sequence continues at coordinate 9,279,003 of CM022878.1, read as the reverse complement.
TGAAATATATATTTGCCGATCACACTGTTTGAAGTCGAAAAAATGACAAAATTTGGCATCATGACAAATAGTGTTGATACCACCTTAAGTCATTGGATTTGAAGAAATTAATTAATGTAAAAGATACTTCAATTGAAGTGAGATCTAGTTTTAACTTTACTATTTTTCATGACTTTTAGACATAGACTTTTAATTATTCTTTCATTTTTCTTTTCTCAATTAATCAAATGAAGTAGAAATGTTTTCTAAGAAGAGTGCATGTATATGAACATGTTAATTTATTGAGAGTCTAGACTTTATGTAAACACATGTGCATTGAGCGATAGAAAATTTCTCTCATATGCAGCAAACATTAAAATATTGTGCAGAATAATTTACAGCACATTCAATTAATTTCAATTACACGCGCTGTATGATTTACATGTTGTTTTATCCACCACTCTTTTAGAACATAAAGTAGCTATTCTATTCGTGGATTTTTTTGTTATAATAATATCAATGGAGGCCATTTTTTTATGTGACTAAAGAAGGAATTTGTGAAAACAAATTATTTATTGACTTTGAAAAAAATCCAAATATGGTTCAAACTTCTGGACCGTGTTGTTGTTTTTCTGTTTTATGTTTACTTACATAGAGTTCTCTCATAAAGATGGAGAACTCTATGTAAGTAAACATAGAGTTTATCTACTGCTTCTGCAAATTCTGCATTAATAGAAGGGATGGGATTAAGTCATTGGAGTCGACTCATGAGTCGATTCACGACTCGCCTCACTCACGAGTCGAATCATCTTTTTGAAATAAGTCGAGTCTTCAAAGAAACTATTATTTGGTAGATGCCTCTTTTGTCAATTGGTTTTACTATGTCTTTCTGATCAAATAAGGCATTTTTGAAAATTGACACTCGATGCAAGTCGAGATCGAGAGTCGACTCATTGTGTCGACTCATATTTGTGAGTCGATCGAGTCATGTCGACTCACCTAAGTGAGTCGAAAATCTCATCCCTAATTAATAGCTACTTACTTAGAGTTCTCCATCTTTATGAACAATCTCTTCATATTCTAGTAAGAGTTCTACTGCTTCTACAAATTCTGCATTAATAGCTACTTACATAGAGTTCTGCATCTTTATGAACAATCTCTTCATATTCTAGTAAGAGTTCTACTGCTTCTACAAATTCTGCATTAATAGCTACTTACATAGAGTACTCCATCTTTATGAACAATCTCTTCATATTCTAGTAAGAGTTCTACTGCTTCTACAAATTCTGCATTAATAGCTTGAAGTAATCCATCTTTTGGTTCGACTCCCATTACTATTAATAATTCTGTCATCTCTAAGTTTTCTCCTTCTATTGCTAATGATAAGGCACTTCTTCCTAATGGGTCTACACAGTTAATGTCAATATGTTGATTTCTGTAGGCTCGTTTGATTATTCTGAAACATAATTCAAAGAACTTTCGTAGATTCGGAGGGCGGTTACTATTTCAGTGATTCTTAAAACTACGTCATTGTGTCATACGTTTTTAAGATCTAGGGTGGGTACCTAATTTTTTTTTTTCACTAAAATCCACTTTTTTAACACTCTCATAATTTAACTTAAACTGAATTCTGAAGATCTGAACAATATTCTTTGCAAATTATACAAATCCAGGGATTGACGGGAACGACCTGACTTTTCGGGTCGATATCTTTTGATTATTGACGAAATATCTGTAGTAATTTATTTGGGGTCAAAATTTTTTGATTGTTGATGAAATGTCTAGTATTTTCTTTGGGGTCAGAATCTTTTGATTGTTGCGGAATATCTGTAGTATTTTCTTCAGGGTCAAAATCTTTTGATTGTTGACGAAAAATCTGTAGTATTTTCTTTGGAGTCAAAATCTTTTGATTGTTGACGAAATGTCTGTAGTATTTTCTTTGGGGTCAAAATCTTTTGATTGTTGACGAAATGTCTGTAGTATTTTCTTTTCATATTTCATGCTATTGCTTTGTATCGCAGTTCTATATATCAGACAGCCTGTGTCTGTGGCACGTTGAATACACCAGTTCACATTAGGTAACTGAATTTAAGCAACCTCCAGCGAGGTTGTTCCTCGTGGATCGCGCTCACGTGATGTTGGCTATTTTTCCGGCCCAACCCAGGCTGGGTGAGATTAATGTGGGTGGCTGGTTTGCAAGTTTCCACAGTGAATGGAGGGTAAACCCGTCTCGAATAACGAATAGATGTTAAAGAGACGTTAAGCCAAATTGAAAAAAGATCATCAGATAAAAACTGTAATATTTTAGAAACCCAAAGTATTTCGGTCACTTACTTCCTAACTGTAGCTGTGTCTCCTCTTTCGACAGAAAGCAAATACTTTTTCTCTTCTAAAGTTAATGATTTTGGAAGGTTTGGCATGTCACACGTTTGATTGTGAATAATACCTGGACCTTCAATTTCCACGCCAACCTGAAAAGTTTGATTCCCCTATTATTAAAATGTTATTAACATGTGGGAGAGATTACAAACAACACAACGCAGTATGGAAAGAAGCATGTTGGTTGGGCATAAGCAGAAGGGATAGGAAAAGAAATACCATGGGTTAGAAGAAGAAGAACAAAAGCTGAAGATGTCCTAATAAGAATGAAAAGACTGAAGTGGAGATGAGCGGGGTATATAGCAAAAAGAATAGACAATAGATGAACAATCGTTAGTGAACTCCACTTTTGACCCCGGTATACAAGTATACATACCGAAAAGCACTTGTATATGTGTATGTATGTTTCTTTGTTTGTTACACGATACAAGCCACAATTTTCATCTGATTTTGACGAAATTTGGTATTCATATTTAGTACATATAGTTTTTGGAGGCGCTGGGGGTCCAATATTGTATTTTTTTAAAATGATTTGTATCTTTTTAGCGGTTTGTTGTAGAAAAGTAAAATTTTGACAATGTTATGGCTGGTGTTGAAAAATTTGGGTACCCTGGCCCCTCCGGGGGGGCAGGGGGTTTTCCGTATCTTGGACAGATTTATTTATTTTTTTTGAAAATAATAAAGTAAATTCAAACTGGTTTTTACAAAAAAAAATCTTATCCCGCACTGAATGGCCTAACTCTCGTGGTTGGTATGACACTTTACATACAGATTTCGGTTGGATGATTTTTGAAAACAACTTACGGAAACGTTTGGTGTGGTCACTCGGGTTTTTGGTTTATGCCTTAAATCAAAAACTCCCATTCTGAAGTATTTCTAGAATTTTAATTCCATATCAATGTCTATTATTATTTTAGTTAGTTCACATTTTAAAAGAAAAGTGGTTCTGCCAGTAGAATTTATGGGGAATATTCTTGGTAATATTTGTGAACGTTAGTGAACTCCACTTTTGACCCCGGTATACATCCCGAAATGCACTTGTATGTTTGTTACGCGATACAAATCACAATTCACATCCGATTTTGACAAAATTTGCTATAGGTACATGTTTAGGACAAGAGGGAGATTTGCTGTATAGTTTTTGGGGGCCCCGGGCTTTTGGGGGAGACAGGGGGCACAATATTTTGTTTTTTTAATATGAATTTATCGTTTTAGCGGTTTGTTGTAGAAACGTACAATTTTGATATGTTATGGTGTTAAAGGCTTTTTGATTTTGAAAATGATTTTTTAAAATTTTATGAAGATATTTTTTTATATAAAGGACTACAACACTAACGTGAACACCTGATCATCTTGATCCACTAGTTGAGTTTAAAATTCCAGTTGGGTCATTTTTGAAAATAATAAACCCAAACTCTGTCAATTTATTCAATAGGATCGCCTTATGGAAAATAATAAACCGAAATCTTGTTTAAAACGTAATGCAAATACGCTTTTGTTCTATAACTTCTTATGTGAGCAGTGAATGAGTTTATATTATTATCTACTCCCGGCAGTGGAAGTGTTTAATAATACCTCATATTTGAAAATTACAAATTATGTCCTTTCTTGGAAAAGCGAGAGTAGATAATAATATGTTTAAGCACCACTATTACAATTTGAAAAGGGAATAAACGGGATATTGTCAAGGGACTAGTAGGGTGGTGGCCTCAAATTTTTTGTATTTATTTTGACATTTTTTTTGGCACTCTGGGTGTGCGGAACCCTATGGGTCTTTATTTATTATGCAACACCAAATGAAAATAAAAGTCTGAATTCTTAAGTTTTAAAATTACAATGCATCAGGCAATTTTATGTGAAAAAGAAAGTAAGACATTACAATTAACAAACTAGTGGATCAAGATAATCAGGTGTTAGTGTTGTAGCCATTTATAGAAAAAAATATCTTAATCAAATTTAAAAAAAAAACATTTTTAAAATATAAAATATTGGACCTTATACAGCAAAGTTCCTTCATACCCTAAACAAAGTATACCAAATTTCGTCCAACTCGGATCAAAATTGTGGCTTGTATCACGTAACAAACATACATATACAAGTGTATTTCGGGATGTATACCGGGGTCAAAAGTGGAGTTCACTGACGTTCACAATTAATGTTTTTAAGGAAACTTCTCGATATTTTTTTAAAAAATACAATTTAATACAATTCTCGTAAAATTGTCGATTTCCGATTGTTCGCTCTTGACTGATTTTAAATAAATTCGATTTTTTTCACGTCCTTCTCAATTTTTTCAATTTTATTTTTAGAAGAAAAAAATAATGCACTGCAAAGTATTACATACATGAATCTTTTTAATCTCACAAATGAAAAAAAACTGTATGGGCGGGTCTCAAATTTCCTATCTTTGTAATGGAAAGCTATGTCATAGTACATTCTGACATTAATATAAACATAAATTTCAGCTCACAACCCTTATATAACCACACTCTTTTTAATATTCTTCTTTTTTGTTTTCCCTTCTTATAGTTTATTAGACAAAAAATATCACACAATTTTTTTCGCTTTGTTGAAATAGTATTGCTCAATGCTTATTCGTCTATCCGTTTTTTGCAGAGTACTCCAAAAAATGGCACTTATTCTTTCAAAATATGTCATTTTTATGAAATTTTCAAAAGTGGAAAATTGAAAGCCATGGGGACCATGGTCAAAAAATGGCATAAGTGGTCGTTTTTAGGTAGGAGACATTCATACATGTATTGTTGGGGAATTACTGTACAGAATCATCAAATGTGCTTCCTGGTTGTTGATGGTTAGCTCTCAGGGATGGATTATCCATAAGTCATATTTCAAATTATTAGAGATTGATACATAATTATTTTGTATTTTAGAATTCAGAAATTCTATATTCTCATGGCACTCTTTCGTAATTTAGTAAAAAAAAAATCTGGTGTGAACATCAAACAACTTTCCTTATCCATTTTTATATGTATAATTTACTAGCAGCCAAAGGAGACATAAAAAGAAGTTGCTTGAAGAGATAACTCTTTCAGTATTTGTCTTTATTAATAGGTTTGAATTTCTTCTGTTTTTCCTCATCATCTGGGAGGTAACAGAACAGATGCATTTTTTTATAGAGGAAATCGCCAAAAGCTCTAGCAAACCTCAGTTAGTTTATGGGATCCTGTTCTTTGTAGGAAACAGAATCACATAATTCGAATAGCCACTTTTATAGTTGCAACCTGATTAGTAAGCAATGAAATTCAAATTATGAGGAAAAAAAAAAAAAATACAAAACCAGTTCTAGCTCTTTCCATTCTGGTTTTAGACAGAACCGCCATAAACGGTTTGCAGCCGCTAATAAGCGGCCAACAATAGAGTGGAACTCAATTAAAGGTGTCTTTGTGAATTCAATGCATAAAATGAATATGAATAGGCACCAAATTTAAAGTTCTAGCTCTTTCCATTCTGGTTTTAAGCAGTACCGTCAAAAAGCGGCCGCTTTTTGACGGTAACCTCTAATTAGCGGCCAACAATAAATTTCATTTCAACCTAAGTTGTATTTTTCAATTTCTTGTGTGATATTGATATGAATAGGTAACAAGTTTAAAGTTCTAGCTATTACCGTTCTCATTTTAAGCAGGATATGCGAAAACCACTAAAAAGCGGCATAAAACCGCCAAAGGTATATTCTTTTTCCACCAAAAGCTTATTTTGCCGTTCATGACATAAAACTGACATATACATACTAAAAATTTCAAGTCTCCAGCACTTGCCGTTCTTGAGATATCTTGTTTACAGACAGACAGGCGGACAGACAGACACACGCACGGACCAATGGCTGAAACTCGAGATTTGGGCTCTGGGGACCACAAAACATGGTTTGACATTGAAAACTAGATATTGAATTTTTCTAGCCCAATACAATAATTTCCTTTTTAATAATAATTTTATTTATTTGTAATATTATTTTACAATTGGATTGACTAATATTATAAATAACAATATTTAATTAACAACACAATAATAGATAATATGCATTAAAAAGACCCTAGTTTGTATTGTCCCACTTGTACCCATCTCTTCTATCTGACGCACTGCGGAAACTTAAAATAGGACTAACCTATCCATGTCCTTTTGAGTAGGTTCCGATAGCATTTTCACAAAGCTGAAAAGGTTGATCTTCTCAGTATCCCACGTATTTTTTCTGATTTGATCAAAGAAAGGGCAATAACAGAAAAAATGGTAGACCGTATCTTCTAGGTTCAAATGACAATATGTACACTGCACACAGTTGGCCATAGTAAGACAATAGTTTGTCACCTCTTAGTGTGAGATAGGTTTTACCCTTTTTACAGGATAAGAAAAGTAAAAAAGTTATGATTGGCATTGTCCAGGGGCCCGCTATGGTCAATCCGGTTTTGTGAAACGGAGGTGCCTATCTCTCAATCTTTGTAATCCTATCTCGATGTATCTCTCAATCTTTGTAATCCTATCTCGATGTATCTCTCAATCTTTGTAATCCTATCTGGATGGGTTTAACTTTCCCTTTAGATAGGTACTCTTTTTTTTACGTGGAAGATTTGAATGTAATATTAAAATGTCTTTATGAGAGTAAGTAATGTGCTCTAAATTATTGTTTACTCTTTCTGTTTAAATAAGAATGCATGCAATCCTCCAGAGAGGTAACTAGCAACTAACGTCTCGAACTATAAAATATGATTGTTCGTATCCCCTAGAGATTATATCTATATCCATTGTTTCCCGGTACGGAAGAGTTTTATTACGGCAATCAAAAGTCGTAAAGTTTGTAAAGTGCTCTAAAATATTTTTCATACTAAGTCGTAGATATAATCATATTAAAAATAAAATGAATTTGTACTTTTTCAGTAGCTTTTCTTTATTATCCTATTGCAATTTATATTATGAACTCATTGTAAAGCCTTGGCGGTCTCCTATGCGATGGGTTGGAGGTTCCAGGCGTAATGGAAGATTTTCCCAAATTAATTGTTGCTATTTTCTCAAGGTGGAATCACACTACATATTTGTAATGATTTCAAATTTTGTCATTTTTTCGACTTCAAAGAGTACCAAACAGTATGATATGGATATATATCTAGCAAACACAAAAGTAACCAATATTTGTCTACATAGTCTGATAGGGTTGACAAACTTTTGTCATGTTTGATCGTTTTTGAAAACTATTTCTGAGGCCTCTGTGGATACCCAAAAAATATTTCTGAGGTGTCTCTGGACACACAAATCCTCAATTATCGAAAATAGAAATCGTATTGGTAAAATAGAAAATATCAAAATTATATTTATTACAAATAAATAAATTAAAATTAACATAGGAAAACTACAATACTTCTCAACAATATCTGGTTGCTATGGTAGAAAACACAATAAAATTTGAAAGTAAATAATTTTGTCTGAAAGTCTCATCAAATAGTGTGATAGGGGCACAAATACTATACACCCAACGCACAAATTCAACAAATATACATCAAATAAATTGTTCCAAAATATTGGACTGATGACAAATAGATAATTTGTTTCACCCGATGTGCTTCGTGCGATAATAATATTGCTATATTTGTTGTTTGAAGTACAAAAGAGATTGGGGTGGAGCACGTGTTCGTATGAACCCTGTATTTATTTTAAAATTTTGAAAACACACAAATTTCTCGTTTATATGTTTCGTCAAAGCCTTTGGAGGCTGGGGCGGACTGGGGCTCCAGGGGCCTACCGGGCATATTGGAAGAAGAGCCCCTCATTGAAAGAAGGGCCCCACATTGGAAGAAGGGCCCCACATTTTCTTTCATATTTTTGCCCCCCCCCCGTCGAGATGGAGGCCAATCGAACCCACATCTTTTTTTTCACAGATATTTTTCTTTCATAATAATGGCCCACAATGAACCGGCCCCATTGGGGTCTACATATTTTTTCTCGCACATATTTTACATGTATTTTTCTTTCATATTTTTACCGGGGCCCTGATGAGCTGGGGGCCCATCGGGGCCCACATATTTTTTAACACACATATTTTTCTTACATATTTTGGCCCCCTCCCCCGATTGGCCCCCGGCGCACCGGTGGCCCATTCCGCCCCTGTTTAGAGGCATGACCTTTGTGGGTTAAAAGTATTTTCTAAATTTTATTTTGCTCGATCACTGTATTATACGGAGATTTTTCAGTGCGCTTGGAATTCGAACACATGATCTCCAGTCCAAAGTCAGCCTAGGGTCGCGTTTAACTTATCAAAACAATGTTACTTACCCCTCCAAAAGTTACTTTCTCGTTCATTTTTATTGCAATTAAGAATAACAAAATATAAAATACAAGATAGTTGGATAAAAAAAAAACAATTTGAAATCAAGACACTTTGAACAGATAGGTTCTTAGCGTCAGTGGAACTGTCGTCATTGTATCGGTAGGGGACACTGAAATGAAACCCGTAGACTTTCAGAATTTATAATTTTTTACAGCTCCTCTAATTGGATTAGTTAGTGAAGCTGAAACGTGACATAATTGTGACCCAACTGTAATCGAAACGGAAAAAGCGGAGAGGGGAGTTGCTGTCAATACAATTTCATGTTTAATATTATATGCAAGGCTAAAAGTTACACCAAACACGTAAACTCTTACAATTTATGTACGTACGACTTATAATCTCAGGCAGCCGGATACTAACTTAACTTATGGCATAGCACACATCTTTGCATAAATGCAAGGAATTACAAAAACACGTATTATTATGGGAGTCAGTAGATCGAGCTATCTGAGAACTGCATAAATGCAAAGAAAGAGTAAACTCTTACAATTTTTGTACATACGACTTATAATCTCAGACAGCCGGATACTAAGTTATCTTATGGCACAGCACACAACTTTGCATAAATGCAAGGAAATACAAAAACACATATTTTTTGGGAGTCTTTGAGAACTGCATAAATGCAAAGAATGAGTTTTTCCTCGCATTTATGCAAAGATGTGTTCTATTCCATAAGATAAGTGAGTATGCGTTAGTCAAAACCCTTAAGGTTTACGCACACTTGTCCGCATTGTACGGACCGTAATTTTCAAGCAAGAACATATTTGTGTATGTTGCCTACTTGTCCGAACTTCAAGATCTACGAAGTTCTGCTTGGAAGAGCATTTAAAAAACTACGATTTAAAGATTTGAAAGAGCATTTAAAAAACTACGATTTATAGATTTGATATGAAAGTGTCGGATATGTGTGCTTGTTCCATTAGGAAGAAAATTATTCATACTGAACACATTTTCTCTCAGACCATCACATTCTACTAATCTTATTGTACACATCTTTGCATATAAGTATGAAAAATAAAACAACTATTAATTTTCTTATAGGAGTCCGCAGATTGCGCGATCTGCGAACTTCCACAAGAACATCCGCATTTGTTTTTAATTACATTATAGATGTGTACTATATGCAATAAGATACGTAATTATGTGGGTGATGTCTAAGAACTCTTTAATATTGTAAGATGTTATTTAGGTTGACATCGTCCCAGGACCGAATTCACCTAAGCAGATGGTATAATCTCGGGAACCAATGAAAGTACAAAAATGAAATCTGAATATATGATTTGTAAGATAGCTCTTTCTTTATTACGTCAGACATTTTCTTGTATCAATNAAATAATAGGTAACTAAAAATTTGAAAATATGTAGAAAAAAAGTTAAATCGCCCTAACTTTGCACTTTGTTATGTAAACCTTTCCCAAAAAGTGTTTTCTGAGTGACATTGAAAAAGAAGCACAGGGTTAGATGATATACACTCGCGTTTCACATTTGATGGCTTATCTCCAAAAAAAAGTCGGGGGGGGGGGGNCCGGCCAGCCCCCCCCCCTTGTGTACGCCCCTGCAGGACCGAATTCACCTAAGCAGGTGGTATAATCTCGGGAACCAATGAAAGTACAAAAATGAAATCTGAATATATGATTTGTAGGATAGCTCTTTCTTTATTACGTCAGACATTTTCTTGTATCAATATTGTTGTTTATACAGAGTGAGTCATTTTAAAGGACATAGTCAAATATCTCGAAAACCGTTAGAGATAGCCATGCCACAACCTTTTGTTCGGTGCCTACTCTCTTTAGCTGAACCCTTTCCTGGCACGGTAATCCCAGCTAGCTTCTCACAGCATCAATTGAAACTGCTTAAAAACTAGCTTTTTGCTGATCATTTCTCATCATTGGTTTTAAGCAGAGCTTTTTAAAGACTGCATTTCCATTTAAAATTTTTTACCTTTAAATTTTAATAATAGAAAATATGCCACGCTCCAACATTGAATTCCGTCATTTTCCTTGTTTGAATGAGGGCCATATGATGTGGATATAATAGTATTATTTACTCATCTTCTTTTCCTCATAATCCATCTATGACCCACCTCGATGTCGCCGGCGACCCACACTTACCTGAATAGTTGAATTAAATAGCCGCTCTGTGACCCGGGTGATCCGGCCAAAAAACTAATGATCCAAATTTACTGAACGTAATAAATAATTAGTAGCTACCATTCATCACAATTGAACAAGACAGACATTCGAGAGTGGACCAAACAGACAAAAAGACGTTTAAAGAAAAATCGTTGAGTTAAAACTAGACCTCATTTCTTTCTGTTACTTTATTTAAGATACTTTCAAAAAATTTGGGACACTTTTGAAAAAGATTTTCAACACTGCACGACACACTTCGTCTGTTTTCTATGCGTGTACTACTCTCTAAAGTTTATATATTTTCTCAGTAAGGTGCTCTCATTTGGGGTTCGATTTTTAATGATAAGTCTGCAAGTTTGACATCACTGTGTGATGGCTAGTTGGACACGCAACTTGTCCATCACGTTATACTGTGGACGGAGTCCTGAGACTTTATCTTTGTTGCTGATTAGATTTTCAAATGTAATAAAATTCATTTAACTCTCAAGTCCCACGAAAAAAAAAAAAAANAAAAAAAAAAAAAAAAAAAAAAAAAAAAAAAAAAAAAAAAAAAACTTTGCCAATGTGACATATGGATTTATTATTTTACTGTCTTAAAAAAAATCCTTCTCCCCCAAACAAATAAATGGTACGGAAACCGTACTAGACTTTCTCTTCCTTAATCATTCCATCAGATTACTACCGAATGTAGATATTGCTCTTCTAAAGTTTTAAGTCTTTTAGTGATATTATGGTTATATTTCTTTTTTCTGCTGATGTTGACCATTATATTAAAAGATTTTGCAGTCTTCGGCTAGTGATAGTATTAATTTAAAAAGATTTGACAGCCTTCGGCAGTGGACATTGTTCTTTAGTGACAGTATTACTTTGAACGATTTTGTAGCCTTCGGCTGCGGACTTTGCTCTTTAGTGACAGTATTATTTTGAAAGATTTTGCAGGCTTCGGCTGTGGACTTTGCTATTTAGTGAGATTATTATTTTGAAAGATTTTGCAGCCTTCGGCTGCGGACTTTGCTCTTTAGTGATGATATTATTTTAAAAAGATTTGGCAGCCTTCGGCTGTGGAAATTGTTCTTTAGTGACAGTATTATTTTGAACGATTTTGCAGCCTTCGTTTGCGGACTTTGCTCTTTAGTGACAGTATTATTTTGAAAGATTTTGCAGCCATCGGCTACGGACATTGCTCTTCAGTGAGAGTACTGCGGACTTTGCTCTTTGGTGATGATATTATTTTAAAAAGATTTGGCAGCCTTCGGCTGCGGGCTTTGCTCTTTAGTGACAGTATTATTTTGAAAGGTTTTGTAGCCTTCGGCTGTAGAATTTGCTCTTTAGTGATAGTATTATTTTAAAAAGTTTCTACAAAATACCAAAATTGTCAATTACACACTTGGGTGATAGTGCATATTAATTACCAAATTTAACAAAACAGACAACTTTTTTTTTTTTTTTTCCCGTCAAACTATTTTTTGGGCCAAAAAAAGTCAAAATTTGCTGCGCGAATACAATAGGAAACTTCTATAGGAAGAGAAAGTAAAAATTTATATTTTCTGTACCAAGGTATATAGAATCCAACAAGTGGAAGATGTGAACCTAGCCTAAAAGGTAAAATGTCAAATGCTACCACTTGTCGTTATTACCATAGCTACTCGCTTGTTCTCAGGAGGCTGAGTTATCCCCAAACACAACCAGACCATGTAGAAAATTCGAAAAAACCTATTTCTAATTTTCGACCTGACCGAGATTCGAATCAGTACCTCCAAGGTGCAAGCCGAGTGTGATGTTCATAGAATTTCGTGATTTTCTGATCTGCATCCTTTTGGGACACCTGTGACCTCATGATGACCATCCAAGTGAGATCTGCAGTTCACTGCTAGTTTTATTTGAGATCTACTACTAGTTTTATCCAAGTGAGATCTACAGTTCACTGTTAGTTTTATCCAAGTGAGGTCTACAGTTCACTACTAGTTTTATCCGAGTGAGATCTACAGTTCACTACTACTTTTATCAAAGTGAGATCTGCAGTTCACTACTAGTTCCAAGTGGGATCTATAGTTCACTAATAGTTTTATCCAAGTGAGATCTACAGTTCACTACTAGTTTTATCCAAGTGAGATCTACAATTCACTGGTAGTTTTATCCAAGTGAGATCTACAGTTCACCACTAATTTTATCCAAATGAGATCTACTGTTCACTAAGTTTATCCAAGTGAGATCTACAGTTCACCGCTAGTTTTATCCAAGTGAGGTCTACAGTTCACTGTTAGTTTTATCCAAGTGAGATCTACAGTTCACTACTAGCTTTATTCAAGTGAGATCTACAGTTCACTACTAGTTCCAAGTGGGATCTACAATTCACTACTAGTTTTATCCTAGTGAGATCTACAGTTCACTATTAGTGTTATCCAAGTGAGATCTACAGTTCACTACTAGTTTTATCCAAGTGAGATGTACAGTTCACTGCTAGTGATATACTGCAGCCACTGTTTGTTGTCCCTGAATTGCTCTCACCTGCGAACTGCGAATGTATCTTCTATTTTGAATTGCGTCACAGAAACAGTTTCCCGTACCTCAGTGATTAAATAACTAGCCATTGTCTCGAACTCTAGAGAGTTATTTACATACCAATGCAGTTAAGCTTCTTAATGCCCCCCTAACATTGTCCCCATTCCATTATCATCACGTGAACGCTCGGAGTCACATTTCTCTCTGACTGTTAAATATAGAGGTAAAGTAGGTACTTAGGCTTCTCAAAAAACAAATAACATGTGCCATAAACAGACACATCTTAAAGGGTAAGAAATGTGTGGGGTGTACGAGGGTGGTTCCATCAATACTTTTCAATATCTCATACTGTCTAATGATAATACAAGGTAAAATCAATCAAATATTTTGATTATTTTAATTTTGACAGGTCATTTTTGATTAGTTTCCGAATATATTTTCTGATGTGTTCAACTCCTCCATGACAACGCCCCTGTCCACAACGGCTTCACTGAGATACTCCTACAGTAGTCTAGACTTGGTCCCCAGCGACTATTATTTATTTTCAAACCTGAGATCTGAGCTGCGTGGAAAGAAATGGCAGTGATGAAGAGATCATAGGCGATGAATTTTTGATTTTTTTTGTTCATTGCCAACTAGCTGTAACTTATTCCTGCACGGTACCCCTAGCTTGTTTCTCTCAGTATCAATTGAAACTGCGTAGAAACCCGCTTTTTGCTGATGATCTCTCATCATTGGTTTGAAGCAAAGTTTTTTTAAAGGATACCTAATGAAGCTGGGCCAGATTATTTTAATTTTGTTCCACTATAACTGTAGAATGCTTTCTTTGATTTTGATGAATATTATTTTAAAAAGATTTGGCAGCGAAGGCTGCGGACTTTGCTCTTTAGTGACAGTATTATTTTGAAAGATTTTGTAGCCTTCGGCTGTAGAATTTGCTCTTTAGTTTCTACAAAATACCAAAAATTGTCAATTACATACTTGGGCGATAGTGCATATTAATTACCAAATTTAACAAAACAGACAACTTTTTTTTAAAAAAAAAAAAATTAGTTTGGACATTTAATATGTTCATATACATAATTTGCTCATTTTGGGTCCTCAGGGGCCACCCGGTGTTTTTATTATGGATCAACTACAGTGCACAGATTTTCTAATCGAGTAATATTGACGGATAAAGCCCTTTTTTTGGCTTAACTTCTCTTTAACATCAATTGGTCATTGGAGACGGGGGTTTTACTCTCCATTCGCTGCTTACAAACCACCTACCCACATTGACCTCACCGAGCCTGGGTAGGGTAAGAAAATTAACCAACATCACGGGGGCGCGAAGCCATGTGGATACCTACATGGTACAGTCTCGCTGAAAGTTGCTTAATTTCAGGGATCTAATGGGGACCTGTGTATTCAGCGAGCCATAGATGCTGGCTGACAGGCCAAAGCTTGGATCTACATAATTTTCTGAAATTCTTTTTCTTTTCTGTTACAGTCCAAACTTGAAACTATTCTGGAACACAATTCTTGTAACCATAGCAACCACAACACTATTCTGGAACATAACCCTAGCAACTACCATAACAACTGTACTTCCACCCAACCAATTGTGACGACCACCAGATTCTGACATGAAAAAGTTTGGACCATATCGGAAGATCTTTGAACTAAATTATTACCATCTACATAATTTATTTGGTTTTGTATTTTCGTTGTATGACTCTTAAACCAAACAGACATTCATCCTGCCAGTCTTACGAATAGAGCAGAAAGTGCGGAAAATTGCGAATGTACACTACAACAAACGCAATGAAATAAAAGAGGAAGCACTCCTACTGTCGTACTTGGTTACTGGTGTGAACCAACAACATAATTTGTAAGGACAAAGTCAATCAGCTGATATGCCGATAGAAATACCGACTCCAAATCTCTCTGCTTTTACTTACATTAGCGCTGAAGTTTCACTGTCCCTCGCGCAGAATAAAAATTGCAAAAAAAAAAGCTAAAAGCGTAATTTTTGGCGATGACTTGCTTCCACTTGAATTTTCGATGTTTTCCTTTCTTATTACGCACCTAAAAGGAATCTGTGTGTCAAATTTCAAGTCTCTACGTTTAGCCCTCAATCAGTCAGTATACCAACTGAGCTTTGTGTTTCATGAGTATAGATTTCACCATATCTTCTGATCCAAACGATAGTATTATACTAAATGAGTTTTTTTTATTAGGATGAATGCGCCCGGAACATGGCCTGACGCACTATCATAAAATCGTATTGCTACAGAGTCTGTTTGGCTTTTGAGCCCACTTTTAACTATCTTTATTGTAAATATTTAATTGTAAATAATATTATATAAATATATTGTACATCAGTGGCGTGTCTTGAATCGAAAAAAGCCAATTAGCACTCTGTTCTGGAAACAAGAACAACAATTATTAGAGTTGTTGAATAAAAAAAAAGAGCAACCTGCCACGAGCCACCAGAACAACATTGTCACAACTTCGATCAGGATATGTCAAACTAATGAGCAGTTACATGAGCAGAATAAACTCAACTATCGAAGACAAGTGCAATTATTGTAACCGGAGCCAACAAGACACTCCATATTTATTTAATTTTCCCGGAAAACCAAGAAACCTAAATGTTATTGCTCTATTGAAGTTACACAGTTCCTGGACCTACCGACAGATGATCATAGAACAACAACATATGCATACTTTACTCCAACTATTCAGAGATGTAAGGGCCATGTTACATCTGCCAGGGGCGGGAGGTCATAAAATTTGTACCTGCACTAAACATCGGAAAACAAGCTCTCACGTTTGTGAGGGCGGAAACTTTAGAGAAAATTTGATGAAATTGATTTGGGATAATCCCTAAAAATTTATTAAGATTGGATGAACAATAATCAAAATTATTTAAAAAAAAAAAAATCTTTGTTAAATCAGAAACTCAAATTACTGACCAAAGATCACTTGACTTTCGTTTCGACCAGAATATCTGCCAATTATTTACTTTGCAAATTTTGACTGCTGCAACGAATTCTGATTGATCTGTTCGATCAATCAGAATTCGTTTTTGGAATTAAGTTTTTTTTGTACACTGAATTTAACAATATAAACGGGAAAAAAGATAGAAAGAATTAATTAACAGGAACGTAACTGGGGGAGGGGGGGGCAAATGGAGCGGCTGTCCCGGGCGCGAGGTTTTTGGGGCGCCAGGGGACGACATAATGGGTTGTTTCCCCCAAGTGCTGACAAAATATGGATCCTATAGAACCTAGTTTAAAGAAAGTCAAAAGTGATAAGGGACTGATGGGTGAAGTGAACTTTAAGAAGAAAGATATTTATTCTGCAATAATTTTTATCCTGTAATTTTTTATAACTTGAAAAAAGGGCTCCAACACGACTGAAGACCATTTTGGCGCCTTGAATTATTGTGCGCAGTAGCATAAGGGTCGCAGGAGGAGGACACATTTCTGGTGACTCATCCGTCCGAGCCCGTTACTCGCTGAGTTCGTCTGTCCTTGTCATCTGTCAGAAAGCAATAATTTATTTTTGGCCCCTCAAAAACCTCGCGCCCGGGGCAGCCGCCCCGTTCCCCCCTAGTTACGTCCCTGGGTTATCTATGGTATAGCCTCCCCTGTTGTTTCACTATAATCAACAACGAGACTGCGTGCACCACGATAAGGTCAACAATACGTGTTGTACCCGGGCAACGCACTACAACCAACGTTGCTCAAGTTCAGTTCAGTTCATGTGTATCCAACGTATTGTATAAAAGATGGTACGTATCATAGTAAAGAGCTTCTGTCGCCATCTGAACTTTCTAATAATTATTCATTTTTTTCCTATTTAATTATTATATTAATAATTTCCATTTAATTAATTGTATTAAAATTTATGTTATTGTGATATTATTTAATTTTATTTTTATATTAGTTATTTTTTATTGATAATTAAATTGTTTTAGCTATATGAGATCCAATATGTGAGATTTATGAACTCCTGGGAATTACCTCTACTTACTTTGCGTAATCATGTCCTCCAATAGTGCTAAATATCTCAAACTGTTGAGGATAAAATTATGTTTTACTTAGTCTTCCTATAGAAGATAAAGTATTGTAATCGTGCGGAAAATTCAAAACTCAAAACCCTTGCAACTATTTTAATTAGATACAATTCCATCGCCTCATAAAAGTCATAAACCAAATGGGATCTAATGCCAGACTGTCGAAAGTTCTCTAAAATTTTCTGGCCCTGAAGTTGTTGATTTTATTTATAGAGCAGCTCTGAGACGGCACCGAGTGCTATACATTAGTTAACCTCGTATTTTAAAAGGGGTGCCTTCCGCTTTTTTTTAAAACTAAGATATAGATCCCTTTGTGGCGTTTCGCTGTACTCAACAACAGCTGCGCAGTTGTCTTCATGAGACTGAGTACAATTTGATAAAACCTACGAAACGTGGTGTTCTCGGGGGCGAAGGTTTCCATCCGACTACCACTCCAATGTAAATCGTTGACTGAAGTTTAAAACCTTCTGGGACTGGATTGTTAATTCCAACACCCGGTAACCCAACTGGAATCTCGTAGCACTCTGGCCAAAGTTAACTAAAATTTTCTGGCACTGAAGTTGTTAATATTACATTTGTAAATTCACCAATTTTTTTTTTTCTCATGGTGTACTCGTATTAACACATGTCGCCAGGCCACACCAAATCTCTTTAATGTTTGTTTCTCATCAAGAAATAAATGTTAATGACAACATATTTATAGTATTTTCAGTCTAATAAAAAACACAAATAAACAGAAATGTTAAGCCAAAAAAAACAGCAAAATACGGATTAAGGTTTTGTCTGTATATAATTACCTAGTCCGTATATTGTTTACAAAAACGGTGAACAATTATTCAAACAAGTTAAATATATCGCCCTAAGTAATTTCAATTTCAAAAAACTTTTTGAAGTCCCGTTAAAAGTCTGCTAGAACGGGAACGTCAGTGTCGCGTAGCGGTATGTTCATTCTATTACAATAAAATTAATTTAATAATGAGTAGAATTTGTGTTATTATAAATATTGTACATTTTTAAAATATAATTTATATTAAAAAAAAAAAAAAAATTGCTCGTTAATAAATAAATAATTATTTCCTATATAAAAAATTATGAATTAAAAAACATTTTTTGATTATAAAATTAATACTGTTTTTGTTTTTCATTTTAATTGGAAAGTTCAACCTTCCCGATAAAAACATTTTTATGACTTGATTTGTATACCTCCCTCCCTCCTCCGAATACAGACAATTATACTGACCCAAATAAAGGGCGTCTCATAGAAAAGAGGAGCCCAATAATATCCTGAGATCAGTTTTGAATTTCGAAAAACACTGAATCACATATTTATTTAATTTGTCGTCTCCATAATTTTGGCACTTTCACCCCAGGGGCAGGGGTTATTTTTGAAATTTGAAATATAACTATTCCTTTTGTAACACATTTTTGTAAATTAAAATAAAATGAAAGTATTTTTAGATGTATTTGATATCTGTACATAAAATAGGCGTGGAGTTATTCGAAGTTAAGGCGTGGAGTTATTCGAAGTTAAAGTTGAGCTTTCCAAACTATTGCAAACATTTGAGATGTCAGTCACTTTCTTTAGAATGATGTTTATGCGTGTTGCTAATATTTGGAGTACGGATTCAATACTGACTGAAACATTTGTTATTTTACTCCGAGGAAGAATGTTTTATCTTTTTTCACATTTCTGCCAAAACTTGAAGGACTACAAAATGGTATACAAACTTCAACTTGGAATAACTCCGACTACGTTTTGCGTACAGATCTCAAATAAGTCTATATTTTATTTTACTTCTCAAACATGTAATGCAAAAGGGATGTTTCTATTTCAATGTTGATCGCCATGGGACCTACCCTGAAAGTGTTCAATTTTTGATAAGCACTAAATAATGAAGGAACGCACAATTCAGCGTTTCTCGAGATTCGAAATTATTCTCTATATACTGGAGTACACTTTTTTGTTTTGTTTTTACATCATTACGACTAGGGATATCGATATTATATCGATAATATCGAATATCGTTATTCCGGTTTCGATATTAAGATTTCGATAATGTTGAAAAAATATCGGTTTTGAAACAAAAAAAAATATTAAGGACGCTCCTTTACTGCTAGGGCTGTCGATATTTACATCAATAATATCAAATATCGATATTCGACCATCCGATATTGAGATTTCGCTTATCGATATTGAGATTTCGATAACATCAAAATGGGTAATATCGATATTCTTCTTCCGATATGGCAACCCTAATTACGACTTTAAAGCTTTTGTTTATTTGGTAAGAGTCACAGGTCACA
The DNA here is from genome assembly GCA_012654025.1 of Pachypsylla venusta. Taxonomy (NCBI): domain Eukaryota; kingdom Metazoa; phylum Arthropoda; class Insecta; order Hemiptera; family Aphalaridae; genus Pachypsylla; species Pachypsylla venusta. The sequence continues at coordinate 9,259,310 of CM022878.1, read as the reverse complement.
GAAACAATATTTCTGTGCTGTGTTTATCTTTCAACATTGGAATGTAAGAGAACATTCGTAATCTGCGAGAAACCATCATCAAGAGCCAGCAGTTTCAACCTGGATTTCATCAAAGCTCGTCACTTGTTGAAATTCACTAGAAAGTACCGGAGCATCTCTCGCCAATATGATGGTGGCTATGCCAGCACCACTTGCAGCCTCCGCCTCTGTAACATAACATATAAATAGTGCATGTAGAAGGAATTATAAATTGGAATCCTTGACACAATCCACACGATCTCCGGAGTATGAATCTTCCGATTATCTACATAGAATTTTGAAAATTCAGCCAGCATCAATGAGTTCATCAATTAGATTAAAACGTTCGTGATGCAGGCTATACCCAAGCTGGCCGAGGTGAATGTGGATAATTTAAGAATATAAGTGATCCCATCCCCCGTACTCAACACAGGGCCATTACCTGTTTATTCAAACCAGTTGTTGAACAAGAAATTGTCCCGTTTAAAAGAAGATTTAATTTTAAAAAAGCCTGATGGAGACATTTCACTAGAGACCTAGATTTAATTATTTAAACTAATGGTTAACACAAATTCAAAATTTACCTCCAGTACTTTGATAATTTCTAATTAGAAATTATTATTAAAAATTTAAGATATTAAGTATAAATCTACATGATTACAATGTGTAATACAGGCACTATAAATCAAATGGGATATGATTTTAGATAAACGCACTCGGCACAACATCTATTGATCGTTCAAGAGGGGGGTTTCATCCCCCAGCCGCTGAAAACTTGCAAACCAGCTACCCACATTGACCTCACCCAATTTGGGTTTGGCCGGAAAAATAGCCAGCATCACAATTGCGCGAACCCACATGGTAAAATCTCGCTGGACATTGCTTAACTTCAGGGATCTAACGGGAGTTGGTGTATTCAGCATGCCATAGACGCTGGCTAATAGGCACATTCATTGACATTATTTATCATTTTTGTGGTAATTTTTTTTAATATCAGTGAAAAAAAAAATCCGCTGAGCCAGGGCCCGGCGCATTTTGCGCCCATTGTCCCACCCTCTGAACGGCCCGGCACAAACCCATACTCCCCCCAATTCCATTGGCCTTGAAAAACAAAATAACAATATAGGAATCATAGCAAAGCGCTAGCGAAACAGCTAGTCTCCTATAAAATATGAAGAGGCAAGCAATTACTGATGTTGATATTCACTTACCAAATGAATGTTGATGAGAATTTAAAATTACCTTTCAGCATATCCGTCAGGAAGAGAACCTTGTCTTTATCAACATTGATTTGCTTCAAGATATTTAAATAACTAGAAGATTCTACTTTGGGCCCAACAGTCGTATCAAAATAGCCGGAAAAGTACTATAAATAGGAGAAAAAACAGAAGAGTATGAGAACGCTATAATAGATTCTAGACAAGTGTACCCCGCCCTTCTACACGGCTTGCTTTGAGTTAGGGATATCGATATTAAGGTTTCGATATAACCAATATTTTATATCTATATTCGACCATCGGATAATATCGCTTATCGATATTTTTCTTTCGATACGGCCTTTACGCCGCATTTTGTGCGACTAGGTGTAGGATTTAGTATGTAAGTACAAGTAAATAGTGAAAGACGCAGAACAAACTGAGGTTACCTCTAAGAGATTCCCATGTATGGTATGACCAAATAGTAACTTTTGAGCTTCCACACTCCCAGATGAGTAGATATAAAGTTTGATCCCAGATGTTTTCCATTTCTGGAGGTTAGGGAGGACATCTTCATAAATGCTGAAAAAAACACAAAAAAAATATTTAATTTTATCGCAATTCAGAGGATAATCGCAGTTTAAACTATGTAACATTAGAAGTTTGAACACATACTTCTTCTACATTAACTTCACCCTTTCCCAATTTTATTTGAGGTTGGCGTTGTTTCCTTAATTCTACAATTCTACCAACTCTTTGTATTTGCCTACTCTCTTTAGCTGTACCCTTTCTTGGCATGGTAACCCTCGCTTTTTTCTTATAGTAATAATACGTAATAACTGTTCTTTGCTGATGTCTTTCCATCTTTGGTTTGAAGCAGAGTTTCTTTAAAGGCTGGATGTCCTTCCTAACATCAAATATTCTGTATTTACACGGGCTTGGGACCGTCACCTAATAAAGCTAGCTTGCTGCCTTCGGTGGCTACAATAACACTCATATATTACTTACTGTCCTTTCAATTCCCCAGCATTATAACCACTGACCCATATTTGACCTTGAAGTGATTTTAATGCCTTTGTCTTTCTATCCAACGACATTTGCCAAAACACATTATCAATAATACTTTGTTTTTTCACCTCATCAGAAGCTTGCTCATCAATGGGAACTGATCCTTCAATTTTATTTTTTACATCTTCTGCAGCCTAAAAAATAGAAATATGAACTCGTTATATGATTTTTTTTTAAAAAAAAAAAAATCCAGAATCTTAGTAAAAATTGTGGTCAAAATTTGTTTTAAAAAAGTTTGATATTTTTGCTGTTCAGGTAAAACAATTGTCTTATAGTTCGCATTACGAGAAATAGCTTTATGTTCAAATATGGGCAAGAGTAGAGGTAATATTTTTACGATAATATCGGGTATCGATATATTATATCCATATTAAGATTTCGATGTTATCAAAAAAAATTATCAGTATCGAAACATAACAAAAAATGAGCTACCTACGTCTAAGACTGTCGATATTTATACCGATATTATCGAATTTTGATATTAAGATTTCAATATAACCGATATTTTATATCGATATTCGACAATCCGATATTATCGCTTATCGATATTAAGCTTTGAATAATATTATTATCGGTAATATTGATATTCTTCTTTCGCTACACAACCCTAGAGGTAACGTTGCCACTGTTATTTTTCAATACGTGACAATATATGTTGCTATGATCATCTTCAAATGACGCTATCTTAACTGGCCCTCAAGATGGTTCTTTGCACCGGGACTATCCGTGCCCTGAGGCACGGCCAAAGACCATCAACACCGCTCATGAAGTAAATAATTTATTCAACTGTCCGTCAAACCCAGCCAATCTAGAGTCCGTCAGCATTATAAAACGATTATACCAAAACCCGAATATCGACATCCCTACTGGAGCAAGTTTAAAAAAGCATATTACGGTGTTCGGTGCCCGTTTGTAACTTATAACTAATTGAATATCCGAATTCCAATAATTATTATAAATGAAATATGATATAGCAAAAATAGTTTTACTATTAACGAGTCATTATTATTTACGTGATGTGGTATTGCTATTCCAGAGTTCGCGTGAAGTTAGTTTTCAAGTAAGCATACCTGTTCTACAAGAAGCTTGATATCAGAGATAAGTGCATCTGTGTTCCAATTTTCTTCTAAATAAGATTTTAAATTGTTTTTAACGTATGGAAACAGCTCATCCTGTAACCAAAAAACAAACAATAAATACTACAGTTAACTATACACCTCTTTCAGTCAAAATGGTCACCACAAGGACCCAGTTGGCTTAATTTGGTCCAACGATCAGCTATTTCTATAAAAATGAATATAATGAATACCCATGCNTTTGAGTAAAATATTGAAATTTCTAAATAGGAGCCGTGTTCACTTTGGGGGTCGATTCCACCAAAAACCTAAAATTGGGAAGATTTAATTTAGCGTTCTCGAAATTATTGTTGAATTTTTTAACCGTAGCTAAGCACGGGAAAACAGCTAGTTAATTTATAGATTTCATCGACACATCAATCAACATTTGTGTATCCCGAGAAAAATTCCTATTTTTTATTTTCCATTTATAGATTTTATGATTACATGTCTCAATGGTATAGACCATTGTGGGAAATGAAGTTTAATTCGTACACTCCCATATATGATTTAACTTCAGATGCCTATGGAGACACGTTAGAAATCATACAGGAAACATTGAGCGATAACAAATCTTTATATGCTGGAATGTACGTATCCAGTGTCCATCCTTTAGTGAATGCTCATGTCTTACAACGTGCAATGGAAGAAAAGGCAATACCCGCAACATTTAAACATGGTCGAACTGCGGGTAAGACAGACAAAACATTTTTTTTTTTTTTTTAAAAAAAAAAAAAATACTGTACCTAGCCATCGAGGGGAGCGTCGCCTAATAAAACAGCCCCATTAGGTGACGGCCCTAAGCCACTGTAAATACAGAAGGTTTAGTGTTAGGAAGGTCATCCAGGCTTTAAAAAAACCAATCATGAGAGATCATCAGAAAAAAGCTAGTTTTTACGCAGTTCCAATTGATACCGTGAGAGGAAAGCTAGTGTTACCGGAGTAGGTACCTAACAAAAGATTGTGGCAATGTAGAATTAGAGAAAGCAACGCCATCCCTATATAGAATTGGGAAAGGGTGAAGTAAAAACTAAAGTCTGAAATTATATTTACCCTCACAAAACTAATCGACGTGGTAGTTCCTTCAATATCCAACAAGATTACTTGCTTCTTTAAAACCATTTCTTCCTAACCTCCCTTAGGAAAATATTTAACTTCCCTCAAAATGTCTGAAAAAAAAATTAAAAATAATATTTAAAAAAATAGAGTAAAAAAACAACAAAAAATAGTGTGACAACAATAATCCATAATTACCTTTGAAGTAAGATTATACAAGTGTCATATTTGTATAATCTAAAGTTTTTTTTAACTTCTTTCGTTTTAAAAATCTATACTCATAAAACGCAAAGCCCAGTTACCAACGGAGTCATTTTTTATAATTTGTATAATACAACTGAAATTTTCCGGTTTCTCCCTAATTTATGGCCGGCTTCCACCACCGAAAAGCTGAAATTAAATACGAAGGTGTTCCGAAAGTTTAAAAAGTAATATCCTTGTGTAAAATATTGAATTTTTGAAATAGAAGCCTTACTCACTCTGGGGGTGGGTTCTACCAAAAATTCTTACTTGAGAAGCTTTAAAGTCACAATCTCAAAATTGTTGTTGAATTACGTAACCGTAGCGAAACACGCGAAAACAGCTGGTTACTTTATACAGCAGAGCGCAAAAATGAAAAGATCAGTGAATTACAACAAATTTTGAAGTCAGATTTACTGCAATGTTGAAAAACACATTTTCTGAAATTAGGAACATTTTAACATTTCATTTGTGACTTTTCTTAGAGGTCGTAATGGGGCGATTTCCTTTGATGAAAAAAACACAAAATCATCATAGCTTCGATGTCCAGTTTAGGAAGGTGGGTTCAGCTGTTGAGATTTATTGCAGTCCACAGATTCTGGTATCTGCCCTTAAATAAGGTGCATACGGTATCCCTAAAGTTGATTCAGCAGTCGAGGTAAGATGATTTTGTTATTTTTTGTACATTGGCTACAAGATAGTGTTTTATTCCAAATAAAGTTTTATTTAATATTTTATATAGATACTTACCCTTTGACTTAAGAAATAACAATTCTTATCAGTATTTTAAAAAAAATGTCGAAGTTTGTTTACTTATCACCTTATCAGATTTTTTTAAATAAGAGTGCCTTGAGATGGGGTCTGGAACCGGGGAGGAATGAATGGCGTCCTTTTCAATTTTTTTAAAAACTCGCTTTTTTATTGACCGTGATGGTATCCATAGTTGGACGGATGTACATACGCAATAGAGGTATGGCCGTAAGAACGTTCGTTTCCTAACCTATCTAATTGGGTTAAAAATTTTAAATTGGTTAAAAAAATACAAATGGTTGCCAGACACTCCTCCCCGGTTCCAGCTGGTCCATTCCTGAATTTAAAGGCGTAACTTAAAAATGACTGATTATTGCATAATTTTTAAAACAAACACAGGCGTTCACAAACATTGTAACTTTACCTCAGGCTTAAACCTTTTTCTTCCTATGAAGATATTATCATAATACATGAAAGCATTCTATGTACATTTTTATTTCTTAAGTAATTGGTAAGTATCTATATAAAATATTAAATAAAACTTTATTTGGAATGAAATGCTAGTACCTTGTAGCTAATCTAAAAAAAAAAATTCAAATTACCTCATCTTACCTCGACTGCTGAATCAAGGTTAAGAGATACCGTATGCACTTATATAACGGGCAGATACCAGAATTTATGGACTGCCAACACACCTAAGCTATGATTGTTGCTTAACACTTAGGTAATCCATGACAACTGTAACAACAACTAACAGTAAAAATTATGGATAGATCAAATGATAGTTATTGTTGATGATAAAAATGATAACCTCAATGTTGTCAACAAAATAAAAAAAATGAAGATTCTTTTTCCATGTTTATGAAATACCCTATACATTCATCGACAGTACGAAGTCTGCGTACCATCAGACCCCACCCCATTGCGATGTGCATATTAAGCTTTCTGTCTTCTGTGTGTGAGATGAGACATACGAATATAATGTCGTCTTATGACATGTAACCGCGGCTATAATAACTCGATTCTGATTGGTCGGTTTGACTGATGAACTTTGACTGATAACATTGATTTATGATTTTTTGTGTGTGCGGATTTTCTCTAATTCATACCAATGAGATGTCTTTCCTTTACTTTGTTTTGACTGATGACATTGAATTAAATTATCTTTTTTTTGTGTGTGTGTGTGGATTTTCTCTACATCAGACCCATAAGATGTCTTCTTTACTTTTTTTTGACTGATGACATTGAATTTCGGATTTTGTCGCCGCCTGCGGCCTTAAACCGGCCCTGCTTATTTACTACACGGCGCTGCTTGGTCTCAAGCTGACAAACCACAGAGAGAGAATGTCAAACCCATAATATGTCTTTTCTTTACTTTGTTTTTACTGATAACATTGAATTAAATAAATTAAATTATGTTTTTTGTGTGTGTGTGGATTTTCTCTACTTCAGACCCATAAGATGTCTTTTCTTTACTTTGTTTCGACTGATAACATTGAATTAAATTATGCTTTTGTGTGTGTGTGGATTTTCTCTACTTTAAACCCATAAGATGTGTTTCCTTTATTTTGTTTTGACTGATGACATTGAATTATGTTTTTTTTTTGTGACCGCCGTATTTATTTATTTTTTGCCTCTTTTGGCGCCTTTCGGATTTTGGCGCCGCCTGCAGCTTTAAACCGGCCCTGCTTATTTGCCACTTGGCGCTGCTTGGTCTCAAGTTGACAAACCGCAGAGAGAGAATGTCAACATTTTAAAACAACATTTTTATTTTAGAGTAAATTGATGATTTGGAAGTAGAGAAAGCAACTAGACCATAAATTATAGTCGTAATGAGAATTTCAAGTGTCTAGATTGGGCCGTTCAATGGCGCACTGTATTTAATAGGCAGAGTCAACATCATTAAAATAATAAACCAATGTCCTTATTTGTTTTAAAGATATTTATAATTCACTCAAATTTGCACTAACACTAATTATTTATACTAAAAATTAATAATAATTTTTAAAAAATCTTAAAGAACCAATGCGAAGGACCAATTACTGGTCCCCCCTCATTATAAAACAACTTTAGCAGCTGATTTTTAATAATCAAATTGTTCCTAGATATCTAGTTAAGAAACAAGTGGATTCAATCGAAATTATTATAAGTCCACCATGCATACTAAAACGTGCCTGGCTCCCGATACGAAAAGAAAATTGTAACCCAATTGTTGTTACATCAATAACCGCGTTTCTAATTGCACAGTAAGTTATACATTTTTTTTCCGTTAAAAGAGACTTTTTTGTTCCAAATTAGGGGAAAACATTGTTTGATATAAAATTGCATTTTTTTTATTAAAAAAAATCTGGTGTGAAAATCACACGACTTTCACTATCTATGAAAAACGAAGAAAGTATTGTAATGGGATTAAATTTTCGATGTCGGGTTTTCAATGCCAAAACATGATCGTGACGCGTCCAATACATACAATTGACATACTAGTAGAATTTCAATATTTTGTTTTATGAAGAAAAGATTTTTGAATTCATTCATTTCTATAAAGTGAAAAAGTCAATCGACAAAAATTATTAAAACTAAAAAAAAATCTTTCCTTCATAAAACAAAATATCAAGTTCAATAGACATTCCTATATTAAATAGTAGTATTTCAAGTATGTTTGTTTTCCTTTCAGACAGGATTTGTGAAAACTGACGACAATAGATCAGACTTCAATTGTTTTCATTTTATGCTGGATTCGTAAAAAGCGGCCAAAAGTGCCAACGATATAATCGATTTCAACGAAAAGTGTGCCGTGCACAAAACTGACATACATATCAAATTTCAAGTCTCTAGCACTTGCTGTTTTGTATTTTGTTCACAGACAATCGCGCGCGTGCGCACACTCACTCACACGGACGGACCATTGCTGAAACTCGAGATTTGGGATCTGGGGAAGTCAAAACGTGTTTTGGTATTGAAAACTCGATATCGAAAATTTCAGCCCATTATAATACTTTCCTTTTTATAGAATAAGAAAAAATAAAAATTTAAGTTATTTTGACAAAATTAAAGAAAAATCTTCTTAATAGCTAAAAGGGTCCAAAATCTGTTGATAAGTGAATAGAGTTCACTCATCAGAACGTGCATAATTTTATCTTCCAGGAACCAGAGAGACAAATGAGAAGGCATAAGGAATTTTATAATATGATATCAAAAGCGAGTATCATCTCATTTTTATAAAAAAAGTACCAATTTTAAGTTTTTGGATTTTNAAAAAAAAAAAAAAAAAAAAAAAAAAAAAAAAAAAAAAAAAAAAATGGAGACATTCAAAAGTTATGAGCAATCGGCAAGTACTTCCGGGACATACTATAATTATTAAATATAAGGAATGGAGATCAGAGTATTCTTTAACAAAAAAGGAACGAATATGTATTAAATTTTGGTTGGATTGCATGTCATCAGTTGCATAGGGCGTACACACTAACGCGAACCTGGTCAGCTAACAATGTAGTTGTGTCCTCTTGGATATTATGATTATAGTAAATTAAAGAAACCGTTATTGTAAATAAATATATATGCAACAATCACACACTGAAAATATTAAAATTCGTCACAAAACATACATGGTTTGAGTTATTCAACACAATAAGGTCAAACTTTAAATACGTTGCCCCAAATTACTTATCCATATCATGACAGTTAACGTCTACCCCAGGGTTCAACTGATTTTTGTACATTGAATACTTCAGATACAGCTTTGCTTACAACAGCTTGAATGACATCAGGATGTACTGACGACGATCCATTTGAATTGTTACCAGACCAATCATGATAATCGCGATCAGAGCGACGCTTCTTGAACGAATCTTGCTGATATGAACCAGATCTGTTATTTGAGCCTCTATCAAATCTTCTGTCAAAATCATTACGATTATTGTCTTGATTATTATTACGTCGCTTGGGCGTAGCTTCTGTCACTTGAACCTTTGTATCCTTGATGACAAAACTTTTACCAATCAGCGATTTAGCCACAGAGTCTGTATCAAATGTAACGAATGCAAATTCGCGGAAAGGTTTGGGTATCAATACTTCAGTCACAACTCCATACTGTGTAAAATATTCTTTCAAATCAATTTCCGTAATGTCTTGGGTGAGCGAGCCAACAAACACTTTATGCGACACTGCGTCCTCAAATCCAATCTGCACAAGTCAATATTTGCACAGAGAAAGCACAACGCACAGTCGTCAGTAATCAAATGTAAATAGTAAAATCATACAGCAAGAACAATATTCATGAAATAAAACAGAAACAGAAAATTTTGATTAATAAAAACTTAATACTTTGCTAGACTTCAATCATAACAAAAAGTCCCTTAAGAGAAAGTAACAAAGATTTCAAACACAAAAAGCTTTTGACATTAAGAAAGGATTCAGCAAACTACATGGTAAAGGAAGTTATCATCAGTTCGAAACCCGGGCGCATCAGTAAAGTAAAGGTGGCAGCACGGCATTATCTTTTCACATCATTAAAGAGTCATGATAACACCTCACTCGTGATAATCAGATTGCTCATTCGTATACTGTTGTGTGTGTTCGTGAAAAATTCAAGGCTTAAGCCTCGCAAGTAAATGAGAAAATTTACATACATTTTCTTAAAATAACATTAATGTTCTCGTCGTAAATCTTGCCTTTAATGATACATTGTTAGACATCCGATAGTTTATATCATTAGATACATATATTTCTGATCATTAAAAGGAAAACTTGGCCTTTAAATTTTTGTTTTTTGTGACATCATTATAATTTAAAGAGTTCAACAATGAACCAAATCGACGGAATCATTCAAACTCAATACAAAATCGAATTGATTTCGATGTGATTTTACATGGGATGGAATATTTCTTAAACTGAAGATCACACCGTGATCTTCAGTTTAATAAACGACGAGATTAAAAAGCAATGTTTATATTTTGATCTGATTATTTTTTGTTACTTGTACAAGTTTGAATTCCAAGAATATTTTTTTAGTAACACTAAAAAAAATTCGGCACGAATATAACACTTAATCTTTAATATGCTATAGCATAGAAGAGAAAGTAAAAAAGAACCAATCAAATTTGTCGGAAAGATCCTAATTAGGACTTCTTAGTTTTTTCTTAGAGTGAAAATACTTATAATTTGTTTAGGCTAATGTCTCAGTTTAAGATAACGATTGGGTGCCACTATGTTGAATCTTCGGATCGAGTTTTACTAGGTTTGGCAGAAGAGGCCAAGACTATCTAAGAAGGCTTAAATCCGTTTTTACTTGTATTTTTCCCATGTGCCACATACATTGTCACAACCTGCATATATTTCTCCACAAAAGCATTAATATATGAAACACAGAACTCACTTTATACATCTAAAATAAACTCTAAACATAGTAAATGAATTATAATCAGACCCAAATTATACAGAGGACAGTTTTCGATTAAAAATAATAGAAAAAACAAAATCCAATGCGAGGTACAATAACTAAAGGTGGTTGCATTCCATTATATTGGTCAAAACAACATTTTCCACTCACACAATTGTGACAGCACATTTCAAAAAATGTATGTGCAATTTTGCCAATTCAGTATCTACAAGCCCATCATGTACTGAACTTCCAACAGTTAACATCTGTACAAGGAAATCTATGTCTTTCTCTTCCATTATAGAAGGTGAAGTAAATTAATCGTGCAAAAAAAATTAACTTTTTAAGAACCAAGCACAAAGATATAGGAAACTGGCTTACGGTCCAATTCGCTGAAATTGTCGTGAGGGGTAGTTTTTAGAGAGTAGATAACAAAAGTCAATGGGCCGACGGTAGGTCGGTAAATAGACAGTCTTTGACGGTGAAAGTTTGAACACCATCAATTGAGTGTTTTGAAGTCAAACCAGTCAATTCTGCTTATTTTTTAAAAAATAGCCGCTTGGAGATAGGTTATAGGATATCAACGAAGTTAAAAACAACTTTTTCACTTTTTTTCTAAAAAATACCACCGATTGGCTAGGTAAACAAAAATTAAGTCACGTTCAAAAGTTATGAGGCCTATTGTAGGTATACAATTTTGGAACACCTGTCTACTGCATACGCAGCACAATATTTTTTATCGAAAGATCCGCATCAAAAAATAATAAAATACGTATTTTTTTCATTTATCAAAAATAAGAATTACTTTAGTGAAAGAAGACGTCGGTAATTTTTCCACTTTCCAGGACAATGATGCCTGACAAATTCAACTATTTTTAAAAAAGCCTTTAAAAAGCAGAAGATTTGACCAAAAAAAAAACTCTCCGGGCTATAAAATGTCATGTTTATTTTTTACTCTTGACCTATCGTCACTTTTGATCAAGCCCCTAAAACCTGCATCTCACCAAAAATTCAACGATTTCGACCTAAAATCTATTTTCTATCTTTTTGAACGGGGTTCCCTTTCATACACAATAAATTTTGTCCCGACACATACACCAGTCTATTATGTGAATAGAGAAGGTACACTTTTTTTTATCAGGCTCTATAAAATGGTACAAAAAAAAACCTTTTTTTTTAAAAAAAAAAGATATAATAGTGCAACCTGCACAATAAATTATCTACAATACCCCTTCATTGAGATAAAACATTGAATATCATCCATCAATCAAATTTTCATTTGTTCTTCAGGTAACATACATATTTTAGAGTCTTACAATTCTCAATGGTAAAGATTATAAGCCATTATGTTCCATGTTCCATTCAAACTCATCCGATCCCTAATTTGGGAATTAAATCAACATAAAACACAAAACGACAGAAATCTCTCACCTTAGTCGACTCAGGAATTCGAACATCACAAAATCGGTTACCAATTTTATGTCTTTTCAACATAGCTTTCAATGCAGACTCATGATTTGTAAAACGAATAAATCCAAACCCTTTCGACTTTCCAGTGTTCTTATCCGTTTTCACCTGAAACAGAATTTTTGTGTTCAATTTAAAAAAATAGAAAACTCTTTATGTAAGATTCAAATTGTATACGAATAATAGAAGTAGTCCTTATTTATACTGCCCGAATGGGACTAAAGAGTACCTTTACACCGGAAATTTTTTGCGTGCTATTATTATGTGGTAAATATCTCAAATTCATGAGGATAAAATTCCATGGGTTGGCTGGTTTTGAACCCACGCCCTACTGTTTACCAGTCAACGTGTCTTACCACGACACCAACCCATGTATACAAATGAATTGAATATCCTTCTACAAAAAGAAAGGATCACTTGACTAAAATAAAAACTCAACATGTTCAATATATTGCTCAGATGCACAGTCGGAGTTCCTTTGGCGGCGTGAATAATATTTGATCATTTAGTTGAAATCATGTCACGCTCTATGGAATCAGTTTATGTAAAGAAATAATTTATTTCCTTTTGACCCTCATATGTCAGAGAATATGCATCCACTTTTATCAATAGATACATTCAATTTTTTATATATTTTTTGCTCTAAAAAAGTGATTATTTGTTATGTAATGAAAATACTAAATCCAGCCTCATATCATGGTGGCCTGTTTAGCTGAGTGAATCTAACATAGCTCTTGGAAGTAGTAGTTAGTTATCTTTCACTTTCACGCATGCTCAGATTACTCGCACAGATTATGATGTTGCATTAGCACCCACCTGGTTCAGGAGTATATTCCTCTCGTAGATCCACCAGATACAGGAAAGTGACCACGATATTTGTATCTCCCCAACAGGGCTTGTACTATCAACGTGGCTGTGCGTGTTGAGAAGTAATGCAGTACGTCGTGTGATCCTATATTGCACAAATTACACTTCTCTTGAATACTGCAGTTAAGTCTGTTCATATGATGCTTGAGGATTGGAGACTAACTACAACTAGATGAACTAGATCGCAGTTAAGCCAGTCACGATCTTGTTTTCCTAGAAACTCATTTCCTCCTTTAGCTATTTTTCATATGAATTTATGTAAAGAATTGTGGCCATTTTAATTGAGAGATCCACAGTTCACGGAACTACTAGTGTACAAAGTGAATTTTTCTAACGAATAGGTGACCACCTTAGAATATTTGTCTCGAACCCGAACTACCTAGCAGCAAGAAAAAATAACAGACAAAACATGGTTCAATCAAAAACCTCGATTTTACTCACATTGGCAAATTCAAGAGGACCAAACTGTTGAAAATAATTCTTCAAATCTTCGTCTCTGAAAGACCATGGAATTCCAAGAACAACCTAGCAGCAAGAAAAAATAACAGACAAAACATGGTTCAATCAAAAACCTCGATTTTACTCACATTGGCAAATTCAAGAGGACCAAACTGTTGAAAATAATTCTTCAAATCTTCGTCTCTGACAGACCATGGAATTCCAAGAACAATCAAATCCGTATTCTGAACTTTACCACCGGCATCATTTGAAACTTCAGTGTAAGGTCTCTTAGCCACAGTGTCTGAAATGAAAACACATTTAATAAAATTGTACCTAGGTAATTTTGTTACACCCCGTATAGTCACATGAAAAATTGCAAACGAAGTTGCGGCCATCAACTGGTATTTCAATAGTACTCTTTTTGTTTTGAAATTAATACCAAATTATATAGTTGGTATGCTTATCCGATGGTTTTAAGTCTCCAACCAAGACTGACCAAATAACGTATCATTAAAATTAAGATTTTCTGGAGACAAGTTGTAAATAACACCCAATAATATAAAGCAGGCTATTTTTGAATTCGGGAAAAAACAGAAATCAATAATTTGGCTTCACCTTATCTATCCGTTTTTTTACTTCCTCTTCCATGCTAATTTTTAATTTTTTTATCTATTTTACAAAATAATTATCGTATCGGTTTTATATCTATACTTATAAAACAAGTATGAATATATAAAACCTATCTCTCTATACCTATATAATCTATACTTATAAAACGCAAAGCCCAGTTGGTATACTGACTGACTGACAGATATTCAACGTAGCTCCACGATGGCTAAACGTAGAGACTTGAAATTTGGCACACAAGTCCCTTTTAGTATGTAGGTGCGTAATAAGAAAGGAAAAAAATTAAAGTTCAAGTGGGAGCAAGTTACCGCCAAAAATGACGCTATTTAGCGGGTCTTTTTGCAATTTTTTTCTGGGCAAACTAAAAGAGATAACGAAAAATGACCGAGAATAGACCCCCCC
>CM022878.1:9200776-9235858 GCA_012654025.1 Pachypsylla venusta | reverse complement strand
AATGCGATTCAACGATGCGACAAGTTTGCCACAGTTACATTTGATTGTTCACAGTGGGGCTGTTGGATTAGGGACAAAATGTGGCATTTATCGTATTTCGGTACTTGATGACTTTTTTGCTTCCAAAAATCATTTTATCTAGTGTAAATTTAAGTTGCCCCTTCCTTGCTGCATACTCTCTAGAATTTCTAGGGGGGGCAGCTGCCCTTCTTACGCCCATGGGGGTACGGGCCCCTAAATAATTTCCAATCCTGAGACTAAATAGAAATACGTACCTAAATAAAAAATTGTCAAAAATTCTGTCATCCGTCATGGCACATTTTTTTCATCATCACGATTATAAAATCGCTTATCACTCTTACGAAAAGTATTTGAGGTAAGCTCTACAGCTTTTAACAAATTAGGTATCGTACCTCGATAAACATTGCATTAAAAAGTACTGCCCAGGACTCGAACCCCCCGGTCTCAAGTTTACGAGTCACCCCTCCTCCAAATATTCTATTAGGTATATTGTGCCCCCCAAAACAATAGGACTATATCCGCGCATGATTATCAACAACAACATCATCTACATCCACAACATCAACAGCAACAAAAACAACAACATATACATCCACAACATCAAAAGCAACAAAAACAACATCATCTACATCCATAATATCAACAGCAACAAAAACAACAACATCATCAACAACAACATCTACATCTACAACATCAAAAGCAACAAAAACAACATCATCAACAACAACATCTACATCTACAACATCAAAAACAACAACATCATCTACATCCACAACAACAATAATTTCTCTATATATTTTTTTCTTAATAATATTCGGGGGGACTGCAGCCCCCCTAAATACGGCCTTGGTGGGTGCCTTTGGGGTAAACAATACACTCACAATAATATTATGTACCCATTAGATTGTAGAGTATTCACCCATTGTGATCAATAGAGGCTAATGTTTAATACGATTATTTTCTTAAAGGGTGTAGTAGGATGAGAGTTCACACGAAGTCTCCCAATTGATGACTGTATTGGTGTACAGTTAACATCTCTTGAGAGTACATCTAAGTATCTGTTATTTGTAAATACAAAACGACAGAGGAGATTATACCAATAGTTAACATACAGCGTCGCAGTTTATGGTCGCAGACCCATCCTACCCAACAAACTTGGTATTCAATTAGGTATAGATAAAAACCTATTTGCAGACCTACTGAATGTACATACAAAATTTCATTAAAATCCGTTAAGCCGTTTTGGAGGAGTATGGAAGAAACTCTGTGACACGAGAATTTTATATATTAGATAGATATAAAAAAAAAAAAAAAAAATCATTAAAAATCAGTGTGATTCTGATTCCCACTATAACAGGAGGACTGCTCCTGGTCTAGTAGTTATCAAACTGGCATCGCACTTGACGGACCCCCCCGGCAGGGTCGGAGATTTTTCGACTTTGTGCTTGTGATTTCGGGGTGCACTCAGCGGCGTGAGGACGATTGAGTAGTTTGACGATTGACTTTAATGTGAGTAGCGAATAGTGGCGGAATTACCAGAGTAAAAAGATTAGAAGTTTGAAGAGATTATAACTGCAGGGGTCTCTTAGTAATGCTGTGATACTCACAAGAAAAGGCCATTGGGTCTTAACACAAAAAAATTCTACATTTACAAATTCAATAAAAATCCGTTTCAAATAAGGTATTTTCAATAGGAGGGTTTCATTTAAGAAAAAGTTGAACCCTCTGTCTGACCTATAATGGAGTGCATTTTAATATCCGGAACACGTTCCAAATTTCAGCATTTTATCTTATGCCGTTTAAGATATAGTCATACGTTATTCGACTTAGTCAATGTTTTACAACTTCAAAATTTAAAGTGCCACCATTTTGTAACCACATCAGATTAAATGATTTTTTATAGAGCAAAACATTTGTATTGATAGACGTCTCCCTGGCAGAATGTGCATCACACTTGACTTGCACCAGGGAGGTACTAGCTTCGAATCCTGGTCTGCTCGAAAAATTGAAAAAGGAATTTTCTACTTGATCTGGTTGTGCTTGGGGATACCTCAGCTACCTCAGTCTCCTGAAGACAATTGAGTATAGCTATGGTAATAGCGACAAGTGGTAGGTAATTCTTCAGTATAGTTTGGTGTATTGTATTGATTGTCCTTGTAATGCTATGATGTCCACAAAATTGACATATAATAACACAAAGAAAAATACATTTAGATTTTTTTACAATGAAAATGTCAAAATCTATGAACGACAAGTGAAAAAATGCAAATTACGGTTCTTGGAAGAGGAATGATATTTTTTATGATTAAAAATGTTCATTATTGAAAATATTAAACCAAACTAAGGTGTTTAGCAAAATTCTTAGTCACAACCAGGGCCCCAAGGGAGGGAGATGAGGTGAGGAGGGTAGTCCCCAGGGGCTCCGGGCTTTTTTCCTCTTCGAAGCCCTGGTCACTACTGATTGATTTCAACAGGTGAAGATTCAGGAAGTATGGCGAAGACAGGAAATATTGAAATATGTTCATATCGCGGAATTTCTAGGCAGGTCTCAAAAGAAATTTGATACCCAACTGGTGACATTATAGAAATTCTCCACACATGGATGACGCCGTCCTTGGGCAGAAATAGTGAAAATGGAAGGTCGCATGATTTCAATTATGTACGCACCAATGTATTACAATCTGGTACGTACTTATCATAGGTTAACAGCATGGGACTGGTTGGGAACAACTCGCCATGAGTTGTTGATACTTGAAAATCCTTACGGATAATGCAGTAACTTCTCCTTGCTTTCTGCATGGGTACCGGAAAAGATACCGTTTCCGACCCTTCCTTTAATCACCTTTTACGACTGGCATGGACTTGGGTGTCTTGGAAGTATTCTTTTTAAGTCCCCCTATACACAGGAGACATAGGAAGGATATAATGCAGTAGCTTCTACTTGCTTTCTGCATGGGTGATGGAAAGGTTATTGTTTCCAACCCTGGTCTTAGTCGCCTTTTACGACAGTCATGTGCTTGGATGCCTTGGAAGTATTCTTTTTAAATCCCCCTATCCACCTTTTAAGTCCCCCTAATATCCACTTAAATGTAATATTTTTTCAGTTATTTGTCCTTTTAATTGTAGATCTCAATAAATGAGAGGCTCCAGGTGACCCAGTGGGACCCAATAACTAATCCGTTAACTTGAAAAACGCAATAAATGATCATACTGAGTTTCATAAAAATCCAATCTCACTTTTGAGTATTATGCTATAAACTAGCTGTTTTCCCGTACTTCGCTACGGTTACAAAATTCAACAACAATTTCGAGATCGCGAAATTAAATTTTCTCAATTTTAGATTTTTGGTGGAACCGACCCCCAGAGTGAACACGGCTCCTATTTAGAAAATTCAATATTTTACTCAAAGATATTATTTTTTTCACTTCGGAACACCTTTGTATCAAATTTCAGCTTTCTCGCTAATCTCGAAGTGGTACTTCTCAATTCCGATTTTTTGGTGATGAAAACCGTCCATAAATCGGGGAGAAACCGGAAATTTTCAAATTTTATATTTTTTATGGTGTCCTTATATACTATTTTGGGGGGTTCCATTTTCGGTAATTTTTCATTATCTCTTTTAGTTTGCCCAGAAAAAAATTGCAAAAAGACCCGCTAAATAGCGTCATTTTTGGCGGTAACTTGCCCCCACTTGAACTTTAATATTAAAAGGTATCAATACTAAAAGGGATCTGTGTACCCAGGTTTAGCCATCGTGGAATCACGTTGATTATCAGTCAGTCAGTATACCAACTGGGCTTCGCGTTTTATAAGTATAGATAGACGTTTACTACTGTCACGTGTCGTAACATGCGAGTAGTCGTGTGCTGTGGCATGCAGTTATTCCTGACCGGATTATGTTTACTAACACGTGACTACTGTTACGTGCCGCGTCATGCGAATAGTAACGTGCCGCGTATGCATGTAGTCACGCGCCTCCTCAATATGTAAGCAATCAACATGAGGATTGGTGTGCCGAATATGACCTAAATAACTAATAGGTTAAGTTTAGGAACCTAATGAATTCAATGTCCATAACAACTCGAATTTTCTCTATCCCACTCTCGACATCGATTTGCGGGTTTCTCGCTCTGTGAAAAAAGGACAAACAAGTAACACATGTATTACGACAATTTTACATTTTATAATATTAGCAATGTACTTATACATAATATTCACATTCCGTTCCTTAATTAAGATTATTATCTCTGTAAACGGTAAACTCACTAAAAATGGGCCGCTGAATAGAGCCCTAATTGGCTAATTCTATGAATCTCTACCATTTTCCATCATAATCGGTACAGAGTTATCGTGACTTGATACAAATAAATTATCAAATGAAATATACTTATTCTTTAACTTCACCCTTTCCCAATTCTATTTGGGGTTGACATTGCTTTCCTTAATTCTACCATGCCACAACCTTTCGTTCGGTACCTACTCCCTTTAGCTGTAACTTTTTACTGGCACGGTAATCCTAGCTTGCTTCTCACAGTATCAATTGAAACTGTGTAGAAACTAGCTTTTTGCTGATGAGCGCCCATGATTGGTTTTAGCAGAGCTTTTTTAAAGACTGGATGCCCTACCTTTTCAGCTGCCCTCGATGGCTACATTATATCAACTTTTTTTTTTATCAAAAGAAGAATTATGAAGTTCAAACTCGATCAATTAGCCAGATTGAAATGTAACCATTACTGTCAACTTCACATCATCATCTGCCCGTAGAATCCCCATCCGGGGCAAGGGCTTCTCCTAATTTTTTCCACCTCATACTATCCTGGGCGGCATGTGTCCAAAATGTTCCTCCAAAATTCTTGATTAAATTTTTCTCGTTCCATCTCTCAACTTCAAGGGCGTCTCCTAATTTCTTCCACGTCATTCTATCCTGGGCGGCATGTGTCCTAAATGTTCCTTCAGACTTCCTGATTAAATCTTTCTCGTTCCATCTCTCAACTTCAAGGGCCTCTCCTAATTTCTTCCACGTCATTCTATCCTGGGCAGCATGTGTCCAAAGTGTTCCTCCCAACTTCCTGATCTGAGCGCACGGCAGTGCGCCAGACCAAGTTCCGGAAAGCACCAGTGTATCTTTACACGAAGCAATTCACCAGGTTTTTCACACCGTCAGATTTCCGGTTCTACAGGGGATAGGTCATTGAAATTTTGAACATACATTCCGTAGTATAGTACAATACTACAGGATAAACTTCAAAAGTTAATGTTAACCCGAACAGGAGAAAGGTAATTTCAAAGTTTGTACTTTTGGATACTCACTGACTGACTGATTGATTTTTTTTAACACTTTATTGAATGAACAATATAAATAGAAAAGAGGAAGGATAGGAAGAAAGAATTATGAAGTTTGGCTAGTTTAATATAGTTCATTCAAAAGGCGGGGTTAATTCCTGAGGAATTCTTTTCCACCCAACCCTTCAAACTTTTGATTCACTCATCATCAAAAGTTTCAGGCACTTTCCGTGTAGCTAGAGCGCTGAAATTTTGCATGAAGTTAGCAATTGACATCCAAGTAAAGGGAAAAATGCGGAAAATTGAACTTTTTATCTCTAAGTGCTCCAAAACGGTGTCGCATTAGGGAAGACATTACAACGTATTTTAATGTAGTTTTAACTGATAAAACACTAAAATCTTGCATAAGTTAGATATTTACATGCAATTTAGCAGGAAATAATTTATATTTGAACTCTTTCACTCCCGTTGCTCCAAAACGGTTCCGCTTTAGGGAAGGAGATGCTCGAAAACTAGTGTAAACTGGTAGGATGCTGAAATCTTACATGAAGGAAGATATTTACATGCAATTAAATGGAAAAATAAATATATTCACTCTTTTACTACCAGTGCTCTAAAACAGTCCCACTTCAGTGAAGAAAATTTCACGAAATCTAGTTTCTACTACTAAGACGATGAAATCTTGCATGCAGGTAGAGAAAAAAATAATCAGTTACATATAGTAATCTTTACAAAAAGTATTGATATCTCACAAAAAATTATCATTGAAAAAAGGCCAAGTTCCTCCCACTCTTCCAATAAATTGAGGCAGAAGAAAGTGCAATAATAAATTTAAGTGCGGGATATACAGCGGCAACAATAAACTTGGCCACAATAATAGATATCACTACTTTCATAGGCGGAATTTATTGGAAGAGTGGGAGGAACTTGGTCTTTTTTCAATGATAATTTTTTGTGAGATTAAATCTTTCTCTTTCCATCTCCCAACTTGAACTTCACAGATGTGTTATTATTTGTTCGTTTAAACCTCTTACTTATAACAGATAGTTACGCCGATCTTATTTATTGTAAGTATTTAACTAATGAAAAGTATCCTCGTCTCGAATGACCAATAAAAGATAGTACTAAGTTGAAAAGTTTTTTGTTTTTTAGAACCTCTGACACATTACAATATTAGAACACCTTATCCGATTTTGATGATCTTGGAATTTGGACATTAATTCTGTTCATAGAATTTTCAGATTATTGTTTGGGCTCTATTGGGCCACCTTTTTTAGACTCATTTTTTGAGTCCGGTCTACAAATCACAGATAAAGAAAACAAAAATTGGTATCTCATTTGGGTTTGAATTGCCCTCAGAAATATATATACAGGTTGATGTTATTCCATTGAACATTTCTCATTCCTCTGGCCCTAATGTGAAACAAATAAGAAGGTGAATTTTTATTATTTTTGCTAAAATGTTTCCATATTTGAGTTACTTTCTACTGTTTGTGCTAAATCATAACCTTACTTCAGACTTTATATCCAAAAACGCTCGTTTTCTGAACATGAGATTTGACTTCGTCAGTCCACGACGCTAATAAAAATTAAAATGTGTACTTTTGATGAATGTAAATGTTATTGCCTAGCATATATGCTATACATGGGACGCAAAGTGTTAAAATCCATTTCCGAGGATCTCACCAATGGCTATGGCCTTTTTCTATCCCTAGGATCAATCAGAATTTAAAAAATGCAAGTCATCGAAAATTCGGTACCGATAGAAAATTTAGAAAAAAATTTAAGTATTTATTGTTTAACGTGGCTTTTTCGCGACCCCAAGCGCCGCGATGAGAAGACAACAAGAGACCTTATTTATCGAGTATTTTCTGGTGTGTTCTGTACTTTCAAATAGATTATCTTTGTTTATGTGCCTCCCTTATCTGCCACCTCGTTACGGTGTATTGACTTTTTTCAAAATTAAAAATATAGTCTTAAATTAATTAAAGATAACATGGTCGAATATACGAGTAGTTGATACAAGAGGTCATTTCTAGAAAAAGTATTACGAGGTCATTGCATTTTGACGTAAACAGTTAGATTTGCGAAAATACGACATCATGGTATCAACACTTTTATAATTACTTTCCTTATCCTATATATAAAAAATATATCATTTCTTTTTACCTATTTATTATTTTTTCACCTCTATTTAACATCTAAGTCATTCGAGGCGCTGAAAATGTGCAAACCAGCTATCTCACCCACATTGACCTCATCCCAGTCGGGGTTGGACCGGGAATGGATTGCATCACTCGACGTCCCTGTGAGCGCATCCAGGGCCGTTCAGAGCTTTCCCGGGTCCGGGCACAAAGTCCTGCTCCGAGCTCCTTCATTTTTTTTTTTGCACACACGTATTTCACACCTAATTAAATACGAAAATGATTCCTATCTTTTATTATTTATTAATGTAATAACGTAGGTACTATAGATATGTTTTTTTTCTTTCTTTCTTCACGTTCCTTATCCTATAAAAGGGAAAGTATTGTAATGGGCTGAAATTTTCGATGTCGAGGTGTCAATGCCAAAACACGTTTTGGGGTCCCCAGAGCCCAAATCCCGAGTTTTAGCCATTGGTCCGTGTGTGTGTGTGTGTCTGTCTGTTTGTAAACAAGATATCTCAAGAACGGCAAGTGTTAGAGACTTGAAATTTGGTATGTATGTCACTTTTATGCCATGAACGGCAAATAAGCTTTTGCTGGAAATTGAATATACTGTTGGCGGTTTTATGCCGCTTTTTAGCCGTTTTCGCATATACTGCCCAAAATGAGAATGCTAATAGCTAGAACTTGAAATTTGGTGGTTATTCATATAAGAAATTAAAGAAGGTTGAAGTGGTTGGCCACTAATTAGCGGTTCCGCCTAAAACCAGAATGGAAAGAGCTAGAACTTGAAATTTGGCGCCTATTCATATCAATTTCATACAATAAATTGAAGAATACAACTTGAGTTGAAGTGTAATATATTGCTAGCCGCTAATTAGCGGTTGAATGCCGCTTTTTATAGATTAGGAAATTCGTGTGATGTTCACACCATATTTTTTTCCATAATTCATTAATCCCAACATCAAAGAACTCTTTTTATGGAGCGTCCTACAAAATTTCTTTTTGTGGAGCATCCAAAGCAGTTTTAATGTTTGCAAGAGTCGCAATAGTTTCCTCCTGAGGATCTGCTCTTGTTGAAGTACCAAATTCCAATTGCAATTGCCCACCTTCCACCTGTTCGGCAGCATTTCGTGAAGTGCTGGGACTGCTGGACGGAGCTCTTAAAAAAGAATCAAGAGAAAGTTGTTCCTCTTTTTGTTTTGTTTTTTCTCGTTCTTCTTTATCTTTTCTCTTCTGGGCACCCGATTTCTCCGATTTAGAACTCATTTTTCTAATGTTATATTCATATTAGAAAATAATAAAATAATATCATCATTAAGTGAAAAAAGTGAATATTTTATACTTGAATCAATCAATTATTAATTAAAACTATTTACGTTCAGAATATTATTATGGGATCAACACAATAAATAAAAACCTGCGTTCTTTAAAGGGTTCGGGTTAAGCCGTTAAGCAAAAATTAACCTCACTGTTTAAAAACTTTTCTTTTTTTTAAAAAAAAATAAATACACTTTTCTACGGTATCACAGTTACCAATGTTTATATAAAAATTGCTTCTAATTATTTTTCAATCACAATTTTAATTAATAGAAATTAAAGATTTATTTGGAAATTATTAATAACTAGTCAAACTTTCCTGCTACAGTCAAGAAAACAGCGAAGTTGATTAGGCGAGAACGTTTGAAGAGAGGCGGAAACTTCCTACCGAAATTAAAAGAGCCTGCATGCTTACCGGTGCATGGTCCAGATTTCGGTCAAAATTATAACTAGACATAAAAAGTATTATCTTATGTGTAGAAAATATTCTAGAGTGTAACGAATGGTAAAAGAATGGGAAAATATACCTAAGACTGGCGTAAAGACCCACTGCGATCCCCACGGAACCCCATGGAAGAACTCCTATCCTCTAACTTCGATACATTATATTTTGCACACTTTTCGGAGGGCACCGAAAGAACTTGAAGGAGAGCCCCCAATTTTTTCCTGACGCTACTGAAAAATCGCGCACGAGCATTGAACCGGTTATCTTCACGTTCAAATTTTGAATATTTTTTAAGCTCAGAAAATACGCAGGTCTCAATGTGCTTAAAAAAAAAAGCTGACTAGTGACTTTTCCAAGAAATTGTTCATCTATTTAATTATTTAAACTAATAGTTAACACAGATTCAAAATTTGCCTCCAATGGTTTCTAATAAGTAATTATTATGAATAACATAAGAGTATAAAGCTACACGATTACACAGGCACTGCAAATCAAATGCGATATGATTTTAGATAAACGCACATGCCACACATTACTAATGATTCAGTAAACATAATTGGGGATGATCATGCTGGGGTGAGGGTGTTCTTCACAGTAGATAATCGACATGGTATATATGGTTCACATTATTATACCATTTTGGATATAGATATAGGAATGTAGGATTTCTATTAGGCACATTAATTGACATTATTTGCCATTTTTTTCACGTATTGAAGTTGTATTTGGCATATTGTTTTAATTTAAAAAAAAAATCGCTGGGCCTGGGCCCCCTCAGGAGACCGGGCCCGGCACATTTTGTGCCCTTTGTTCCCCCCTCTGAGCGGCCCTGAGCACATCATACGCGGGTTGTACTATGGGTTCTGGGTTCGATTCTTGGATGGGTCAAAAATTTGAAAAAGGTTTTTTCGAACTTGGTCTGGTTGTGTTTGGGGGTAATTTAGCCTCCTGAGGACGATTTAGTAGCTATGGTAAGGGCGCCAAGTGGTAACACTATAAGGTGAATATCGTTGATTTGTAGCTTTAGGCTGAGTGATATTGGGGTGAATGTTGAAAATACCTTGTAATAATATGATGCCCACAAACAATGTGACATAATACCACCAAAGAACAATAAGTTTGCATTACATAGAAAGCATCACGAGGGCACGAATCTATGTCCTCACCAACCGTTTTACTTGGTAGATTATGCTTAAATTCAGTGATCCTGTCCTGCGGGATGTATGCAGGAATTGATGTATGCAGGAATTCGAGAAGAGTTTCCAATCCTGAGAATCCCCAAACAAAGTAACTAGGTGTGTCCGTGGACAAAAACGGGCGNAAGATATCGTTCTGAAAATAGATATATGCACCCTTGGGTTTATGCAGAATATGAAGAAAAAAATTTGGTAAAAATCGGTTGAGTAGTTTCGGAGGAGTAGGGTAACAAAAGTTTGCAGTTTGTAGCGAGTATAAGGCTACGCTTCGCTCCGCCCAATTAAAAATTTACTATATTTTAGGATTGAAATTGGGTTCGCAAAATCCAAAAATCGGAGATTCAAATCTGTTAATCCGCTGCATGCGACAGTTTTGCCCCTAGTTACGTCTCTTTAACATCAATTTGTCATTCGAGACGAGGGTTTTACACTCCATTCGGTGGAAACTTGCAAACCAGCTACACACTTTGACTTCACCTCAGCCTGGGTTGGGACGACGGAAAAATAGCAAGCGAGATCACGAGGGCGCGAACCAGAAATTTGGACGTTAGATCCAGCCACACAGATTGACTTCAGCCACCTTGGGTTGGGCCGGAAATAGCTATAGCATTACGAATGCGGGAACCTAAAAACCTACATAGTCACCCACTTAGTAAAACCTCGTTGGACGTTGCTTAAATTCATTGATCTGACTGGCTAAACTATTTCTTCAATTCAGGGGTTCCCAACCTGGGGGGAGGGGGGGAGTCCATGTCCAAGACAATTCGGAGGAGGCGTGAACGGAACATAGTCTGGTTAAGGAAAAAAAGCTGATGATGGACTATTTTTAAAATTAAAATCGTCTGAGTTGATTGACACTGAAGAAGGCACCGAAATAATTGTGGCCAATTTGTTTTTTATTATTGTACACCCTCCATCCACGCCTGGTGAGCGATTGAAAGGGGGCGCCTGCTGGCTTTCGCCTGAATCCCCCAAATTTTGTGGCCAGTGAAAAAATATCAAACTTGATTGAGCAACTCAGTCAACTTCAAGAAGAATTCAGTGGGAATGACAATCAAAGCTCTGTAGATCGTCACTAACTATTGATGTTAATGCTGTGCTGGACGGGCGCTGATTGAATGGCTTTTGGCTGAAGTATTTGAATATTTATCCTAGTGTTGCTAAATACTCGTAGCCTGTTAAATTGCTATTGCATTTCTCATCCACCTACTTAGGGAATTTGGCTTCTAACGCTTGGCGATCTCGATCGACTAATATTGCTGGGATATTGGGGGTCACATCAAACCAAGATTGTTTTTCCATGCTTCAAACTTTTTTTGGGAGGAGAATGAGGCCACCAACCAAAAAGCTTGAGAACCCCTGCAGGTAATTCAAATCTAAAATTTTTATAGTCTGGGGGCACAGGGCATCCCGTGTGCAGTTTGTTGATATACAAGTGTGGGAGGGGAGTGAATCTCTATTAATTGGAAATCCCGTTTTGTGTTTACTCAGTATGAAACATTTATTACACATTTAGATAAAACCACCCAGTTTGTAATATGTCATTATCATTCAAAGGCTCACACGAAGAGAACATGATATTTCTGTTTGTACAATCGTTATCAAATTAGTGATAACAATGAAAATATATTTAGTGAAAAGATTAATATTTATTTTACACTTAAATAAATATAAAAAAATAATAATATTTATAGGCCACAACTTTCTCTTTAGGAAAACCCAGAAATTTAGTTGTAAAGGATAATTCAGAAAAGAGAGCCCATAGACCAATTTATTTCAAGGAACGCTCTATCAATTGGTCCATGGGCCAGATGAAAAACTCTGCCAAAGTGACACATGGGAATATTGTTTTACGGGCTAAGAAAATATCCCCCCGAAAAAATCGGGAGCGTAATTAAACACTAAATTTGACATGCATACCAAATTTCAAGTCTCTGGCTCTTACTATTCTGGACTTAGAACCGATCTAGTGGACCAAGGTTCCTTCAGATAATTGTTAATATTTTTCATAATTAAGAAAAATCTTTGAAATTTTGATCTTCTCGATTCCTAGAAACTGTGTTGCCTAAAATAGCAGGAACGTACATATTTAGTAATACAAAGGGCGTGGGTTCGAATCATATCTAAATGCATGACATTTTTGCGGATATTGTATCTCTTATTTTCCGTGTAATGAAATCATGATTAATTAAAGTAAATTAAAGATATGTTGTTAGTCAAGTTAGGTCACCTGTCCCTTGAAGTCGAGATCTGAAGTTCGATTCTCGCCCAAGGCGGATTTTCCCCAAAGGGAGGAATTGGCCCTCGGATCGACTGGATTTCTCCTATCCTAAATCTTCTCCTCTCTTCGGTTTCTAATACAATATTACAGCTCCCTCTATCAAATGGTAGACCTCCTCCTTATTCTGCTAATGACATACCTAAGTGATCAATCGTTCTGTCTACCATTTGATAGAGGGAGTTTTAAAATTGAGATTATTAGCGTTCAGAACCACAAGAGAGAATAAGATATTATGGGATAGAAGAAAACCAGTCTGCCTGAGAACTAATTCCACCTTTTGAGGAAACAAACCCTCGGGTGGAATGGAATTTTCGATCTCGACTTCAAGTGACAAGTGTCTTGATTTCATTAAACGAAAAACCGAAGATATAATGTCTATACTAAAAAATCCATGCATTTTGATATTGCTCGAGCTTACGCCCTTTGTATTGATAGGAATGTATGTCACTGTTATCTTAGACAACAAGTTTTTAGTAAGTGTAATTAAAATATCAAAAAAGTATTGACCATTATCCTGTGAAGGAACCTTAGTCCACTAGATCTATTTTGAGTCTAGAACTATAAGTCCAGTTTTCATGATAATAGTTTCATTGGATGCCTCGTTGAAAAATACAGGAAAAATCAGTATCATTTCTATTTTGTGACATACTGGGCTACCCACATTGACCTCACCCCGCCTGGGTTAGGACGGAAAAATAGCCAGCATTACAAGAGCGCGAACCCACGTGAATATCCACATGGAATAACCTCGCTGGACGTTGCTT
Source organism: Pachypsylla venusta (assembly GCA_012654025.1). Classification (NCBI taxonomy): domain Eukaryota; kingdom Metazoa; phylum Arthropoda; class Insecta; order Hemiptera; family Aphalaridae; genus Pachypsylla; species Pachypsylla venusta. The sequence goes on along the minus strand of CM022878.1, from coordinate 9,222,403 downwards.
AACATTAGTGATCTAACGGGAACAGGTGTACTCAACGAGCCATAGAGGCTGGTGGGTGATTCAAGTTCAGGGAGCAATAAATAGAATTTGTCCTGTTCGACCGTAAACTCTCTTTAATACGACCATTCACTGGAAAACTTTCGTAAACAAAAGATAGCCACACACGTTCAGATTTAAATAATAGTATTTATACCTGATCGGAAAATATTTCGCTGTGAAATATCCACATTTTAACTTTGCGATAAAATCGGAAATGGGAAAAATTGATAAATCGGAAAATCTTTTGATGTCAAAAATCGGTATTTTAAATTTGCGATAAAATTGAAAAAATCAATATTTTCTTATTTTACCTTCTATTTTTAGAGATTTGTATTCGAATTTCTCCGAGGCCAAAACCTAGTGTTGAAATTACGATGTAAGCCCCAGCTCACTCAGCCTATGAGGACAAATTTTAGGGGAACTACTTTTAAAAGTTTTTGATCACAATGAAGCTGTTTTTCCTTACGGTGAATTTTTGATTTTCTCAGTATATTTTAGATTTTTATATTCGATAATATCGTTCGATATTTCTATCGATTCTTTCTATGCCGATATATCGATATTCCAACCTTAATCACTTAATGATAATTTAGAGCGCGCTTCACTTGTTCACGAATGGGTCTCTATCCGGAGAGGAGTAAATTGGCTCCCTTTTGATTTTTTTTTTAAAACTCGCTTTTTTATTGGCCGTCATGGATCCATGTTGGACAGTTGTATATCCTAACCTGTCTAACTGGGTTAAAATTGTTTAAAAAAATTAAAAGTGAGCCAATTTACTCCTCCCCGGATCCAGATGCGTTCACCGATCGATAGTTAGAAACTTATGAAACAAAAGCAAACCTGACCACAAATATCTCTCTTGACTCGGTGTATTTTCCCTGCATAACAATGTGAGGACAAAAATGAAAATCTTAGAACAGGGGTTCCCCAACTTTTTGGTACCGCGCCCCCTTTTCTTGAAATGAAAGCCTAAATTATGAATGGTTATGGGTGTTGTTGAATGCTATCACATTCAAAACGCTAATGTGTTGCTGAATCCTATCTCATTCAAAATTCTAATGTGTAGCTGAATGCTATTTCATTCAAAACGCTAATGTGTTGCTGAATCCTATCTCATTCAAAACGCTATTGTGTAGCTGAATGCTATTTCATTCAAAACGCTAATGTGTTGCTGAATGCTATCTCAATCAAAACGCTAATGTGTTGTTGAATGCTATCTCATTCAAAACGCTAATGTGTTGCTGAATGCTATCTCATTCAAAACGCTAATGTGTTACTAAATGCTATCTCATTCAAATTTTCTGAACATCATCATGTTCAATAAAATTGCCTGAAATGTGTGCATATATTTTAACTAAATGATAATAATTCAACTGGTCTCGTACCCCCTTGGCTTGCCTTTACGCCCCCCAGTTTGGGAACCTCTGTCTTACAATCTTTCTAGCAACCAGAATAATCGCGGGTTACTAAACTGAGAGCTACAAGATTCCTGTGTAAGTCCAGAATGTAAGGAATAGAAATTAATTTGTGTTCAAGCTAATGCTTTGTCACAATGTCCTTCCCCATGTTATTACTAAATTTTATTTACAAAATACATATTTACTTAAATGCCTACATGTCATTAATAAAATATTTGAAATTTTTCATCAAACAAAAAATCTAAAGTCACTAAAGACACTAATTTATTATAATTACGAGTATTATTTCTGATAACAAATCTGTCAGTCAGCCTTGCCAACTGATGTAACTGTGCTATTTTTTTTTTTGGCTTAACGTCTCTTTAACAAATATTGGTTTGGTCATTCGAGACGGGGGATTTTAACCTCCATTCACTGGAAACTTGCAAACCTACCCTCACCCAGCCTGGTTTGTGCTTGAAAAATAGCCAGCATCATGCGCAAACACCCACATGGAACAACTTCGCTGGACGTTGCTTAACTTCAGTGATCGAATCGGAACTGGTGTATTTAACGTGCGTGCCTCAGACGATACGCTGGCAAATTAATAATTAAAACTGAATGCATTGTGACTGAAAGCATCTTAGCGTACGTGAGTGAGTGTGGGTGTGCTGTGGCGCTGCCAGTTTGTTAATACATAGTAGTACTTTCAACTGTAGATCTCACACAATTAATGGCATAGCGTTGGGCCCTGGGCTTCGTATATTCGTGAGCTAAACTCCTCTTTGGGGCTGTGTAAGCCCCTGCACCTAAGCCTCTGATGGACTTTTTGTGCTTGGAGAGTAGCCTCTGGGCTACTAATCAGCTATTTCTAAGAATATAATGAATGTCCACAACAAATTTCATCAAAAACGGACAAGGCGTTCAAGAGTTATCATTAAACAGTCAGAAAAACAGTCGTTCAAAGAAACAGCACGTGAATACTTACATAAAGCGGCACGTGAGTACTTGCATACTGTGGCACATTCCTACTTGCATTAAACGACACGTGTCTAATTGGATAATGCGGCACGTCACTAATTGCATAAAACGGCACGTCACCACTATTGTATAATTGTAAACAAACATTAGTTGATTGACATTATCAAAAATAACCAAAGGTTATACCGCATAATTGTCAATTAACTCGCAACATTTATAGTAGGTCTAATGAAGCTACCGAAGAAAGCAAGTCAGCTTTATTAGGTGACGGTCCTAAGCACCTGTGAATACAGAAGGTTTGGTGTTAGGAAGGTTATGCAACCTTTAAAAAAAACTCTGCTTCAAACCAATGATGAGAGATCATCAGCAAAAAGCGAGTTTCTACGCAGTTTCAATTGATGCTTTGAGAAGTAAGCAGAAGATAACCGCTAAAGACAGTAGGCAACCGCTAAAGACAGTAGGCATCAAAACAGAGGGTTATGGCATGGTAGAAATGAAGCAAAACGCTAGTTGTGCAACGCCAAGGAAAAAATTCGAGCCTGGTATAAGTACGCTAAACATATAGTTTGTAGGTATCTTTACTTTCAATTCTGACCCTTTTCAACTAAACTTTGTAAATTTTTCTTTTCATATTCGTCGTAGGCATGTGCATTAGATGAAGTTTAACTTTTATCTTACTTTAGTCCGTCAATGGGAATGTCTTTTATGGGCACTCGAAAAATTGTCAAAAATTCATGCTTTTTTTTCTTTCTTGTGTCGCTTTAGCGGCACCCTCTATATCTCTGCTCTTGATTGTCCTAGAAAGCTGTCCTTTTAGTCTAATAATATTTATAGCGCAGTCTTACAGCGAATAGTTAGTAGACAAAAACGCATTAATATTCAGATAACATGTGCGCCAAGTGCGGGGACAAAAAGTTGATAGTATAAGTTTTTGTTTGTAGCTTTCGAATCACCTTTGGAGCAAATATTTTTCATGTGTCCTGAACTTGGCACTCATATGATATCACTTCTTTTGTGACCATATTTTTAGGAGAGATATGAGCCACTTGAATTTTTCGCAGAGAAATTTTCTTGGCGTCTTTTTGCACACGAAGTGTTTTTTTAGGGAGGGGATAAGGAAAGCAACGCCAACCCCAAATAGAATTGAGAAAGGGTGAAGTTAAGGAAGAAGAAGATCTATAGCCGGTCTGAGAGAAAAAGTTGAAAGTTTCACGTGAATGTTTGTTAATATTACTTGAACCATATTTGTTTGCAATGGAAAAAACCTACCAATGAATTTATTGCAACCATTAGCCTGGGAACTAAAAGCCATTATACGAATTAACCTTGTTTTCATGAGGCCCGAGCGTGATAATCTATAAATAAATGCAAAATAATTATTTTTATTATTATCTATTTGTTTTGAAAAGAGCAAATTAATGAAAATCCTTATCACTATAATGTTAGATTATAGTAATGCAGATTTGTTAATTTATTTTCCTCTATACAAACTATTAAAAGAATGTAAGGCCGGCCATTCACGATCAGTCTAAACTGTCAGTTTGGACTGACAACTGAGATGCCCACTCACGTTCAGTTAAAACCATCAGTTCTCACAAATCTCACAATGGATTCCGACGACGACATCGCTGTTCTCGGATTATTTTTCGTAATGATCAAGAAAAATAAAAAAAGAAAGCCTAAAAGTCAGTGGTGCAAGAAGTGGTTTCAAAGACGTAATCAATATTCTGGTGTTAGTTTATTAAAAGAATTATCATCTGAGGAGCCACTAGATTTCCTGAATTATTTGCGAATGTCGCAAACGGCGTATGAAAAATTACTTTTACGGTTTAAAAATTACTTTCCTCGGAAGTAACTTTCCAGGGACAGGGCTCTGATCTTAAAATTGCAATGAAATCGACTATTGGTTGAGTTGCCTTTTTGCGCGACATTTTTAAAAATTCAAAATCGGTAATCTGGACTCTGAAGAGAAATTGGTTAACTGAGAAGTCTGAGGACTGAAAACGCCATTCACGTAATTTTTCCGGCCCAACCCAGGCTAGGTGATATCAATGTGGGTAGCTGGTTTTCAAGTTTCCAGCGATTGGAGGGTGAAACCCTCGTCTTGAATGACCAATAGATGTTAAAGAGACGTTAAGTCAAATTAAAAAAAAAAAATAATAATAATATAGATCATCAGCAAAAAGCTAGTTTCTACGCAGTTTCTTTTGATACTGTGACCAAAGATGGAAATTCGTCAGCAAAGAACAATTATTACGTATAAATATTATGAGAAACAATCTAGGTTTATCATGTCAGGAAAGCGTTACAGCTAAAGAGGAATTGAGAAAGGGTGAAGTTAAAGAAGAAAAAATTGTGATATAATTAATCAAGGAAATGTCAATATATTTTATTTCATATAGTCTTCTGAAGATGTCAAAGCCATTCTGAAGTAATGTGAGTCTAGCTCTAATGAATACCTCAGGTGGTGCCCAAAAGGTGCCCATTTGGATCACCAAATCTTGTATTCTGGTGATATGACACGTGGAACTCAGGTGATATATCCTTGACCTTGCCACATGAAATATATTCTAGCAATGATTACGGAATCTTATTGAACCATATAAACTCTAATTAATTAATTATGCAGTTGCTTTGTGCATGATCATCCAAATAATAATGCACTTTCATGAAGCTATGAAAACATTATTTTTAATAGTTTTATTTAAATAGATTTACAGGGTGTCTCAAATGAAAGGACCGATCAATATCTTGTAGACGGATTTAATTTAAAAACAGTCGTTCAAAGAAACAGCACGTGAATAATTACATAACGTGGCACGTGAGTACTTGCATACTGTGGCACAAGAAAAATGAAACACATGTTTCTAATTAATGGGGCTCTAGTCCCCTGTGGTTAGGGGGACTTAGAAAGGATACTTCCAAGGCACCAAAGACCATGCCAGTCGTCAAGGGCGACTAAAGGAAGGGTCGGGACCATTACCTTTCTGCATGGGTAATGGAATCTACTGCATAATATCCTTCCTATATCCCCTGTGGATAGGAGGACTTAAAAAGGACTTAAGCATAAAGAAATACGTGGTTCAGGGTTTTTGGTTTAATATTTTCAATAATGAAACTTTGAAATCGTTTCGATAAAAAAAAAAATACCCCCTCCTCAATTTGACGTCTCAAAGTACGTAAAATCCAAAAATCAAATTAAAAAAATCCTTTTGTCCACAGGCGCCGTGCGCCATGATGGGCACCTTTAGCGTTGTTTAGATGCCCGATTTAGATGAATCCAGTATATAAGTTCCGTTTGGCGTCGAATTGTGCACCGAAACTATTGAGTGCAATAGAATTTACCGATGACGGTTGGTATATAGGTCCCATCTGGGGTCTAATTATGCTCCTTTATGGTAGAATTGATGGTACTGTTGGCGGTTTTTTCAGCTTTTAAGCGGTTTTAATATATCCTGTTTAAACGGGGAATGGTAAGAGCTAGAGACTTGAAATTTGGTATGAATGTTAATTTAGGGCTGTTGGGGGGAGTGGCATATCTGTTTTGCTAATAAAATAATAAACCCATGTGTCACATTGGCAGAGATTTTGAAATTCGAATCCTTCCTCAAGATTTTAAGCATCGCTCTTTTTTTAAGACACCCTATATACAGGGTGTTTGGCTATAAATGGGACCCCTGAATATGGTGGGTAGCTGAGATCAAATGGAATATTTTGTACAAAATTCTTTAGTGAGCCAGACGAAGCATAGCCGAGTTACAGAGTGGAGAAGGTCATTTTTGACAACTTTGAACGTCGCTTAGTGGGTTCTGTGTGACCGAACAAAAAGAAGATGGACACTAAATCCTAGTTATTGATGGCAGTGATTTCAAATATGCTATCAAAATTTTAAAAAACGAAAGCGAAATGGGGGAAAACCTGAAAAGTGATCAAATTTTTTTGTCTGTTCTCAAATGTGATTTGACTTATGAAAAGAGTGTCTCTTTCTAAGACATTTTGTGTAAAAAAAAATTGAAAAATCGAACAAAAAATTCAATTCCCATGTTAAGAGGGAACCACGAAAATGGTCCGATTACGATAAAATTTTAGAAATAAGCTCCAATTAAAGTCCTGGACACAACTGTCAAATTAGAACTTCGAAAAAAGAGCGTGAACCAAAATGACAGCCTTCCAAAGTCCAAAAAATGTTTGACTCAATATATTTCTCTTTCATTTTTCCCGGTTTGAAAACACATTTAAATGGATTTTAAGAGTACCTGAGCATAGAAAATGTAATCTGAACTCAGATTAAGAAAGAAAAAAAAAATCGAAAAAAAACGTCTTCTAAACTAGCATAATATTCATCAGAAAATATTCCAGGAAATATGAAAATTCACAAATTGTTTTTTTCTTTTTTTTATGATATCCTTTTAAAAAATCTGAACTCATACTTCCATTTGTTATCCGAACATATTTTGGATTTTGGAAAGCTGCTATTTTGGTTCACGCTCTTTTTTCGAATTACTAATTTGACAGTTGTGTCCAGGACTTTAGTTGGAGCTCATTTCTAAAATTTTATCGTAATCGGACAATTTTTGTGGTTCCCTCTTAACATGGGAATTGAATTTTTTGTTCGATTTTTCAATTTTTTTTTTTTTACACAAAATGTCTTAGAAAGAGACACTCTTTTCACAAGTCAAATCACATTTGAGAACAGACAAAAAAATTTGATCACTTTTCAGGTTTTCCCCCATTTTGCTTTTGTTTTTTAAAATTTTGATAGCGTATTTGAAATTACCACCATCAATAACTAGGATTTAGTGTCCATCTTCTTTGTAGGTATTCAGTTACACAGAACCCACTAAGCGACGTTGAAAGTTGTCCAAAAATGACCTTCTCCGCCCTGTAACTCGGCTATGCTTCGTCTGGCTCACTAACGAATTGCGTAAAAAATGTTCCATTTGATCTCATCTACCCACCATATTCAGGGGTCCCATTTATAGCCAAACACCCTGTATAGGTATACATTTTATTACTGATAAGTTTAAAAAAATATATTTACTCAATCCTGATTGGTTGATAACTATGAAGCACATGTTTGTGTATCACTCTATAAGTTAAAGTTCTGGCAAGTTAGAAATCTTTTTGTTTTATTCTATCATAAATCATAAACATGAGAGGTCAGACATGAGTTAGTTGGAAGTTAAATATAAATAAATTTAACTCTCCAAAATTCTTCTTCTGTATTTCTCACTGTAAATATTTTGTTTAGAAAAATCTTTTTAAAAAAATCGTTAAAATAATAAATAAATGATTATATAATATTTTCAAATTTTAATAGTTTTACCTTTATTAATTAATTCATAATTTTAAATTAAATTGAACTTTTACTAATTTTGTGATAGAAACCTTTTTTTTTATTATTTTAAATAAAGTAATTAAAAAGTATAAAATAAAGTAATTAAATTTATTTTATTTTTTTATATTAACACGTAATTTATTTGTCAGTGTTTGATATTTTTTAAAAAAAAAAAATAATTGTTTTTAATATATATTTTTAATTTAAAAGGTAAGAAGATGTTTTGTTTGTTATTTTCTTTAAAATTTAAGAAACAAATTAAGGCTCCATGACAAAATGGTAATGCTTCAAAGATAAATTGAATATCAATCTACCAGTTGCTTTATTTTCATGTTATTCAATTATTAAAAATTGCACGAGGCATTTGTTTTTATTTAAATTGTTTTTGATATTCAATTATTTTGTTCCTTTTTATTCGTTTTATGACGTCTGAAAAAGACGAAATTTCTGAAAAAGGACTGTGGTAAGTTGAATTTTTTTTTCATCTTTTCGTCTTTGATACTTTGATTTTCGACTTTTTTCCACAGAAGGTATATATATGATCGACTAAGTCAATGAGTGAAAAAAAAGAATTATAATATTAGAAAGATACCTCTAATGATACAAAAATAATTGGATACTTATTAACACGAATTTATAAGTTATTGTTTGTTGCCAATGATTTTAATTGATCATTCTCTAGTGATGATATTCGATGTTAGCCGGTTTTATGAGTTTATAACTGCAAATAAGATATTGTTTGATGCCAAAGATTTTAATAGATCATTCATTAGTTACATCATCGTATTCGATGTTAGCCAAGTTTATGAGTCTAGAACTCCAAATAAATTATTGTTTGTTGCCAAAGATTTTAATTGATCATTTATTAGTGACATCATCGTATTCGATGTTAGCCAGATTTATGAGTCTACAACTCCAAATAAGTTATTGTTTGTTGCCAAAGATTTTAATTGATCATACATTATTGACATCATCGTATTCGATGTTAGCCATGTTTATGATCTGCAACTCCAAATAAGTTATTGTTTGTTGCCAAAGTTTTTAATTGATCATTTATTAGTGACAACATCGTATTCGATGTTAGCCAGGTTTATGATCTACAACTCCAAATAAGTTATTGTTTGTTGCCAAAGATTTTAATTGATCATTCATTAGTGACATTATCGTATTCGATGTTAGCCAGGTTTATGAGTCTACAACTCCAAATAAGTTATTGTTTTTTGCCAAAAAATTTATTTGATCATTCATTAGTGGCATCCTCTTATTCAATGTTAAATGTTAGCCAGGTTTATGAGTCTACAACTCCGGCCCAACCCAAGCTGGGTGAGGTCAATGTGAGCAGCAGGTTTGCAAGTTTCCAACTCGTGTCGAATGACAGGTTAAAGAGACGTTAAGCAAAAAAAGAAAAGAAAAAAAAAAGATCGTGTTGTGATACTTCAGAGTGACATCCTCACGGACCGAGTTCACCTGAGGTTGTCATACTTGTAATTTTACAGAAAGCAACTCTTTAGTATGTTTGTATTACTGACGTAATTATATTTCAGTTATTGGCATAGTCCTGGGGAGCGTATGTCAATTATTAGCCTCAAATATTTTAATATTTATATTTGGATTTTTACCCCAGCCAATGTATTACGTAACATTGATTTTTTGAGTTGGATAGATCGCCTCTGCGCGGTATACTCTGGGTAAGGCAAACGATGAAAATACATATTTTTTAGGCACTTTCGCTCGAGCCCCTGACCCTAAGTGAAGTCATTTCAGGGTTATGCATCTCTATATAAAGTGGAGACCCCTTTAGACGATGTCCCTGACGGACTCAGAGTAAAGTCTTTCCGGGGACCTGATGTAGGCTATGTATATTATTATTTGTTTATTGTATTCAACTANAATGAAAAAAAAAAACTGATAAAATATAAAATAATAAATAAATTAGAATAACTGATATATAATAATTAAACCTGCAAAAAATAGTGTAGGTACAAATTAGAATACCTGAAGAAAACAAAATAGTAGATAACTTTAGATATCCCTCAGAGGGGCCAAACACTTCTACTTAAGGGACCCCAAAAAATGTTCTTTGGGTTCGATGAGACTAAAAATGTAAATGTGTTAATATTTCTTTTTGCGCATTGTCACAACCTAGATTTGTGGGTATTACAGGATTACAAGGGCCACTGCACTATGTATTTCTTTGCCAGGATTAAAACCCGGGTGTCCCGCATACAAAGACAGTGTGAAACTCACTAGGCCAGGGAGGCTTTCTTTGAGACTATGTACAGCTTTGAAATCTACAAGGCCAGAGTTTTACCTTTGGTTATAATGGGGGCGTCATGCCTCCGCCCCAAATTTTGTGAGAGGAAGAAAGTTTGCGGAGGGGAGGGGGCCCAACAAGAACTGCACTGTCAGTGAGGACTTGATTTGTTTACTTCGTCTTTTCTGAAACAATCTAGATGCTCTGTTTATTGACATTAAAAAATTTACCTTCAGATCTTCTGGTGCATTATAGTCATCCTAATTTCATAATATGATATTGGTTTATTATTTTCAACTAGCTGAGTACCCGAACTTCGTTTTGAGACGATGAGAAAAATATGATAATAAATCTGACTCCCACATTAATAATCACATCACCGGGGTACATTAAACGCGATCAGAGAGTATACACATCGATTACATATTACCTACATGTTTTGGCTAAACAATGAGGTTTTTTCAAAATTTTATTGTGGCCGATCCCGGATTCGAACTTGTAACCCTCGAATGGCTAGTCACAATTTTGAAAAATATGTCCTAAATGAAGGATAAAGATGTTACCTAAAACTTTCTTGCTTTTAATTGATATGTTGTCGCGACAAATCTTAAGATATTGGCCAAAATTGGAAAATCGGCCGTAACTAAAATGGCCGGACAATACCGTGCCTATAACCTTCCCCGGGTAAAAATAAATAAGTGTGCCAAGTTTCGTGCAATTCCGAGCTGTAGTTCGTAAGTTATCGCTTATAACTTACGAACTACAAACAAATAAATAACCAACCAAACAAACAATACATATGTATCACTTTTATATATGTATATAGATAATGATACTTTGGAATCGTCACGAAAAAAATACCCCCTTCAAAATTTGAAATTTTACGTTTCAAGTTGCGTTAGAATCCAAAAATCAAATAAAAAAACTCCGTTTGTCCGCCGTGGCGGGTACTTTTGCAACTTAGCGTTAATCGATTTAGATGAATGCCCTGAAACTTTTGGGTGCAATCAATTTACCGCTGACGGTTTTTACCGCTTTTTAGCGGTTTTCATTAATATATAAATCAGAAATTTGTGTGTAACTATGTATGAGGGGTTGTCTGTTACAATACCACAGCCCAAACGGTAGCAGATAGCAAAAAATTTGACCCCCCCAAAATCTACGACCCCAGGAAAATTATCAGAACTAAAATATGTCAATCCGTTTTCGAGGTACGGCCAAATTTATAATTTATTCACCAAAATCGGACAGTCACGGTCCGATATCCTGAATTTTGTCGAGACAACATATCAATTTTTACTCTCTTGGATGTATAATAAATGGATTTTGGTCTGTACCTACCCCAACCGATCAAATTGTAACCGAAGTTGTACTTTTGGATTTTGATCAATCTGAATATAATATAGCATGTCCCCTGTTAATAATAAACAATTATGAATTGCATTATAATTTGGACATCCCCAGAGCTATTGGACTAGACCTTTGTCCATAAGATTGAGTTAGATATAAATTGTTGCTTAGTCCTTTTTCATAAGATAATAGAAAATAACACGTAACCCGATTGATGACATGCGACTTCTAATGAATAATTATATAATTGTTATAATTGATGACATGTGACTTCTAATGAAGGATCGTCACGTGACCTCATGCCCAATTTATAGGAAGTGTGCCATGTCTCGAAGGTAAATTGAAATAGATCACGTGATAAACCTGATGATTTGCAATTATCTCATTACGTATTAACGTTAATGTAAAATACGATTAATGTAAAATGTAAAAAATGTAAAATACCAGCATTAATGTATAATACTAGCATTAATGTAAAATATCAGCTTAATGTAAAATACCAGCATTAATGTAGAATACTAGTATTAATGCAGAATACCAGCATTAATGTAGAATACCAGTATTAATGTAGAATACCAGCATTAATGTAGAATACCAGCATTAATGTAGAATATCAGCGTTAATGTAGAATACCAGCATTAAAGTAAAACACTATTGGTAAAAACCGATTGAAAATCCGTTCAGTGGTATATATCTGAGTTTATCGCGAACAGACAAACATAGAGACGCGGCGTGGTCTTTGATTTATAATATTATTTAAGGATAATCTCTGGAGTTGATTTGGTTCCAATTCTCCAATGAAAGTAAATAACACGTACCTGTTAAATAATTACACGCACCTGTTAATTTATAACACGTACCTGTTAATTTATACCACATACCTGCTAATTGTACTTGTAAATGTAAATAAAGTAAATGTATAGAACTTTGAGGTAAGGCACAATGTCCTTTTTTGTGGGTATCACAGCATTACTAAAAGCCTCATGCACTAATAATCTTTTATTTCTTTACCAAATCTTTTACCGACAAAGTCGAAAAAATTTCGACCCCACCGGGGATTGAACCGGGGTCCCCCAAGTGCCATGACAGTGTGATACTCACTGGATTAGGATTGCCTGAATTTGAACTTAATTTTACCGAACCCATATTTTCAAATTGCACAATATTACAATTTTTGGATCTGTTCCAATTATCATTTTTCGTTTCTTCCCACGATTTCAAAGAATGACATTTAGAAAATAATTTCAGAGAGTGAGAGTGAGAGGAATTTTATACCGTATCGTGCTGCGGACAAGTGATATTGTGTAGCGTTAGAAACGAATAAAATCGACAACTTCCCCTTGAGGTCACGTACGGAGGAATTTTATACCGTATCATGCTGCAAACAAATGATATTGTGTAACGTAAAAACGAATAAAATCGACAACTTCCCCTTGAGGTCAAGTACGGAGGAATTTTATACCGTATCATGCTGCAAACAAGTGATATTGTGTAACGTAAAAACGAATAAAATCGACAACTTCCCCTTGAGGTCACGTACGGAGGAATTTTATACAGTATCATGCTGCGAACAAGTGATATTGTGTAGCGTTAAAAATGAATGAAATCGACAACTTCCCCTTGAGGTCACGTACGGAGGAATTTTATATCGTATCATGCTGCGAACAAGTGATATTGTGTAGCGTAAAAACGAATAAAATCGACAACTTGTGGTCACGTATGGAGGAATTTTATTCCCCCAAGAAATACCCGTTCAAAGTTCTGGGGCAGAATTATACCCTAAATTTGATTTATTAAATTTCAAGTCTCTGACTCTTATCGTTCTCTTTTTAGACAGGATTCATGAAAACCGGTAAAAACCGCCGGCGCGGCGGTACATTTGATTGCACCCAAAAGTTTCTAAGCTTACTGGCACCCCAAATATGATATATATACCAAATTTCGCCTCTCTATTTTTAGAGAGGATAAGTGAAAACCGCAAAAAGGCGGCAAAATCCGCCAATGGTATGTTCGATTGCACCTAAAATGGCTGCATCAGCTTGGNTGCTGCAAACAAGTGATATTGTGTAACGTAAAAACGAATAAAATCGACAACTTCCCCTTGAGGTCAAGTACGGAGGAATTTTATACAGTATTATGCTGCGGACAAGTGATATTGTGTATTGTACGCTCATAGTACCAATAACATTCTTCTATGAGCGAGAAATCCATCTTCAGGATCCGAAGCAAAGTCACTCGCTTCCATGGGATGATTAAGTAAATTCTGTAAGTGAAGCAGCAACCAAGATATTAGAAACATGCTGTTTCTTTTTGTTATTATGTGCAAAGTTTGGTGCTCTCTGAAGCACTGTATTAGGATTTTTCAAAATTTGGTGCTCTCTGCAGCAGTATATGATTTTCCAAAGTCCGTCACCTTAAGGTAGTATCACACTATTTGTCATGATTCCAAAATTTGGCACAATTAATTTGATGTATATTTGTTGAATTTGTGTGTTTGGTATATGTATATTTGTGCCCCTATCACACTATTTGATGAGACTTTCAGAAAAAAAATATTTTCTTTCACATTTTGTTGTGTTTTCAACCAGATATTTATTATATTATATAAATCAGAAATTACACCTAATATGTGGTAAAGGTTGTCTATTCCAATATCACAGCCCAGATGTTAGCAGTTAGCGAAAAATCAATGGGAATGCCCCCCCCCCTCCAAAAAAAAACATGGTCTACGAACACAGGAAAATTATCAGAACTAAAACAAGTCAAGTCATTTTCGAGTTACGGCCAAATTTCTTATTTATTCACCAAAATCAGACAGTCCACGCTTCGATATCTTAAAAATTGTCGCAACAACATATCAACTCAAATGCGAAAAAGGTTTAATAGGTGGCCGTGTAGTCCTTATGTTAGGACATTTTTGGCAAAGGTATGGCCAGCCATTTCAGAGTTACAAGTTGTAAATCGGGAACGGGCAAATTAAAATTTAGAAAATACAAAAAAGTCGGAATGGCCGTGCCTCTAAGGCCCCTGGCAAAATGTTTGAATCTTGTTTTTTTAAAGGATGCAATATACAGGGTGGACACAAACCCAGATTCTCCCCGTCCCAAATTCCAATGTACGAGCGAAAGAGCTAGTCTGTAATAATAAATATAATTTTGGTATTTTCTATTTTTCCAAAACGATTTTTGATCGACTGTTAATTTAGTTTTTCTTCACTTGTGTAATTTCAATAAAAGAGGACTCGGTTGTCCACAGACGCCCCAGAAACATTTTTTAAAGGTAAATTTAATGAAACAACGATCAAACATTAAACAACATGTTTGTCATGCGTTTAAACCATATCAGACTATTTAGACAAATTTTGGTCACTTTTGTGTTTGATATTGAAACAATCAAATAACTTATTTAATCAAATATATTTGCTGACCACACTGTTTATTATTATTTGAAGTCGAAAAAATTACATAATTTGGAATCATGACAAATAGTGTAATACCATTTTTAGAAACCTCTAAAAATCCACTAACCCATATATCATATAAACTAACCCATATATCATATAAAATATTCATAGGCCGCTATTATTATATCTCTTCAATCATCGCCTCACAAGATTATCACGCATTGTGATAAGTAAATGCCGAGGCTATCTATTTTGGACGCAATATTATCAGAAAGAAACATCAGGGGAGGAAGGCGAAGGTTCATGAGAAATCTTATCCGTATAACTGATAACATCCCGATTTGACCTTGAGCTGTTACACATAATATAAAGACATAATTTGATCACGTGATGTACTGAAAAAGAAACTCTGAACTGAAATTTTTGGTATCCCTTAGAGTTTCTCAAGCAATTCAAAGAGCAACTAGTCCGCAATGAACCAAAAAATAATGAGCGAAATGTCCATTCCATCAACACCGTACTACTCATTCGAGCGATATCGTGTCCAATAAAAAGACAGATTGTGAAAAGTGTCACAATGAGTGGAAAGGACGTCAGCAAAGGCTATTTAAGTTTCCTATTGTCAGAGCCATGGACTTGTACAATGCCATGGAGCCAAAGCCAACCCTCCTCGAATGATTAACTAATAACCATACAAATATCATAGATTGCCTCATTCATTTTCATCCATCTGTCATACAACCCTTACTTTTTGGTACCGCGCCCCCTTTTCTTGAAATGAAAGCCTCCCACGCCCCCCTCCCCTTTACATTATAAATTATGAACGAGTATGGGTGTTGCTGAATGCTATCTCATTCAAAACGCTAATGTGTTGCTGAATGCCATCTCTTTCAAAACAGTAATATGTTGCTGAATGTTATCTAATTTAAAACATTAATGTGTTGCTGAATACTATCTCATTCAAAACGCTAATGTGTTGCTGAATGCTATCTCATTCAAAACGTTAATGTGTTGCTGAATGCTATCTCATAGGTACAAATTTTCTAAACAACATGTTCAATAAAATTACCATTGTAAAAAAGTTGTGTACATATATATTTCAACTAAATGATAATAATTCAACTGGTCTCGCGCCCCCCTTGGCTTGCCTTCACGCCCCCCTAGAGGGGCGCGCCCCTCAGTTTGGGAACCTCTGGTCTAATGCTTCATCCTTTCTCCATCCCCTCTCTCTCAAATCTTCGTTCACTTTATCCTTCCATCTCATATTTGGTACCCCTACCCTTTTCTTCTACTTTACCGTTATAAAATATCGATTATATGGAAACCCGTTTGTCTAAAATGTCTAAATTGTCTAATTATGTATCACCTGCAAGAAATAAGTGTGTGTAAACACTGTCAAAAATCATTTGTCTGTGTGGGATGTCAGGAAGGACAAATATTTCTTTGTGTTATGACCTATTTCATAATGTTAGTGGGCGTCATAGCATTAAACGGTATTTTCAATATTCACTTCAATAAACTTTTACCTTATCTGATTTTACAAAAATCATACCATCTGGCCATAACTTGGTAATAGATGTTAAAGAGACGTTAACAAAAAAAATCCTACCGTCTAGCCATATCTTTGTAATAGGTGTTAAAGAAACGTTAACAAAAAAAAATCCTACCATCTGACCATAACTTGCTAATAGATCTTAAAGAGACTTTAACAAAAATCATGTCACCTGGCCATAACTTGGCAATAGATGTTAAAGAGACGTTAAGCAAAAAAGTACTTTTACGAGGATAGATCAAGGATAGTGTTGCTGAGGAAAAATGTAACTATATCAGTTTGTTCTTATTCTCCATTAGCTTTCTCCTATTTCTATCATACGATATGGCAAAACAGTTCACTTTAGTGAACTTAAACTGTAAGAACAGATCCTTGAAGTGAAATTTAAAGAAGAACGCTGAACTGAAAGGGCAGAACAGTGAAGTGAATGTGAATCAAAAAAAAAAAAAAAAGTGAATCCTTGAAGTGAACGATTCTCATCCATCTGTAATACACCCCCTTTGTAGTGGGTTTGTTCAGTAATCATCATCATAGGTTAACAGTCGTAGAGCTGGTTGGCAACAACTCGTCATGAGTTGTTGATTCTTGAGAATCCTTACGGATAATGCAGTAGCTTTTCCTTGCTTTCTGCACGGGTAATGGAAACGATATCGTATCTCACCCTGCCGTTAGTCGCTTTTTACCGCTGGCATGGAGTCCCCCTATCCACAATTGAGTAATACACGTCTGGAATAGACTCTGTACAAAATGTAACAGACACACAAGGAGACGACACAACAGATGTATTTATATCGTCTCTTTTTGTTTCCAATTCAAATATTTCGCTGAATAATCTTTCAACATGAATTATTGTTTTGCTAAAATTAACTTCGCAAGCAAACAACACCTACGAGTATATCTGGTCGCCATTAATATCACATGCCTAAACAAAACATTGTAACTATTTATTGAATTGAATTTCGACTGGAGGCAATGGCAATATTTAAAATCGTTACAAATACTTTGATTAATACATTCTCATTGGTTGACTGCCAATTTTGATTTTAATTTGTAAATTCTTTTTAATCTCCGTGTTTGATTAATAAAATATTTGTGTATCGAGAAAATTTGGCGAGTTCCTTGAGATGATTGTATTAATATGAAGTAGAAACTCACATCCATTTGACTTCTTTGTGTCCTTGACACTGAAGTGTTTTTGAGAATGTCGCGGACCATGTGGTCCCTAAGAACTCAATCATCCTACTTTTATCTCCTTTTTGGTATCTTGACTCGGGATGATCTAGGAAGAGGTTTGCAAAATATGAACGATATTTTTTCATAGAAAACTGCAAAGGCTGATGAGAACAACAAAAAAAAAATCTGGTGTGAACATATAATGGGCTGAAATTTTTGATGATGTCGAGTATTCAATGCCAAAACACGTTTTGTATGTAGTGAAAACCGCAAAAATCGTTAAAAAAACGACAAAAATCGTTGAATGAAACGTTTTTATTGTGTCCTATGTATAAAATTGATATGCTTGGACACTAAATTTGGAGCTCTACCGTTCACATTTTATGCAGGATTCGTGAAAACCGCTGAAAAGCGACAAGAAACCGCTGACGGAGATTTGATTTCAACAAAAATTGTCTATACATAAAATTATTACATATAGACACCAATTTTCAAAATCTATCTCTACCGCTCTAGGCAGAACCGCCAAAAAACGAATAAAACTCCGTATGAATCGGCCCCGCTAACAATGGATAAGCGGAAAAATCCGCTAACAATGGATAAGACTTCAACCAAAAGTGACTTTGCGCATTCAATGCATAAAATTGATATGAATGGGAACCAAATTTCAAGTTCTAGCTCACACTCGGACCAATGGCTGAAACTGGATATTTGGGCTCTGGGAACCGCAAAAAGTGTTTTTGCTTTGAAAACTCGACATCGAAAATTTCAGCCAATTACAAAGTAAAAACCTCCTGAAATAAACTGGACATGGGATATTGGAATTTCTATTTTTCTCTCTCATTTCAGCAGTTCCATGTGTTCTATTGTAATGCCCAATGACTACGAAGTTTTACTATCTCACAGTCCACCAGTTTTTAGTCAATCCTATTTCGGCTGTCGGTATCAACAACCTAGATCTCCAAAACCTCTGAGGAGACAATTTACACCACCTATATTTACTCCTTTAAAAAAGCTTCAAACATTCAAACCTGTTCGACCATGTTTGGTTATTAGAACTAGTCCCACAAGATGTAAAAAGAAAGTTGTGTTTGCAGATAATAAAGGACTGTCACACACACAAGTAAGTAACGTACCTTCTAGTAGTCAACTGTAGAACTAGTCCCACAAGATGTAAAAGGAAAGTTGTGTTTGCAGATGATAAAGGACTGTCGCTCACACAAGTAAGTAACGTACCTTCTGGTAGTCAACTGTAGAACTAGTCCCACAAGATGTAAAAGGAAAGTTGTGTTTGCAGATGATAAAGGACTGTCGCTCACACAAGTAAGTAACGTACCTTCTAGTAGTCATCTGTAGAACTTTCTTTTAAAATCAATTAATCTAAAACAAAACACTTACTAAAAACACTATTTAAAATTACTTATGAAGAAACTAGTTTCGAATCATTCGATTCGAATCGACTAGACTGATGATGAATAGAATTATTTTAAATTTTAAACTTGTTTCTTTATAAGTAATTTTAAATAGTGGTTNTTAAAAAAAAAAAAAAAAAAAAATTAAAAACTTTAATTAAAAACAAATTTCTCAGTGCTGTAGAAAATTGTTTATACTGTAATGAAAAAATAAGGCCTGAAAACTAACCAACAGACGAGACGTTTGAAGAAAAATCGTGGAGCTAAAACTAGACTTCCAGCCCATTTTATGAACAATTAAATGTTCACGTTATCAGTGCCCAGGTCATAAGCTATCTAATCTCTTTATTGACAAGATTCATGATTACCACCCAGAAGCGCAAATTGATTCTTGTCATGATCCCAGAAGTGCACTTTATTGTCTGAAATCCTAGTATCACGAAGAGCAACAAAAAAGAACATTAAGAAACAGCAAGCAAAGAAAAAGCCATTATTTTCTTCAATAGTCAATTTAGGCTATAATCAGATGACCACGCGTTACCGCGCGGTACGACGAACCGCACGTCACAAGATCTATCTAAATAGTGCATAGTGTCTACATGACCGCGCGGTTTTAGTTCTACAAACTTGTATCGATTCGTTCATATGATCCCGCGCGGTACCGCGCTACCAAAAATTGAGCAAAAGTATAAAATGCAAAAATGGATCAATCAATTAAATGGAACAAAAGACATACTGTACTTTTTGAGATCTTACTCCGGAGAGGAACAAATTTTCTCCTGCAATCTTCCCTTTTACGCACAGTTGAATTAGTGATGATGCAATCAAGGCATGGCCTCCATGGCCATATAAACAATTCCCAATATTTCTGGTTGTGGGAAAATAGTACAAACGTAATGTGCATAAAATAACATCGTTGCTCTCCCAAATAGAAATATACAGGTCATGCTATGTAATTGTACGCTTTTTGGGGGAAAAGAACGAGACAAACCTCTGCACTTTGCGCGCTTATGATGGGTATCATTTTTTCCAGTTTTTTTGGGTCATTTGCCCTTTCATCCTGCTCTGAATTCATAACCTATCTGATCTCATTATTGTTTAATAATATTCATAATCTTTTTGATTTTTTTATGTTATCTTTTAGGTTCGCCTGCTAACAGAACGACCCAATTCTCCACCCAGATGGAACTCTCAATTTTTAGCTTTAGTTACACAAGGTCTAAACACAGAAATAGTCGAACCCGGTGCCGAAGATCAATGGGAAATTACATTTCTACAACCGGCATCACATTATTTAGAATTTAGAAAACGTTTGGATGAAGGAAAAGTATCTTTAGAAAATGTTATAATTAAAGGACCTGAGAATTTACTAACAGGTTGGTGTCCAAATACATTTATCATACTGTTTATTATGATGCCAAATTTTGTAATTTTTTTTACATGTAACAGTACCAAACATATTTGATTGCTTTGATATCAAACATAAAAGTGACCAAAATTTTATCTAAATAGTCTGATAGGGTTTAAACGCATGACGAACACGATTGTCATGTTTTATCGTTTTTGAAAACTATTTCATTAATCTTACCTTTAAAATGGGGGGGGGGGTGAAGTTAAGACCATCCAACAAATATCTGCCTTTGTATTCCACTGAATTGTTTTAAGTAATTTGTTCTAATATCGGTATCGAAACAAAAAATATTAATGTAACTATGTCAGAAATTACGCTATTATTTTTTGTGACCCGGGGAAATCCCCGGATAGTAGGAAGAGCATCCAGGTTTTGAAATATTTTGATCCAGCCTTTTAAAAAAAACTCTACCTCAAACCAATGATGAGAGGTCATCAGGAGAATGCGTGTTTCTACCCAGTTTCTATAGATACTGTGAGAAGTAAGCAGAAGGTTACCGTGCCAGGAAGGGTTACAGCTAAAGAGAGTATTCACAGAACAGAAGGTGGCATGCTAGACTGAGGAATGCAACGCCGACCCCAAATAGAGTTGGGAAGGGGTTAAGTTAAGGAAGAAGAATGTAACGTCTTTTCTCTGAGATTATGAAATTTCTTTTAACAAACGTTTTCATCTACTTAACCAAAGAAGCTTACCGAATTTGAAACTACGAATTACTGTATAAAGAAAAAGAAGTATGCGAGGTGAAGATGATTACATATTTTTGGGACAACCCGTACATATTTTTTTTAAATAAAATATGATTTTTGTTTTAAATTTTCAGGGACTGTGAAAGTTAGAAATTTAAGTTTTCATAAAAAAGTCGTCATTAGATATACAACAAATAATTGGGCTTCATATACGGACGTCCCGTGCACATATTGTGCAAGTGCAACGCCTTCTTCAATAACAATTGTTTATGATACATTTGCATTCCAAATTAGTTTCCCAAATAATTCAAATAGAGTGGAATTTTGTGTAGCTTATAGAACAGAAAATGAAGAATTCTGGGACAATAATAATTGTAAAAACTATACTATCAAGAAGGTATTGGCCGAACATCCAATAAGAGATACAATGAACGTAGAAATACCCAAACAATATCCTGATATTTGTCACGCTAAAATAGATTCTTGGACAGAATTTGCTAGTTGGAATCATTTATCAAATGATGGCCCATATTGGTGATACGGTAAGTTTAATCGAAAATCTGAGGTGGTTAATAATGTCATATGCAAGGGCGTATCTAGGATTTTCATTCGGGTGGGGTGGGGGGGGGGG
>CM022878.1:9156169-9186711 GCA_012654025.1 Pachypsylla venusta | reverse complement strand
AGTATAGAAGTAGAGTATGTAAAACCATAAAATGCAGATAAATTACTATATTTTCAATTGACTGTAAAAAATAAAATGATGTTGATTAGAGCTGACTAGTTTCATACTCTTCTGAGTACGTCGTCAGAGCTAGTTGATCGAAGACTGAAGAAAGGTAGTATAGAAGTAGAGTATGTAAAACCATAAAATTTTATGCAGATAAATTACTATATTTTCAATTGACTGTAAAAAATAAAATGATGTAGATTAGAGCTGACTGATGTCATACTCTCCTGAGTACATCGTCAGAGCTAGGTGAATCGAAGACTGAAGAAAGGGAGTATAGAAGTTGAGTATATTTATTTTTGTGTGTGTTACTGTGATTCCTCTGACAATAGAAAAAATACTACATCATCCAATCGCCAAAAAAATACAGTACCTTTTTTTTAATTATCTGATTATTTCGAAATTTTCATTGCATTCTAGTTGATTATTGAAAATTGTTCGGCCACTTTCGACTGTTTTGGTAATATCCAGGGTTTCGTAGAGTGCTAATTTAAATGTGTTTTCTGGTGTTGAATGAAGAACTTTGGCATGCGGGAACAGGTATATTGTTTGATATCATGTGTATAGCAAACTCGTTTTTTCCGGGTGCCCATTGTTTACAGAAGTATACGAGTAGTTCTATTCTGGTCGAGATGGAATGCAAGGTTTTCTCAATATATTTGCCATGGTTGGGAACCGATATTTTGTAAATAATTCTTTTATCACTAGGTTTTATTATACATTATGTTCTAGAATTATAATTTTACTGTTTTGAAAACGGCCATTTTCGGACAGAAAATCTGGAGTAAGGTGGTGATTATTAGAAAAGGGCATATTTTCTAAAAAAAAAAGAGCCAATAACACCGCTACAATAACAACTATTATAATCCGTAAGATCAAACAAATCTCTTATTATTCTAATTTCCAGATAGATTTGTACCTGGGGTGTATGCTGTTTCGGTTGCTGGTCGTCTACCCCATTCTGTAATCACTGAAATGCAAAGGCGAGGAATTGTTTATAAGCAAAGAGATTTAGCTGACCGAAGATAAAACAAAAATCGGACGAGTTTTGATATATGAATGATTGTGCATTGCCAGTGCGAAATTAATTTAAGGTTCAAAATGCGATATGTTGCTACATTTGACTCACTAGCTCGAATAAGCTTGGCATTGAAAATTATAAAATTTAACAACACCAATGTTGATTGTCATTCAACCTTCCATATTAAGGAAGGTATTGTGACCCCCCCCCCCCCCATTTCAACATACAGATTGGAGCGCGGCAAATTTTCAAATTAAAATGGAACACTGTTTTCGTTTCACAAATTTAAACTTTTTAATTTTACATAATCTAGAATTCAAGATCATAACTTCTAACTACAAGTAGGGTTGTTGCGATATTGGTCTTTATGCGATATCCGATATTTTTTCCGGTATCGATATCGCGATAATATCGCAATGGAAATATCGATATTGGCAATATTGAAAGATATAGAGGTTGTGATTCCAGTTTAAAAAGTTATGATGTGAGAATAGAAGTTTAATTTAAACTTTGCTAGCTTACTCGGATTATGACAAAAAACAGCAAATTTATGGAATGCAAAATAATAATAAAATAAAAACCGTTCTCAATATGAATATAATCTATGCAGCTAATAGAATAATTTCCACAATCCTGTGATAAAAAAAAAAAAAAAAAAAAAAAAAAAAAANTTTTTTTTTAAAAAAAAGGATCTGATATGCCCTAGGACCCTTCCTATGACATTCTTATTCGATATCGATATTGACATGTTTCTTTTTTATCCGATATTATCGAATCTCTGATATCGATATAAATATCGGAAATAGATTTTAGATTTATTTTATTTAAATTAATACAAATTTTACAATAGTTCTTATCCTAAGCCTATTAGAACTAATCCTAGCTTCTAATAACGAAAGCAAATATCGATAATATCGCAACATCCCTACCTACAAGTTAAAGGTAGTTAAACAAAAATTGTAAATAAATAATTATAAATAACACATTGTTAGTTTCTATTTTTCCTCAATACAACTCGTCACATGTCTGGTTGGGGAAACATTTTATGATAATATCTGAGATGTGTTCTCTATTGCATATTGCATTGAGAGAAAGTGACTGGGATTTGGTTGGATCACTAAAATATATTCACTTTGGTTATTGACACCTTTCTCACTGAGAGACGTCTCTTCAGTATGGAACTAAAAGCATCCTCATTTACCTATTCGTCCCTATTTAGGTTTGAACTCTACTATGTTTAAGCTATCTCTTTTAAACTAGCTAAACTATATTTTTTCTTAATTCTTTCTATCCTTCCTCTTTTCTGTTTATATTGTTTCATTCAATAAAGTGTACAAAAAAAAAAAAAAAAAAAAAAAAAAAAAAAAAAAAAAAAAAAAAAAAATCGATAAAAATACCATTTCGTCATTGGTTTTTATACGGGACTAGGTGTTTGCTCATGATTCGCTTTGCCCATTGCGACATTAAAACTTCTTAAGTTTGGAATTTTGGCGGAACCTTCTCCCCAGATTGAGCACGGCTCATATCTAGAAAATTCAATATTTTACTCAAGGATATTACTTTTTGTGCTGCGGAACACCTTTATTCGCTCATCTCGAACTGGTACCTCTCAATTGCGATTTTTCGGTGGTGAAAACTGGCCATAAATTTGGGAGAAACCGGGAAATTTCAATTTTTATATTTTAAATGGGGTACTTATATACTATTTTGGCGTGGTCCACTTTCGGTCATTTTTAATTACCTTCTTTAGTTTGTCCAACAAAAAAAATAGCAAACATTTTTTGGCGGTACCTTGCTTTCCCTTGAACTTTCGATTTTTTCCTTCTTATTAAGCACCTACATACATATGATTATCAGTGAGTCAGTATACCAGCTGGGCTTTGCGTTTTATAAGTACCTATAGATAGTATCCTACTTTAAAAAAATCCATTCGTACTCGTGCCGGTATGGTTGAAGCCAATTACAGTAGCATTACAACTATTGTCTGTTTGAACAGACTGTGTTTCTTTATTTGGAAATATATTATCTAACGCAATGGTACGTATACTTTGGTTCATTTTTTTACATTAGATATAACTGATATAAGTCTATTTTGTTTGATATTGACATTGTTTTTGTGATATCCATCTTCGTCCATATCTTTGACTTCCTGATTTTTATCATCACTGTAGTTCAGTCTATCATTTATTTCCTCGATGTGTGAGTCTGAAGTTGATATAGGTTCATAATTTTCGTCTGTGTATACCACTATGACTTTGGACGGGTCTAATGTGCTAGTTGGGCTTGCAGAACAATCATTTAGTTTATGGCGAATACATTCTTCTCTTGTTTTGAATAACTTGCAACATGTCAAACACATTTCATTTGAATGTTTGTTATTTCTATGTTTTATCATATCATTTTTTTGTACAAATCCTTTACCACAAAGACACTGAAATGGACGATCACCTGCAGAATATTAATGATTTGCTTAATATGCTACAAACAAGCAGAAGAGTAGTTGAAATGAAAAAGTGAGCCCAAAATTATAACCGGAAATTTGCAGGGGAGCTATTTTCTAAAATTATGAAGACGTATTTTTAAAAGAAATATACACCCACACGTATCACTCAGAATATTTTGAATTATTCACTCTCTCCCGATTGTTGGTAAGATTCGAGATGATTCTCACACTGCGAATATTGGAAACCTCGATGCTAGCAGTCTTCACATTACATTAAACGTCCTCACGATGGCCGGTTCTACGCACCAGCATGACCTGGAACTCATACACTCACAGTTCTATCCAAGGGCCAACAAAATGTTTCAGTAACCTCAAATCAACCTATTTCAAAGACTCGTTTGCCATGAAGTCGAATTGAACGTCCCCGAACTAAAATCCTAGGTGCGCTGCAGGAGGCATGATATTATAAACGTAACCTCATCATACTAAACTCAATATTTGCAATAGGATTTGTGTGGAGACCTTTATTATGACGACAATAATTGTCAAAGGATATGATGACGGTTTCAATATCAGTTTTCCCTTAAGAGAGAAACAAAAGCTCAAGTTACCTGTGTGAGTTTTTCTATGTAAAGTTAAAGCAGATTTTCTTTTGAATTTCTTCCCACAGTCGTGACACTTGTGAGTATCTGAAGCCTCTGTATGAACCAGTTTGTGCTGCAAAAGTGATGCTTTGCTCCGAAATCTTTTCTTACATTCTGCGCATCTAAGTTAAATTAAAATAAAGTTAAGTTAAAACGCCCGTACATCGCTACGATTCTTATATTACTATTTTTGTCTTTCAAGGGCAATGGAATTTGGGGAGGGGGGAATATGAGTTTCTATTGGAACCTATAAAAACTAAGATTTAACCATTTCACCAGGGGCCTTAGAGGCACGGCCATTCTGACTTTTTAGTATTTTCTAAATTTTATTTTACCCTTTCCCGGTTTCGAAGTCGTAACTCTGGAATTACTGGCCCTACCTTTGAAGAGAGTGTCCCAAAATAAGGAATAAGCAGCCACCTAAAACTTTCTCGCTTTGAGTTGATATGTTGTCACGACAAAATTGAACATATCGGACCGTGACTGTCCGATTTTGGTGAATAAATTAGAAATTCAATATGGTTGTAACATGATTTCGGGGGAGATGGGGGTCCATTCTCATCAATTTTTCGCTATCTGCTACTGTTTGGGCTGTGGTATTGGAACAGATAACCCCTACAAGTACACACAAACACACAAATTTCTGATATTATTAAGATTAGTAGAAATACGCCCCGCCGGCGCCGGTCAAATAGGTCCAGTATGGCTTATTAGACATAAGTCCTCCTAGTCTATCACACTGGCATTGCACTTTGGGAGACCCGGGTTAAATCCCATGCGGGGTTGGAAAATTTTCGACTTTGTGCTTATGATTTCGGGGTTAATTCAGCCTCGTGAGGACGATTCAGTAGCTACTTGACTGTGAGTAGCGACCAGAGTAAAAAATTAGAAACTTGAATAGATTATTAGTGCAGGGGGCTCTTAGTAATGCTGTGATACCCACAAAAATTGTGAAAAGGCCGTTGGGCCGTACATCAAAGAAATTCCACATTTACATTACATAAATCTTTTACTGGTCATCTGATTTTGATGGAAGAGTGTGAGGTGTGAGACCCAGGTGGCCTCATATTGGTTGTTATTTGGAGGGTAGGATGTTGCTATCTTTT
Organism: Pachypsylla venusta; assembly: GCA_012654025.1. Taxonomy (NCBI): domain Eukaryota; kingdom Metazoa; phylum Arthropoda; class Insecta; order Hemiptera; family Aphalaridae; genus Pachypsylla; species Pachypsylla venusta. The sequence continues at coordinate 9,181,452 of CM022878.1, read as the reverse complement.
TGTAATGCTCTCATAAGTCTTTTTTTAAAAGTATCATTAATTGCCGAGATTGAGGTTATAGCAAAACCCAGTAGCTACTATTAACCAGTCCTTAGATAAAACCCTGTGCTTGACAAATAGATGTGGTAGATTAATTGCTGAGATTTAGGTTATAGCAAAACACAGTAGCTACTATTAACCAGTCCTTAGATAAAAACCTGTGCTTGACCAACAGATGTGGTAGGCTTGGTAATAGAGTTCTGTTGGAACCCTTTTGGCAAAGTTAATAATTACAAACTTTAAAAGATAATACTAACGACACTTACTTAAAAGGGTGTGTATCAGTGTGCTTATATTCGTGTCGCGTGCAAAGCTCTTTCGTCATGAAACCTTTCCCACAATATTGACACTTCCACTGTCTCTCCGTACTGTGAAAGGCTTTCAGATGATATTGAATAGCTTTCCGTCCAGATAAATTTTTGCCACAATATTCACACGTAAATTTAAAATCCTTTCCACGATGAGTTTTGACATGTGACGTCAGAGCACCTTTGCACACAACTTTTGAACAGATTTTGCACTGTACAATATTCTAGAAAACAAAAAGTTTTTGAGAAAAATAAAATCATTCTCTATTTTTGTATAGGCTTAACGTCTCTTTAACATCTCTTGGTCATGCGAGATGGGGATTTTACCCTCCATTCGTTGAAAACGTACAAACCAGCTACGCGCGTTAACCTCACACAACCCAAGTTATTCATTGAATTATTCCATTTCAAACACCTTGAGGTTTTGAATACAATCTTCTAATATATAAAATTCTCGTGTCACGGTGTTTGTTACCATACTCCTCCAAAACGGCTTAACCGATTTTAATGAAATGAGACCGATTTCAATTTGTGTGTACATTCGGTAGGTCAGCGAATAGGTTTATATATAATTTAATAGAATTGAACACCAATTTTGTTGGGTAGGACGTGTTCAGACCAAGCCCAAACTTAGCAGACTTCAACACGCATTTTTTTTTTTTAACCTAACCTAATACTACTTCCAACACGGTCTACTCAGCTTAACAACCGGTTACTACCCCCAATGTTCTCTCATCTTCTCGAAACGAAGTTCAAGTACTCAGCTAATAATTTTATAAAATAGACAGCGAGCAAGCTCAGCGATAAATGAAATAAAGTCTACTGCCAAATCTAGGGGATGGTTACGAATTAGATTCCAATTATTACGAGCTGTGCCAGTGCGGGTGATACGAATTAGGTTACAAATATCAATAATTACGAGCTGTGTCAGTGAGGGTGATACGAATTAGGTTCCAAATATCAATAATTACGAGCTGTGTCAGTGAGGGTGATACGAATTAGGTTACAAATATCAATAATTACGAGCTGTGTCAGTGAGGGTGATACGAATTAGGTTACAAATATCAATAATTCGTATCACCTTCACTATTGATACAAATATCAATAGTGAAGGTGATACGAATTAGGTTACAAATATCAATAATTACGAGCTGTCAGTGAGGGTGCGAGGAATGAAGGAAAAAGTAAGAGGAGTGGCTTGAGTAGATGGTGCTGGATTTCTCATGTTCGAATGATAGTGAGAAAGAGTAGAATTCAAAAACCTTCATAATATTGACATTTACCTTGCTATCATCATTGATCAATCTGGACACTAGCTCTTCTTGAGTATGGACATTACTTTTATGTCCACGAAGTTCCAAGAGACTGGGGAATTTAGTTTCACAAACTTTACAGCAAAATTGTTTAGACCGACCATGACTTCGGATGTGTTTGAGGACATTCGTTTTTCGTAAGAATTGTCTTCCACACTCATGACATTCATATTGGCGATCCTCCTCGTGGATTTCCATGTGTTGATGGAGTAAAATTTTTCGATGAAATGCTTTGCCACACACCGAACACACATGAGGTTTCAAATCAAAATGTTTGTTCATATGCTCCCTCAACTGGAATCTGAAATACAAGTTTGATACATACTCGTATGCTTATGAAATAAAATAGCCTTTATTGGAAATAAAATATAAACATAAGATTTCATTTTTTTTTTTTTTTGAAAAAACAACAACAACAACAACAACAAAAACTTCTTCTATTCCCTTCAGTCTTTTTTTTTTCTTTTTACCTCTGCACGTCTTCCGACATTCAAAAGAAGCACAGATCCTCTGTTAGTGATCTGAAAATCAATAAAAAAAAAAACTTTCTTTTTTCGCTCCAACTCAGTGCCAACTTTATGGCAGGCAAATTTTTCCTCTCTTCCCTTAATCCTTTCTACCTCTCTCTGTCGGGAATCGCCTTCGGAGTATAAAGTGTTGTAGTCGGAAATGCATTCAATTTGAGCTGTAGTGATATGAATTGACCATAAAAAAGGGAAATATCGTCACGTATTCCATAAAACATAGGAAGAGAAATCGAGAATATTTATTACTATGGTCGAACAAGTTGTACCGTATCGGAGAGGAGAGTTTATTTTCAAATGGCCATAACATTTTGGCTTTAGTTTCAACGATGAGCCTTTGAAATCAACCACAAAAATAGTTATTTTACATTTCAAGGTGGAGTACACTTCCCTGAGAAACACCTTTAACTCTAAAAAGCTATCATCTTGTTTAATTCTAAAGTATCTGTTCGATAAATACGATTCCAAAACTTTCCCAATGTTCATGGGGAGGTATTTATATAGCGTGAAAATAAGACCTTCGTGCCAGACTTTATCGAACACCTGAGGGAGGTCCAAGAAATAAAATATGTACTTCAAAAGCTTTTTGAATAACATTGGTGATTCTATGGACTTTTTCTATACAGTTTTGTTTTGATCGAAACCCGATAAAAATTGCGTTCTTGAATTAAGGGAAATAAACGTTTCAATAATATTTTTACAAATAGCATATTTTTTTTCTTCAAATTTTTGTAAGTCATACAAAAATACTCATTGAAAGTGTCAAATCACCTGTATAAAAATAACGTGCGCAGAGGGTAGTGTGGGCTGAGATGATTTTCAGAGTGTACAGCTCTAAAAAGTATGTGCAATAGTTGTAAGTTTATGAAAATAATTTACAAAACATTGTAATGTACATATTTTACTATATGTAAACCTTTTTTTATATTATAAATTGACAAGTCTTGTTTTTTTTTTATTTGTCCTACTTTTTCAGGCGAAATGTCCTGCTTTTGAAATATTTCATCTGGCAACCCTATTTGCCGTGTCTATCAAATAACATTGATTGACTTACTTGGTTCTAAAATTGCTGTTGCAGTTGCTACACCTATACAAATTCTTCAAAGATTGACAGAGATGCGACGTCTTGTGGGCATTCAGATTTGTTTTGTGATTGAAGTGTTTGCCACACATTTCACATAGGAACTTGTGTATTGAGTGAATTGTTTGTCGATGATACAACAACCCGGTAATATTTTCGTATGACTTATTACATTCTAGACAGGAATACCGTTGCCTGTCGGCATCTTTGATAGCTGTGTTGCACACTTCAACTTTATCATTCACTTCTACCTGCAATGCAAAAAGTCATCTGAAATTAAAATTTTTACCATTATTACCTTTTTAATTCAAAGCGAAAAGTAAGATCTCCGTCAGAATGAACACTTTTTTTTCTTTTTTTATACGACCATACAACGAATTTTTTGTGTTAAATAGATCAATAATAAATTTTTTAGTGAGAGTAAGGTGAACTTGTAATATAATTAATTTCTTTTTAAATGCGAATTTTCAAATCTTCATCATCATGATTCAACAGTTAAACAACTGGTTTGCGGTAGTCCTCCATTTCAGGTGTTTCCTGTTGCCTTGCCTATTCTCTCTGATATTAATATTTTTCATCTCGTTTTTGCAAAATGAAATGTAGAATTAATCAGAGCGAAGGCAAAATGAAATGTAGAATTAATCGGAGAGAAGCTTACTTTATATTTTAACACCATCAGCTCAGGTAGACTCGGGCCGTGAGGAGGTCACCCTAAAATATCTTCGAGTAGTATCTTGTATAATTCACCCTCTCTTTAAAGAGCTGGCGAAACATATCTTATATTACCCAAAACTATCCCCTCGGTTCAAATCTTTTTTTTTGCTTAACGTTTCTTTAACATCTATTGGTAATTTAATTAAAACCACATGCTTTATACCCCTGCCTTGTACCAGCTAAGCCTGTATTATGAACGACGGATCCAATAAAATGTATTTTTAACAAACAAATGAGTCTGTTCTCATCAATCAATGTGAAAATGGCGAGTAAATGCAAACTAGCCCCATGGCTATTACTCAAAGACCATTAGGTGTAGCCTATACGCTATTCGAAAACAGAAGCATAGCGAAATTCGGAGGGATGGCAAAAGGTGTAATCTGCAACAATGGAGAAATGTGCAGCTGATATCACGGGTCCATCAAGGTAATACGCTTTACACAATTAACTTGAGTTGCAAGTAACTAATGTATTGGTATAATATATGTATAATAATATGGTGTGAACACCCAAATGTCTGGCAATCTAGAATCTTAATTTGGCTTGTGCCCTATTCCACAAAATATTTTCGCTCTATGTTTCACTTTCAATTTAAGCTAAACAAAGTTCCTGAACTTTTACTTCTTGGCAAGGAGAAAAAGTTTCTGAAATAGTATCATAAGCATTGTTTCCGTCGTCAAGCAACTCAGTCCTAGCTGCAATGTTTAATTCAGTTGATTGTGAACTTTTAAAAAGATCTACAGACAGCTTTTCTTTGACATCTCCGGAAGTAGAGCAGATTCTAATTTCATCTTTGTTGGCAGTCGGTTGTGAGGCAAAAAATTTCTTAAATGTCTGGAAAAGAGAATGTCTTAATGTTAAACACACAGTGGTTCTTTTCGATAATATAAATTAAAAAAAAAAGTGTATCAAACTACAAATAAAAAACAAACATTCTTTTCGATAACTTAAACGCAACTTTTCAAATGATTAATCTGTTTCTTCTCATCTACGAAATAATGGAAGCATTACTCCGACACCGCCACAGGTATCTGAGTAAAGGAACTGACGTCACCTGCATAGGCCGTTTTAGGGGGGACGGCCTTCGGGGTCTTCAGTCCCCCACAATTTTTTTAGATCTTACACTAGATGAAATGAGAAAAAATATGGGTTATATACTATGGTTATAAAGATATGTTGTTCAGGCACAGAAAAAAAATCAACCCCCCCCCCAAGAATTTTAGGCTAGAGTCGCCCATGATTATCTGTCCGGATTTTAAACCCTGGCTCTTCATCAGTGTAGTAGTCATATGGCATAAATGACAATCCTGGTCACCGCCAACAGATAGGAGGAAAAATAGATAAATATGTTTATACTTACATTATTGCTCGCACTTTTTTGAGCAAATATTGTTTCTTTGAAAGAGACCCCCTTGTTGGCAATTTGCGCAAGTCTTTGTTGAGCTTTCTTGCAGGAGCTGATAAATGAATAGGTAATCTCTACTCGTGAAAGACACCATTGGCAAATATCTTGTGGGAGATAATCATCTGAGGAGAACTGAAATAAAAATCTATTTATGATTACTTGATAATTCAAATTTATTATCATTATCATTGCACTTGTTGACTGAAAATATGAAGACCGTATTTGTCTGACGTTGCCAGAAGTAATTCTTTTGCATTCCAATACTGGAAAGAAGTAGTTAGTCTTGATATTTTGACAGCGTATAAGATATAGGTACACTCTGCGGAATGAGTTTTCCGCATATTCGCGCCACTGCTCTTTGATGAGCAGAGGAGCTCACATGGCTTGGTAGGAGCAAATTCCGTCATCTTTAACTCTTCTGCTAACAGAGTTTGTTCATAAATTTACAATTAACGCGCTTCTACCTAGTCATACAAGACTACGTTTAAGGGCGGATCCACGGGGGAGGAAACTGGGGGAGAGTCCCCCCCAAAAGTTCTTGTAATACAAACTCGCTGCATTACAACATATTAAACATATTATCCTTTATTGACACATCAATACCAATAAAGACCTCGTCACAGATGGTTTTGCAGATTAAAATGCGTTTTGAGCGCGGATCAGATTCATAAAGCAATTGTCATGCGTGCTCTTAGCTCGTTTTCGACAATGACAGACGGTGTTGTTGTGACTGCCAGTCTCTCGGTAACGTTTTAAATAGCACTGAATCGCAAAATTCGACACACCTCGAGATAATTTGCTACTCTCTCGTAACTCCAACTCGCACTGGAAGCTACAACCACTTTCGTAATTTGCACTTCAGTATAATCATGTATTATAAAAGAAAAGTTCCTAGGAGCACAATAACACTTGGTATGCGTTCACTTCGAACGCAGGTAACAGACTAATCAGATCATAACATTGCCATATGGCAATGTATCCTTAAAATCATTGTTCTCCGGATATTTCAGGTAAACTTGTAAAATCTGATAAGAATGTGAATATGGACAGGATTAACATCACCCACCCATTATAGTTGTAATACAAATTTACTAACCACAGCCCATTACATCTTTAGCAATTCAAAAAAGGAATATCGTTCCGCTAGTTTTGTGCCCGCGCTTTTAAGGATCTAATCGTGGCACAAAACCGGTCAATGTATATCATCATCATCATCAGCCTGTAACATCCACATCTGGAGCAAGGACATCTGCTGGAAACTTCCAACAATCTCTATTCTGTGCCCATAATGGTCCAACTTCTTCTTTCAATAAATCACGCCATCTCATTGCTGGTCTTCCTACATTTCTTCTACCATCTCTTGGATACCATTCATAACATATTCTTGTCACTTTTTCTGCATTCATTCTGACAACATGCCCCGCCCACTGCCACTTCTTCTCCAATATCCTTAATTCCAGTATTTCTCATTTTATCTCTTTATGTTATTTTCAAGATACTTCTTTCCATTCGTCTTTGCAAACTTGAAGTTGTTTAATGTGATCCTTATTCAAAGCCATAGTTTCTGTTTCATAAATCAGTACTGGCAAAATACAAATGTACTAACTTATAAGTACATTACATGTGTATTTTACCAGTATTGATTATGAAACAAACTACGGCTTTGTATATGTCGGTAAATAATAATTAATATTGTTTTTCTGGTCATAACTTACCGAGATGTGGAGAATACTAAATTTTTCCAATAAATTCCAGGTTACATCAGTCTCTTTACTATTTATAGGAACTAATAGCTGCACTGTCTTCTTCTTTGCACATATTCTGCAATATCTCCTACCTGACATAATAATTGGGTACAATCTGGGGGAATAAATATTATTGTGAAAGATTAGATAATTCAAACCAGAACACATACGAAAAGATTGTGAAGAACGGTGATTGTGGAGAGGGTGATTGCCCTTGGCTGGATCCATGAGGTTTTTTGCGCCAGGTCGTGCCGCTACGTAGAACCAGCCATCATGGGGACTATTATCATATTGGCAGGCCCGTATCCAGGATTTGATTTCGGGGGGGGGGAGTTTTACTTACCCCCCGAACCATATAGGGATTATAGGAAAAATCAATCTTTTCAAAAATTTCGAGAGGGGGGTGGGGTGGGGTGAACCCTTAAAACCCTGTGCTTCAAAAACATCCACTTGAAATCGCTACAGAAGAAAAAAACATCCTCACAGAACACGAGCTACATATGTTGAACACATACCTAAATAGAATAAAGCCTGAAATCGAAAACATAATATGCAACAAGTGTGGGGCTGAGCCACAGCGGCAAACCGCCGAGCCCACGATGGTTTACAGCCATTTATACTTGGTGAGGTTACGTTTAAATGGCCCTGGCCGGATGATAATATAATCATCGATCTGAAACCATTAACAATAAATTTTGCCTTACCTTATACTTCTTCTTCTGTTTTCTACTATTTTAAACTGGTGCGTGTCAACTGGATTTGTTATATACACCACTTACCTTATACTAATCCGTGGAAAGCATTGTTCTCAGTCCACTAAGAACAAGGGGGCTGCTCTTGAGGTCCTTGGCTCATGGGTATATAATTGCAGACCACTCGGAGTAGATCATAATTATAGTCTTAAATGAAAATGTATAAAAAATTTAAAAAAATAGAAAATAGTTAACACATTTTTTGATTTCTCTTATCAGTTAGAAATTTTATGTTTACAATAGGTAAATCGAATAAATAACCGATACCGATATTTTGGTTTAAAATTATCGATTACAAAAATCTTTCTATAGTGTTGAGTATTGCCTAACTAACTCTTGGAAAATTGAAGGCGAATATATGTGCATACGTTTTAACTGATAATTGTTATTAGCCAGCGTCTACGTCTATGACACGTTGAATACACCATTTTCCGTTAGATCACTTAAGTTAAGCAACGTCCGGCGAGGTTGTACCATGTGGATCATACAATACATGTACTAAAGTGGTAAAAACAATGTAAACGTTGGCAGATTAAGAACACTTCTCCTTAAAATCTGAGAAGAATATTTTGGTTTATAAGGCGGGCCATACACGCACCGATCAGCCTGTGCAGACTTGTCTGCACAGATTTTGTCTCCGATTTTCAGATCTCTGCAGATATCGAAATATATTGATCCTGCCATACACGACAGATTTGTCTGCGCAGATCCTGCCATACAGACAAGTCTGCACAGAATTATCGGTGCGTGTATGGCCGGCCTTATTTTCAAAAGTGCCCTTCATGGCGTGCGGTGTGCAGGGTACGGGGGGGGGGGCGGCGAACGAAGGATCCAGGTTCGATCCCTGGACGGGTCGAAAATTGGAAAAGGGTATTTTTCGAATTTTCTGCTTGGTCAGGTCGTGTTTGGGAGTAACTTAGTGTCCTGTGGATAATAAGGTAAAATTTATTACATTGTAGTTTAGGCCTAGTGATATTGGAGTGAACAAACATCGCGACATAATAGGTAACACAAAGAAATATGCATTTACATTTTTTTACAAGAATTAATTCAGCCTTGGACAACGTATTAGTGTCAAAATGATGGTTCAGCGCTAATGAAAGCTCGTCTCAATATTATTTTTTTCTCTTTCTTTCTTCATAAAGAGAGGTTTAAATTTTATTTTTGATTTTTTTTTCATTTTAGAGGATGAAATTATCAGGAAGCAAAATCAAATATTCTTTTTTTTTAAATATTTGATTATTTTTTCAAACTATAACTATAATTATACTTTACAGTTCACTTTGTAATAAATAGAAAACTAAAATTTAACACGAAGCACGCGTGCCGCCCAGCCCTGGTCTGAATTTGAGCTTTCGTTCGTAAGTTGATTCATGTTGTCCAATCTTGTTCCAGAGTCTAACCCACGCCCACATATCTGACGCCCGTTTACATTCAGCTCACTAATGTGGCAGTGAGCGGGAATGTCGAAACACGCTATTGTAAACATATCACTCGTCTTGTCGCTTCTCTGTACTCTCTTTATAGTCGAGTTTTGTGTGCAAGAGTCTGATTATTTACCCTTTAAGGACTGACAAGATAAGAAGAAGAAGGGTACATGCATATGTTTCTACTGCTATTACCTCCCCGTGCATTTTCTGTTCGTATTGGCCATTAGTTTTCATTTTGAGGATGATATGACCCTCAAGTTTTTAGAAATGTATGTTGATGTTGTGCGATACTACACACAAAAAGTGGAAGTATTGCCAGAGATGATTTCAAGTTCAAAAATGTATCATCACTCATGGCCAAATTCATATCTCAGACACTGGCCGTTATGGAGAAGGATGTTAAAAATATCTTGGACAGAGAAAAAAATGAATGAAGAAATATTAAGAGAAAATAAATAGAAGAAAAAAGAAATCTTATCAAAAATATTGAACTAAGGAAAGGTAAACTTATTGGCCACCTCATCCGGTAGAAAAACTTTATTTCCAATATTTTTTAAGGGAAATTTGAAGGAGTGAAAAGATGTGGACGACAAAGAACTTCTCTCCTCAAACATGTCTACACCAGAATGGAGTTCCAAAATAGTAGCATCAGACAGATTTCAGTGGCGGGAACGAGGGAGTATTGCCTTTAGAAGATGATGATGACATTGACGATGAATTCAAAACAATATGGTTTGCATTTGTTCAGGTGAAAAGCTTTCTTTAGTTATCGTTGTCGAGTGAGAAGAACACCAGGTGACCCCGGTTCGAAACTTTACAGGTTGGTACTTTGGATATCCGGGGTAAAAGGAGTTGTTTGAGAAGTAGATGAGCTAACTATAAACACTCCTACCTGTAGTTCTGAAGTAGTACATATATAGATAGTATACATATTTACATATAGAAGAGTAACATCGAGTGTGTTCTTCCACTGAATGCAAACTAAGCATGATAATGATATTTAACGCATGAAGCATGTTAATGTTCTGGCTATTAGGCCAAATATTTTACTATAGAAACAATGAAAGGGTTCAGAATTTAATAAATATTTTAATAAAATTTTAAATTGTAATAGGTAGGCGATTATTTGTTTGAAAAAGAAACAAATACCTGATTATCACTCAATATTTTAGTTACCTACCTATAAAATAAATTGTATCGAACGTAAAACTTTAGATTAGTTGAAAAAACAAAGAGTTGTTAGGTACATTTCATCAAAATAAATGAGCAAGCATGGAAGAGAATACTAACAAAAGAGCAGACCAAACAGATGAAAATTCTCATTTGTGGTTAATATTCTTAAACTTAGCAGCACTTCTATTTGGTCTTTTACTAACTGGAATATGTTTTACATTTCATTTTATTGTCATACTATTCAAAATTATGTTTCGAGAAGTAATCAAATTCAATGATGAGATCACAAGTTCCAATTATAAAAACGAGAGACAAAGCTTTTGTCAATTTTATTCTCATAACAGAACTTCGTATTTGAAATCTGACCAATATTCCAACAGTGAACATAATAGCATGTCATCTATGACAAATTCAAATAACAAAATCATAAATTCAAGTTGGTCGTTAATTTTGATGAAAGAAAAAAACAATGAGTTACATTTTGAAAACACACATCTAAAATGTAAAATGGAAAATAATGAAAACAATTTCAACAAAATTTGTCAAACTATGAACTCTCGAATTAATAATCTTAAAGTACATTTAGATGAAATTAAAATGGTAAAAAATATGCACGAAGACAATGATCAAGGTAAGAACGATGAAATTCATGAAACACCTGTGGAAATATGTGGTAACAAAACAATTGTTAAAAAGAATATAGAATTTCAACAAAAAGGAAAAGTTGACCTGGAAGAGAAAAGTACGGAACGTTTGATACGCGTGGGAGAGCAATCACAATCACAGGAAAATAATATTGATTACATTGTTGAACCTAAGAAAAGCAATAACCTTACACTTTGTAAGCATATTCTTTGCAAGGACCTGTTGTATTTAGAATAAAAAAAGGTAATCCATTCATTTCAGTCAACTGGGATTTCAATTTGTTTGTATTTATTACATTTAAAACGATTTCATTTTCTAATTTAATTATACACCTACCTTTTTAAATTTCCCTTCTACTTAAGTAATTGAATTGGCGTCATGGAGTGGAAAGAAGCCATTCTTCTTGTTAAGATTGTACTTTCCAACCATTACTTTTATTTTCAGTCTACGGACGACAAACTTCTTACTTTTTACCAATCAGATTACAGTATTGGCATCATTTTATGTAATAAGAGAAACAGGTGGAAATCAAGCATCTCATTAAAAATTATGAAAATTTTGTTTGGAGTATTTATTAAAAATATTTTAAAATTTTCGTCTTATGACTTTTTCAAAATAGATTATAATAATAAGAAAGGATGACTTGTGAGAGATGGATGATAGTGCCCCGGAGAAGACAAAAGACCTGCAAGAAGTCCGCCAACGAAGTGCGAATACCTTTTGAAAACCGCTTGGAAGGACAAGGAGAGGGAAAAAGTCAAGACCGAGACAATATGTAGAAGCTATGTGACCTGCATCATCAGTAAGAACAGACTACTTCTTCTTTAGCTTTCCCAATTCTATTTTTGCGTTGCTTTCCTTAATTCTACCATGCCACAACCTATCGTTCGGTGATTACTCCCTACTCCCTTAGCTGTAACCTTTTCCTAGCACTGTTTCTCACATTATCAATTATTGAAACTAGCTTTTTGCTGATGATCTCTCATCATTAGTTTGAAGCAGAGTTTATTAAAGGCTGGATGCCCTTCCTAACACCAAACCTTCTGTATTTACACGCGCTTGGGACCGTCACCTAATGAAGCTGATTTGCTCCCCTCGAAAATAAATGTTTCAATAAAATAACGGTTTCAAATATTAAATACAATGGGAAAGTGCTGGTTTCCATTCTACTCTTTGTATTAAGCGAAAAAACTAACATTGACTGAAAGAATTTTCCGTTTGAAGAAATAAAAGGAAATCTGACCTAATAATAACTTTCGTCTAACTTGCTCAAAGTTCAAACATTTCCTCTTCGTTTATTTGTATTCTCCTTGTATTTCGCACCTTTCCTTTTGACGACTGCTTATTTTTTTTATCTCTTAGGCTGAGGTAGAGGTAGGTATTTTCTCTAGATACTAAAATTCTGATTTCTTAATATAAATAAATGTTGTTTCTTTGGTGCTCATTGTAGCATTTATCAAATTACATTGTATTTTAAAAATTAACCACCTCCATTACTGACACCGCAACGGTTCGTTATGCGTATTTATCTCCATAGCTACTCATTGTCCTCACGAGGCTAAGTGAGCCCCGAAATATTCAAACCACAGTGAAAAATTATTGCTCTACCAGGAATCAAACCCGGGTCTACCGAGTGTAAGACTAGCGAAGTAACCACTGAGCCATGGGAGTAGCATGAAAATAGAATTTGGTGAAATTTACTTAGAAAAATATTCTATACCTACCCATTGCATGAAGATATTAGGTATGATCAAATTTCAGTTCTAGAAACCGTTGGGTTGATCTTCATATGTCACCGTTACAATTTTCCAATACTGTTTTTATGAGGAACATAAAGTAAATGGCAGGAAAAAGAAAGAGCTAAAATATGATTTCTTTTCACACATCATTTTGTTAGTACGCAAGGGCTCAGGGGCTATGAATTAAAAAAGAAATTCTAACAAATCATATATTATGCAATTTCTTTCACTGCAATAATAAATTTATTTTTTGGTAAATATTAAATTATAATAGTGACAAAATAAATATGACCTATAAACTTAAACTCACGATCTATTGGATTCTGCGGTGAGTTTCACATTTTTCCCTTCCATTGTGTTATAATTGAATGTTATATTTCTAAAGGATTATTGTATATTTTACAGTGTAAAGTTTGTACTGTACTTACACTTATTGTATTGACGTTATGCTGTGATATGTTCTAGTCTAGATTATTCTACTTTACAATTGTAATTGTATTGGTATTATATGTTCTAAAGTATTCTACTTTACAACTGTATGGGCGTGATATGCTCTGGAGTATTCTACTTTACAATTGTATTGGTGTGATATGATCTAGTCTAGATTATTCTGCTTTACAATTGTAATTGTATTGGTGTTATATGTTCTAGAGTATTCTACTTTACAATTGTATTGGTGTGATATGTTCTAGTCTAGATTATTCTGTTTTAAAATTGTAATTGTATTGGTGTTATATGTTCTAGAGTATTCTACTTTACAATTGTATTGTTGTGATATGTTCTAGTCTAGATTATTCTGCTTTACAATTGTAATTGTATTGGTGTTATATGTTCTAGAGTATTCTACTTTACAATTGTATAGGCGTGATATGCTCTAGAGTATTCTATTTTACAATTGTAATTGTATTGGTATTATATGTTCTAAAGTATTCTACTTTACAATTGTATAGGCGTGATATGCTCTAGAGTATTCTACTTTACAATTGTATTGGTGTGATATGTTCTAGTCTAGATTATTCTGCTTTACAATTGTAATTGTATTGGTGGTATATGTTCTAGAGTATTCTACTTTACAATTGTATAGGCGTGATATGCTCTAGAGTATTCTACTTTACAAATGTAATGGTGTGATATGTTCTAGTCTAGATTATTCTACTTTACAATTGTAATTGTATTGGTGTTATATGTTCTAAAGTATTCTACCTTACAATTGTATTGCTGTAATATGTTCTAGTCTACAATATTCTCCTTTACGATTGTAATTGTATTGGTGTTCTGTGTTCTAGAATATTCTACTTTACAATTGTATTCTGGTGTGATATGTTCTAGAGTATTCTACTTTACAATTGTATTGGTGTAATATGTTCTAGTCTAGATTATTCTACTTTACAATTGTAATTGTATTGGTATTATATGTTCTAGAGTATTCTACTTGTTCTAAAGTATTCTACCTTACAATTGTATTGCTGTGATATGTTCTAGTCTACAATATTCTCCTTTACGATTGTAATTGTATGGGTGTTCTGTGTTCTAGAGTATTCTACTTTACAATTGTATTCTGGAGTGATATGTTCTAGAGTATTCTACTTTACAATTGTATTGTTGTGATATGTTCTAGTCTAGATTATTTTACTTTACAATTGTAATTGTATTAGTGTTATAAGTTCTAGAGTATTCTACGTTACAATTGTACCTATAGGTGTGACATATTCTAGAGTATTCTACCTTACAAATGTATCGGTGTGATATATTCTCGAGTATTCTACCTTACAATAGTATTAGTGTGATATGTAGTAGAGTATTCTACTTTACAATTGTACCTATAGGTGTGACATATTCTAGAGTATTCTACCTTACAAATGTATCGGTGTGATATATTCTCGAGTATTCTACCTTACAATACTATTAGTATGATATGTAGTAGAGTATTCTACTTTACAATTGTATTGGTGTGATATGTTCTATAGTATTCTACTTTACAATTGTATTGGTGTGATATGTTCTAGAGTATTCTACTTTACAATTGTATTGTTGTGATATGTTCTAGTCTAGATTATTTTACTTTACAATTGTAATTGTATTAGTGTTATATGTTCTAGAGTATTCTACCTTACAATTGTATTGCTGTGATATGTTCTAGTCTACAATATTCTCCTTTACAATTGTAATTGTATTGGTGTTATGTGTTCTAGAGTATTCTTCTTTACAATTGTATTGGTGTGATATGTTCTAGAGTATTCTACTTTACAATTGTATTGTTGTGATATGTTCTAGTCTAGATTATTTTACTTTACAATTGTAATTGTATTAGTGTTATATGTTCTAGAGTATTCTACGTTACAATTGTACCTATAGGTGTGACATATTCTAGAGTATTCTACCTTACAATAATATTAGTGTGATATGTAGTAGAATTTTCTACTTTACAATTGTATTGGTGTGATATGTTCTATAGTATTCTGTAGTGAGTTGTGCGATCTTCTACCCAGAGTAAGATTTTCAAGTTGCCCTTCCAGTTGTTTCGATCTTCTTAACATTTGTACATAATTAATTTGTAGCTGTTTTTGATATTTTAACACTTTTTCTTTTTCTTCAGCCCAAATAACTTTTTCTCGTTGAAATATATTCTGTTCTCGAAAAAACTTCATGTTTAGTTCATTAATTTCATCTTTTAGCTTGTCATATTCATATCTAGGTATGCTGTTGTGAGAAGGTGAAATGTTATCTAATGAATGATAATCGGATGAGGGTGATGTTGGTTTTGATGAAGACGAGTAAGTAGAGTCATCAATGTATCTCTGAAACAAGAGGAAACGGCAAACATGGTTGTCAATATTAAACATACCAATATCTGGTTGTGGTCCTTGTGGGCTGCAGGGTCTACGTTATTTAAATAAAAAAATATTATTACTTATACTTACAGGTACAGCAACCATAATAATATTTATTTATAAGTATATGTATATGTAAGTAGGTAGAAGGTACATATTGGCTAAAAATTGGGGGGGGGCTTTCATTGTGATGCATCCAGACGCTTGAGCTTATTCCAAGTCGAAGTTGAAGAAACGAATTTCACTTTCAGCGCGCGTATCAGTAAAAATGATTTTCTTTTAAAATTAAATTTAAAACAAAATAGGCTTCCTTAAAGGCACGTTTCACAAAAAAAAAAANAAAAAAAAAAAAAAAAAAAAAAAAAAAAAAAAAAAAAAAAAATGACAAATTGAATATTAAGCCTACGTTTTTCTTAAGTGTTCTCTCAGACAGCCGCTTATTTACAATACTAAACATAACTTTAATTAAATTATTACGCTTTTGTGGTGTGTTTCTCTTTGGTATTGCAAAAGATAATACGTATGTTAACTCATTTTGGTAAGTTAGAGCTTATGAAATTGCGGGTAACAGTGCGAGGAAATGTACCTACTATCTTTTGCAACACCAAGGATCTAAAATTTCACGTGTCATCAACAGTTAGCAGTCTATAAAGCACAGAGCCATTGATCACTGAAGTATGTCATTAGCAGAGTGTGGGGGGGGGGGCTACAATTTGATAGGGGGAGGACAGTAATTATTAGCGTCCAGAAACTGAGGAGAGAAGAAGATATAGGATGAAAAAAAACACTTGATCTAAAAATGAATTCCGCCTTTTGAGGAAAATTCACCTTGGGCGAGAATCGAACTTCCGAACTCGACTTCAAGAGACAAGTGTCCTCACTTGACTAGCAAGTGAGAAACGAAAAACAGGGGATATAATATACACTAAAAAATCCACGCATTTAGATAACTTGAACCCACGCTCTTTGTATTACTAGGTATGTACGTCACTGTTATTTCAGGCATCACAGTTTCTGATAATTGAGGAAATTCTAATTTCAAAAAATTAGGCATACATATTTTCCCAAATTATCAAAAGTATTAACTATTGTCCTATGAAAGAACCTTAGTCCATTATATCGGTTCTAAGTTCAGAACCGTGATTCCGATTTTCGTGATAGTGGTTTTATTGGAATCTTTATTAAAAATTACACCAAAATTCACTATCATTTCTATTGTGTGACATACTGGGAGGATATGCCAACCATAATTCGAAATTTCTATGTAAAATCAAATGGGACAACTAGAAAGTGTAAACCCTCTATATGGTATTAATGTAGTCGGCAAATTGCAGTGGTGAGTCGGCATTTTCATACACATTACCCCCCCCCCCCGCACAGTTTCCACCCTCATTACGCCCCTGCCGGGGATATGTGTTGAGGTAAGTTTTTCAAAAAAAAATAAAAATAATAAATCGCTTTTTTATTGGTCCATGTTGGACGGTTGTTCATACGCATAAGAGGCATGGCTGTAAAAACGTTTCCACACCTCTTTATTTGGGTTAAAATTGGTTACAAAACCGAATAATACTGTACCCCAAATTGAATGAATCGCAATTGATGTATTTTTGTAATGTATTCAAAACCAAAATAAAAGGTTTAGTGACAGTATTCCGAAACTGATATCATCTACCTTTTGTAGGCATCTGCGGACTCGGAACATAGTCACCAAAATTTGTATTGGGCAGTAATGTTTCAATTACGCCCAGCTCCACTGACTGACCACTCGAACACTCACCTGGTTCATCTTGTGCTGCAACTGCTGAATAATTAATTTAAGCTCGGTCTCCTCGGTTTCATGTTGATCGCGTACCTCCGCTATTTCTCGTTTTAATTTGTTGACTTCTTTATTTTTCTGATCAATGTCTAATCGCAATTCTCTAATTTCTGATCTTAATTGAACTACTTCATGACTTTTATATGTTTGATCACCCTGGGAACAAATGAAACACAATGAGTCAAACTATCGGAGTTATCTCAAATGGAAAAAAATTGAAGAAAAACCAACCAGAATTGAGTGCCTACATACACTTAATATCGGGGAAATGAAATCAATGATCAACATTGCGTGTCAGATGAACTCTACTTCTGAACGGTTTGAATTTTGTAAAGCTCTGGAAATAGGAAACGGGCCATACCCAATAGAAAGGTTATTATAAGACCCAGATTAGAATCCATCAAGTGACTATTCTTGAATAAAAGTGTCGATTTCTCAAGAATTTTAAGTGGAATTGTACAAATATTTTTTTAGTAAATTAAAAGTCTATTCGAATGAGGACTAAATTTCCATTATTTTAAAAAAAATCAGGGGCGGAGCTGGGGGTCTAGTTTATTGTGGTCTCACTGGAACGGTCCCCGATTCGAGTATTGTTAAGAAAGGTTTCTAATACTTAAATCATAAAAAATTTTCAACTCAATTTCATCAGCGTCATAGGCTGACAAAGTCAAAGAATTTTTTTTTCAGGAGTTTAAAATTAGACAATTTTAAAAATGGCAATTTTCGAGTTAAAAGTCTAAAGTAAAAAAACAAACAAAAAAAAAACAGTAAATTCTACTATACTTACTGTTTTTATACTTGGTAACTGGTATGTAGTTAATAACTAAAATCTAAACTAAGTAGATGATTTAGGACAAACGATATAAAGTGGCCTAAATATGGAAACAAATTAGCAAAAAAAGTAAAACATTTCTCAATTCCATCTCAGCAGGGTCAGGGGAACGAGAAAATTTCAATACAATCAGTGGCGTAGCTACCACTGGTCTGGGTGGTTAGCTTCACCAGGGCCCCGCTTCTCAGGGGACCTCCAAAAGTTGAGGTTTTGCAGACAACTTATTTGGCCTTTAACAGTTATAAACATTGACCTTTTTCCATTTTTTCTTATAGCATCAAAACATCAGAGACTCAATTGTAAAAAAAAAAACCGCAATTATGTTGTCCTTTTTATTTATGACGACATGGAACCCACTGTAGTGCGAGAAAGACGCGTAGATAATAGAAAATGGTTGAGAGGAAGTAGGACGAAAGGAGAAATTTTCCCGAGTTGTCTTAAGAGTCATTATCACTATGATTTAAATATTTAAAATAAAATTATAAAAAAAAAATTTAATAAATTTTCAAACATTCGCG
This sequence comes from Pachypsylla venusta, assembly GCA_012654025.1. Classification (NCBI taxonomy): domain Eukaryota; kingdom Metazoa; phylum Arthropoda; class Insecta; order Hemiptera; family Aphalaridae; genus Pachypsylla; species Pachypsylla venusta. Next base: position 9,162,587 of record CM022878.1, on the reverse strand, counting down.
GGTAATGGCAGCGCATGACAGTAGAGCTCTTTGGCACAAGGCACGAATAGAACAACAGTTTTTCCAATTTGATGCAATAGTTTTTTAGGGATCAGCGAAATTGAAGAACAATTTTGTTTATTTTATCAATATAATCGTTCAGTTGAACGTCCCCCAAAGAGAGATTAGGAAACGTTTTGATCGGCAATGCCTAGATGATGAAGTTGTTTTTCCGGTAAAAAACGAAGTTGATCCCTAAAAAATCATGCACCAATTCTGAAAAAATATGTTGCTCTATTCGGGCCTTGTGTTGCGTCCCAACGACATAACCTAAACTTGCAATAGCGAAAAAACAACAACAAAAAACACAAAAACAGTGAGTGTTGAGTGACATTTAAATTGTGCGATCCAAGAGTACCGGTTAATGAAATTTTATAATAGGTAATAATTAATATTATTTAACAATCGAGAATCGTCTGAACTGCCATGAATATTGAAAATAATCTGAAAATGCACGAAGTTATTCGGAATTGTAAGTAATGGTCAGCCATGCATGTTAAGTTTCATTAAAGCACGAGTAAATTTATTTTCGAAGGGCCCCTTCCCAAAAGTCAAACCAGGGCCCCCTAAATCGTAGCTACCTACGCCACTGAATACAATAACAAAGCTCTGAAGTTTTAGTTATTCTGTTTTATCAAAGAAAGATTTTTTTTAAAGTTTAAATTTTCCTCTATTGACTTTTTGAGAAATGAATTGAATGAAAATTGAATTTTGGGTCTTGTATAGGCTAGGTACTTTTACTACAAAATTACCTAGTTCACTTTACTTTACTACCAAAAACTACCTAGCCTATACAAGACCCGAAATTCGGATACCTAAATTTGGCCAAACCTCTATCTTCAATTTTCATTCAATTCATTTCTCTAAAGTGAAAAAGTCAATGGACGAAAATTTAAACTTTAAAAAAAACTTTCCTTCATAAAACAAAATATCAAGTCTCAATAGACATTCATATCTGAAGTTTTAGTGTTCTAGTAGTCTGAGAAGAACTGAGAAGTTTAATGTTTTGCTTTGTTTATGCTTAAAGTTTCCTTATTTGTCCCAAATCACAACTTTATTCTATCCAAAAATTGGCTTTCTAATTTAAACACCCAGCAGAAAAATCAGATTTACTTACGTTAACCTCTACTATACTGATGAAAATGTACTGTAGACTTTCGATGACTCTAGTAGATTTCAAACCTTTACACAATAAGTGAACTTTTACATCAAAACTCCACACTATGGGACTATCATACAGTGTTTAACAAGAACTAAATTTTAGACCCCTCTAGCTCCGACCATGATTTGTTTTTTGTTAAAAAAATAATAATTTAATCCTCTAAATGAAATTATTTCAATAATAAATATTTGTGCATTCCATTTAAACTTCTTGAGAAATAGGGACTTTTTTTAAAAAAAAAAAAAAAAAAAAAAAAAAAAAAAAAAAGGCACTTCCGGCGTTCGACCCTGAATTCTCGTTAGATACAAGAAAAAAACAATAATTAAAAATTTACACAATATTTTATTCTACTTTATATGTAGATAAAGAAGTTTATCGCAACATTCAGTAAGATATAGTTATACAAGTATTGTTTTACTCGCATAAATATAAAAAAGTTATATTAGTATTGAAAACTGATTAATTAAATAATTTACAAGGCGTAACAGGAAAAACAGGAAACCCAATCATCAATGAGAGCAATGGAAATGGTAACCCCAACCTATACGAGTGTTTTTGATATTTCCGCAACATCTACTATTCTCGGGCTATGATCTAAAAATTTATTTCCACGATATCTTCGGTGGAACGCCACTTTCAGAAATATCGTGATCTCATATGTCTTTAATATTTGTGTTAACCCATAGTATTGCATTGTCACAACCTAGATTTGTGGGTTATAGGGTCCACTTACAATAAACTATTACTGTACTGCATATTTCTTTGCTCCTGTAATGCCGCCACTGATCGCTACTCACATTAAAGTAGCTACTCAATTCTACTCAATACACCAAGTACAGTTCCGAAAAAAATCCAGTTACACCAGAATTCGAACACGGGTCTCCCGCGTGCAAAACCAGTGTGATACCCACTAGGCCAGGGAGTCGGATCGTGATCTGATAGGATGACCGATTTTTTCCAATCATCCCACTCAATCAACAGCGAATTTATAATAACGTAAAAAGCATGGCGGTGATTTAGAAAAAAATGGAGTACTTTTCTAAATAATTATAGCTAAAACTATATTGCTGCTGCGAAAAGGTTCCAAAAATATCCTAAAAAAAGGAGTAATTTGGGGTATAATTATAAAAGCATACAACATAGGTAATGAAAAAACTCTACCAATGTGACACATGGGTTTATTATTTTACAAGCTAAAAAAATACCCCCCCCCCAAAAAAAAAATTGAGGGGCGGCAATTTTTTTTTCGTGACGATTCCAAATAGTGTAAATAGACCAAATTTGGTATGTATGTCAAATTTAAAAGATTAAATTTGACATACATACCAAATTTGAAGTCTCTTACTCTTTTTGATAGGATTAATGAAAACCGCTAAAAAGCGGTAAAAACCGGCAGCGGGATTAATGAAAACCGCTAAAAAGCGGTAAAAACCGGCAGCGGTATATTTGATTGCACCCAAATGTTTTTTTTTATTCGATTTTTGGATTCTACGTATCTTGAAACGTAAAATATCAAATTTTGAGGGGGGGGGGATATTTTTCTCGTGACGATTTCCAAAGGTTCATTATTGAAAATAATAAACCAAAACACAATTTCAAACACGACCTTCCAATGGTTTCTTTTCCCTTGGGGCCCGTTTCTCATCTATCCGCAGCCCACAGCACGTATTGTTCACGCGCATTTAAAATTGTACGATAAATTTCCATAGTAAAACCTTTAACTTAATAAAATAACAATGAACAACATTCAGGTGACAAATGGTCAATGTCCATACTCCTTTTTATTAATAAAAAAAAAACGACACGAAATTTGTTCACCCTTTCAATACCTCCTTTATTTTTTCCGCGTGAGAAAAATAAAGTTGTAGAACAAGGAGGAAGCTTTTCAAATAAATAAATTACAGAGAAGGAAACACCTATGAATTTTATAGCCTCTGCAAATTACTTTCAAAAATAGCCTCTGCAAATGAAATTCTAATAAAATAATATCAATGTAAAAAAGTCTGCCAAGAATGATAATAATAAAAAAAAGCATTGGTTTATTGTATAAAGATACCCTCCACAAAAAACAAGGCCGTACCCAGGGAGGAGGGTTCAGGGGGTCCCCCCGAAATTTCAATCGTTTTTTTTTTATGAAAATACTTTGCACGTGACTCACAATATTAAAAATAAAACAACAACAAAAACAACATCACCTTCCATCATCATCATCATTTTCAGGTGTTTGTTCTGTCTTGGCTGTCAATGCTTGGGACCCCCTCCGAAAAAAATCTTGGTTATGGTCCTGACAAAAACGTTGCAACGTATGAAGAATAAAAAAATCTAACATAAAAATCCGTTTGACGCATTCAGTGGCACGAGTCCCAATTAACAAGGATCAACGGATTTTTTTTTTTAAAAAAAAATGTATTCTGCGTATCTACTTACCTTGAAATGTAAAATATCAATTTTCAAGGGGGAATGATTTTCTTGTGGTCGATTCATCAACAAAAATCACGTCGAAAAATGACGTTGGCTTGTCCCTTGCCCCAGGTATAGCATGAGTATGAAATAGCTCACCTGAGTATCTTTCAGCTTTGATTTCAATAATGCTAATTCACCCGATTTTTGACAAAGATTCCATTCAGTTTCCTCTAATCGACTTTTAACCAATTCTATTTCTTGATGAAGTTTCTTGGTTTCTTGAGTAGAACGATCACTTTCATCCCTGAGACGTTTTTTATCTTCTTGTAACTGTAAAAATTAAAAAAAAAAAATAATTAAACATTGCAGATATCCAGAAGATGATTGAAACTAAATATGCGTTTACTTCAACCTTTCTCCATTCTATTTGGGGTACGCGTTGCTTTCCTTCCATGCCACCTACCATAATTCTACCATGCCACAACCTTCTGTTCTGTGCCCACCCTCTTTAGCTTACCCTTTCCAAACACGATAATCTGCTCTTGCTTCCCACAGTATCCATAGACACTGCGTAGAATCTATGATGCTGGATGCCCTTTCCAAGATTCTAAACTTCTGTATTTACACGGACTTAGGACCGTCACCTAATGAAGCTGTCGGCTTGATCAGACAATCACAACTAAAATCGTACGAATTCAAAAATATAAGCATACTCTAGGCACGCACTTCACCAGGAATTACAATTGTTTCAAATTTTATTTGTGTGAAAACACGATGGAAAACGAGGACGAGCCGCGTGCGGCGTGAAGGAATGCAGAGGAGACGGCACCTCCATAAAATGTTCTTTATTTACTTCATTGTGTGAGAGAGTCTACTTTGCAAATAAAAATGTGAGACTATTATGTTTTATGAGTAAAGATATTAAATATTTTTAGTTTGAAGAAAATTCAAAACTTCAGTTATAATTAAGTTCTTAAATTTACGATGCAAACCATCCGGCATTGAAGTTTAAAACAGTCGTAAAAACAGATTAATTTTCCATTTTTATTTACCTCTAAATAATGAATTGATTAAAGAAACTCTGCCAATGTGACACATAAGTTTATGATTTTACTGGCTAAAAAAGTACCCCCCCCCCCTCAAAAAAATTATAATACCCTAAATTTGACACACATACCAATTTTCAAGTCTCTGGCTCTTACCATTCTCTTTCAAACGCGATTAATAAAAACTGCTAAAAAACGGTAAAAACCGCCAGCGGTACATTAGATTGCACCCAAAAGTTTCGAAACATACTAAGACCCCAAATAAATATGACAAAATGTCAAGTCTCTAGCTCTTAACATTTGCATTTGTTCTCTGCTATATTATCCAATGAGTCGTCATTTACCTGGTATGTTTGCATCATAAGCATTTGTTCTCTGTCTATGTTATCCAATGAGTCGTCATTATCCTGGTCTGTTTGCATCATAAGCATTTGTTCTCTATGTTATCCAATGAGTCGTCATTTACCTGGTATGTTTGCATCATAAGCATTTGTTCTCTATGTTATCCAATGAGACGTCATTTACCTGGTATGTTTGCATCATAAGCATTTGTTCTCTATGTTATCCAATTAGTCGTCATTTACCTGGTATGTTTGCATCATAAGCATTTGTTCTCTGTCTATGTTATCCAATGAGTCGTCATTTACCTGGTATGTTTGCATCATAAGCATTTGTTCTCTATGTTATCCAATGAGTCGTCATTATCCTGGTCTGTTTGCATCATAAGCATTTGTTCTCTGTCTATGATATCCAATGAGACGTCATTTACCTGGTATGTTTGCATCATAAGCATTTGTTCTCTATGTTATCCAATGAGACGTCATTTACCTGGTATGTTTGCATCATAAGCATTTGTTCTCTATGTTATCCAATGAGTCGTCATTTACCTGGTATGTTTGGATCATAAGCATTTGTTCTCTGTCTATGTTATGCAATGAGTCGTCATTAACCTGGTCTGTTTGCATCATAAGCATTTGTTCTATGTCTATGTTATCCAATGAGACGTCATTTACCTGGTATGTTTGCATCATAAGCATTTGTTCTCTATGTTATCCAATGAGTCCTCATTTACCTGGTATGTTTGCATCATTAGCATTTATTCTCTGTCTATGTTATCCAATGAGTCGTCATTTACCTGGTATGTTTGCATCATAAGCATTTGTTCTAACTTTAATGACTTTTGAGCTCCTGTTCTAAGTCGACTTTCATGGAGAGCTTTAAGTCTTTTCATCTCTCTCTCCCACGCCCTTTCCTTATCTTGATATACCCGAAATATAACTTGCTCATTATGTTCCATGGTTTGACGTAGATGTGCTAATTCATAGTCTCTCTCTCTAAGAGCAGCTTCTAAATCTGAAACTATTTCTGTACTAGGAGTTCGACTTAAATTCGCAAAACTACCAGATGAACTGGGCTCCACTAATCGGAATGAAGAGGATTTTGAACTGAAAAAGAGAAGCAAAAAATTCAAGGTCACAAATTTTCATTAATTTGTTTAGTTGTAAAGCTCATAAATATCATAATAGGTATAACCCTTTTTCCGCACATTGTAGATGAATATCCGAAATCTATCTATCTATCTATATATATAAAAGAGAAAGACACTGACTTAACACTCATCGCGATTTCTCCGCACTGGTACGTCCTAGGAGGCTGAAATTTGGCATGTAGGTCACACTTAGGTCTTAGATGCGCACTAAGAAAGGATTTTTAAATATTCCAATTGGGGCGCCCGCCGCGGGGGAAAAAGGGGCGCGTTTACATATGA
>CM022878.1:9124341-9153715 GCA_012654025.1 Pachypsylla venusta | reverse complement strand
CTTTCTTATTACACACCTTCATACTAAAAGGGATCTGTGTGCCAGGTTTCAAGTCTCTAGCCATCGTGGAGCTACGTTGATTATTAGTCAGTCAGTCAGTATACCAACTGGGCTTTGTGTGCCTGCATGGTCCAGATTTCGGTCAAAATTATACCTAGGCATAAAAAGTATTATCTTATGTGTAGAAAATATTCCAGAATGTAACGAATGGTAAAAGAATAGGAAAAAATACCTAAGACTGGCGCAAAGACCCTTAAGAGTAACTTTAAACGTACTTAAGAGTGACGTTTGAAGACTGAACTGAATCGTGAAGAGTAAAATACTTAGATTAAGTATAAATCTACACGATTACACATTACACAAGCACTATAAATCAAATGCAATATGATTTTAGATAAACCCACACGCCACACACTACTAATGATTCAGAAAACATAATTGGGGATGATCAAGCTGCGGTGAGGGTGTTTTACACATGTAGACAATCGACATGGTACACATTTTTATACCTTTTTGGACATAGATTTAGAATCTCTATTAGGCGCATTAATTGACATTATTTGTCATNTTTTTTTTTTTTTTGCATGTATTTGAAGTTGTATTTGGCATATTGTTTTAATTTATTTTTTTATTATCAGTAAAAAATCCGCTAGTCCAGGGCCCCTTCAGAAGCCCGGGCCCGGCACATTTTGTGCCCTTTGTCCCCCCTCTGAGCGGCCCTGGCTCCACCCCTGATTTTTTTTAAAGTAAAAAGTTGTTTTTCCTCTATTTATTTGGACTGATATTTATACAATTTCATTTAAATTTCTCGAGAAATCAAATCAAAAAGTCACTCCTAAATTCGAATCTGGATCTCATCATAACCGTTTGATTGACCATGTGATTTTTTCTAGCCCAGAACTTTACAGACTTTGAAAACTATTATTCTGGGCCACTTCGTAAGTGTTGCCGAAGTTATTTCTGAGACGATTTTTAATTTTTTAGCGTAAACCAAAATAAGGTTATGACTTAAACAAGCATATTTAAATATATATATAATGGTATATAAAAAATCCTAAAAAGTTAACATTTTGGAGAGAGAGAGAGAGGGGGGGGGGGCATTGGCCTTTTCATTTCTTTCACGGAGGAATGAGAGGGTTTCGGTGCAGTAACATGGGAATTAACTTGCATTCTAAAAGTAGTTATTTCATTCCTCTGGCCCCGCTTTGAAAGGGTTGATATTTTTTTCTCGCTGAAATGTTTCCTCGTTTGGGTTAGTTATCACTGTTTTCCCTAAATAACCACCTTAAAAAAATCTCAGTAAAAAAATCTCCAAAAAAGAGTCCAAAATCTCTATGATCTAAAATTAAATTTGGTGAGCTTTCAATAACACTCAGGCCATGATCATCAGACCATGAATGTTGACTCCTTGGCTGTTTGAATCTTTTTTGAAATATTCCACACCGCAATAATTTGCGGTATGGAACATTTTAGTAATGAAGAATTATTAAAAAATATTGCATCTATAATATCAAAATTGTCAATGCTTCTGATGGAAACATTTTCAAATGTTCCACCTTCTATGGAAACATGTAACTGTTAGACAACTGTCGGACAATGTTGCAATGCACAACATTTCCAACATAAGTGCGGACCCTGATTTACGGATAATGCAGTAGCTTCTTCTTGCTTTCTGCATGAGTAATGGAAAACATATTGTTTCCGAACCAGCAGCCCTTAGTCGCCTTTTACGAGTGGCATGAACTTGGGTGCCTCGGGAGTATTCTTTTTATGTCCCCCTATCCACAGAGGACGTAGTAACAATGAAAATTAAGCCAATAGCCATACTCAATACGACATGTAACTTTATCACAATCGGGAGATAACTTAGCGGATAAGTTGACTACCAGGTGCTGCTACCTTGAAACGGTCTAGTTCTCAAAACTAGCAAAATCAAATCGCAAGGGAAAACTACTGCTACAGAGTGTTTCGTTAAATAATTTGCGGTTTGGAGATTCAAAAATGTCTGGCTTCTGAATCAGAAGCCAAATTATCTTACCAAATTATCCAGATCTTGTCTATCCAAAGTACCCAATCTGGGTCTTTCTAAAGTTCCTGATCTGGGTATATCTATATATTTGGAGATGCCTGGCTTCTGAATCAGAAGCCAAATTATCTTACCTAGGTCTATCCAAGGTGCCAGATCTTGGTCTATCCAAAGCGCCCGATCTGGGTCTTTCTAAAGTTCCTGATCTGGGTTTATCTATATATTTGGACATGTCTGCTTTCTGAATCAGAAGCCAAGTTGTCTTACCTAGGTTTATCCAAGGTGCCAGATCTTGGTCTATCCAAAGTACCCGATCTGGGTCTTTCTAAAGTTCCTGATCAGAAGCCAAGTTATCTTACCTAGGTCTATCCAAGGTGCCAGATCTTGGTCTATCCAAAGTACCCGATCTGGGTCTTTCTAAAGTTCCTGATCTGGGTCTATCTGTATATTGAAAAGGAAGTGATGAAGTAGTGACGTTTTCAAAGCTATCATAACCTACACGATGCTTCCTCGCAGATGAAAATGGCAACGAGGACATTGTCAGAGGGGAAGCACTCGCTAACCTTCTTTGAACGGAATGGTTGGAGTGTCTAATATCACTGCTACCTGAAACAGAGGAATCACAAATATTAATAAACTGCACAACTTACTCCTATAATTATCGTATCTAATTTGCATTTTGGTAGGCTTACTGCGCGCCGTGATGGTAATTTTTGCCACTTGGGGTTGACTGATTTGGATGAAATTGCCCGGGACTTTTGGTTTGTATTGCTGACGGTTTTAGCGGATATTAGTATTGGTCAAAAGTTTTTTGTTTGTTTGATTTTTGGATTCTACGTGGATACCGACATTAAAAGATTAAAACGTGGAATATCAATGTTATTTTTTTGGTGTGGGGGGGGATTTTTTTCGAAATGATAAGTAAGCACCAACATCGTCAAGCTTTCTTTGGTTGAAGTTGAAATAAAATTATAAATATATATTCTTATGTACACAAGAATTTTGTGAAGGTTTATAAATGATGTGATGCACAAGTAGGCAAGTTGTTTAGATCTCGATGGGGTAAAATCCCACAAATCCCATCACAATGGAAACCGAAGCCCATTCAAACTGTCAAAATATCAAATTGCATTTTTCAAAGAGATCAAGAGAGAATGTTTTATATAAGGAAATAAATTCTGTATCATGAATGCTTATGCCCAAATATATCTACATAACTGATAAACCTTTATTCTATTTCCATACACTTTGACGTAAGCCGCTGTTACTGTTTATCTCTCTCGTAAAACTTCCTGATTAACTATGTACAACTTCCAAGAATATACAGTAACATTCTTTTTATATTATTATTCTTTTTGCTTTTTCAATTCGGAATGACAACTAATTGGTCATTATGGGGCATTAGGTGGCCCAATAGGGCTCATTCTAGAACGTAATCAATGTCCATGCCAATAAGTTTCGTCAAAATCGGAAAGGTTTTTGAAAGTTATCGTGGCAAAAACAGCCAATGCCGGTCGTAAAAGGCGACTAGGGACAGGGTCAGAAACGATATCTTTTCCATTACCTATTATGCAGAAAGCAAGGAGAAGCTTCTGCATTATCTTTCCTATATCCCCTGTGGATAGGGGGACTTAGAAAGAATACTTCCAAGGCACCCAAGTCCATGCCTGTCGTAAAAGGCGGCTAAGGGCAGGGCCAGAAACGATATTTTTTTCCATTACCCATGCAGAAAACAAGGCAAAGCTACTGCATTATCTTTCCTATGTCTCCTATGGATAGGGAGACTAAAAAAGAACATCGCGTTTCTTCAATGCAAAATTCTGATTAAATTCTATTACACGCTGGACATAGCAAATATTTGGCTCACGAAGCAAACCAGTGTCCGTTTGTGCCGTTCTTCAACTAACAAGGCACATAATATAAATGATATCTTCATCATTATCACTAACGATGGCAGAGTCTTATCTGATTACCATATTGAGTCCGCATTGAATTGTATCAGTCACCATGTTGAATGTAATCTATCCTAAATACCTACTTCCATACTTTCATAAATATGTCAACTGATTCACCATAATGGGTGTACATGTTCGCTCATGTTGAAGCAAAACAAGTAGATAATATATAATGTCAGCTTCCTAATGTAACAAGGAAACGTTTGATGGATATAAATGTAATGAAAAAGGACGTCAAATTTGCAGGCAGAAAGTCCATCCTAACATAATGGAGAAAGCAGGCATCATTATTGAGAGTATATGCCTCTACGCATCTTCTTGAACTTACAGAAAAGAAAAATATTCGTTTAGAGTACAATCCTAAAATCTTTACATGAAAAACAGGATAATAAAAAATTTGTTACAAAGAAATTTTAATAGATTTGTGGGAGAGATGAATGATGTCTATAGAATTTCTATGGGTTTTACGAATATACGTGGTGGGCCAAAGTCACCATGGGGTTTAAAAATTNCCCAAAAGTTTCGGGGCATAATTGGAGCCCAGATTATCCGATACTAGCTGTTTCGCCCGCGCTTCGCTACGATTCTTATATTGCTATCTTTGTTTTTCAAGGAAAATGGACATTGGGGAGGAGGTATTGGTTTGTGTCCACCCTGTATATTGCAACCTTTGAAAACCAAGATTTAAACGTTTCACCAGGCGCCTTAGGGGCACGGCCATTCTGACTTTTTAGTATTTTCTAAATTTTATTTTATCAGTTCCCGGTTTCGAACTAGTAACTCTGGAATGGCTGGCAATACCTTTGCAGAAAATGTCCTAAAATAAGGACTAAAGGGCCACCTAAAACTTTCTCGCTTTGAGTTGATATTTTTTGGTGAAGAAATTATAAATTTGGCCGTAATTCGAAAACGGCTTGACATATTTTAGATCTGATAATTTTCCACATCATTATTTTGGGGTTTGTTTGGGTCCATTCTCATAAATTTTTCGGTATCTGCTACCGTTTGGGCTGTGGTATTGTAACAGACAACCCCTCATACATACACACAAATTTCTGATTTATATATTAAGAAGATACCTATAATTATGTTTTTTTTTACATTATACAGGGTGTATCTAAAATAGACAAAATGCATGTCCTTGCATTACTTCTTGAGGAATAACTTTTTTTTTGCACATTGCATCAAAAAAAATCTTTTTCCATGTGAGTTGTGCCAAAATTTGCCATAGAAATAGTATGTTACATGGGGCTAAACAAAAAGTTATAACCATTTTTTTCCAATTCTAAACAATCAAAGTTCTAAAATTTTAGCGGACTTGCATATTACTTGCATATTTTGGACTTTGTGAAAAAGTCCCGAAAAAATTTCTACAAACACGACGGCACTCTTTAAGAATAACATGCCCCTTTTATTAGATTTCCAAAAATTTGAAAATTATTTAAATACCATGCATATTGGGAGAGTTATGAATTGAAAAAAAAAAAGTTATTCCTCAAGAAATAATGCAAGGTCATTTTGAAAATAACACCAAAAAGCCGCCATTTTGAAAACGGTACATTTCCGACATAGGGTATATTGGTCTTTTCGACTGCAAATGGTGTGTTCTATCACCAATAATTTTTTGTAGGTCTATTTTAGATACACCCTGTATAAATAACACCTGGAGAATAATTCACAACTGAACAAAGAACCAAAATAATAGAATTTTATAATTTAAATCAGGAATCTATAATCCTTTAAGGCAAATTTTTGAGAGCGAATAATTTTCAGAAATTAATTCGGCCAGCGCGTTCGCCAGATTTGTCAGCACCCGACTATTTTCTTTGGGGTTATTTGAAGGAGCCAAGACCAACATTGTTGCAGAAATTCGAACGCTGCAGCCACACATTTCGAAAGATGTTATGGAAAATTTTAAAACAAGCTCATCATTCCGAAGCTGAAAATGGAGGTCATGTAAGTGAGCATAATTAGTGTAAAAAAATTTCCATTTTTTTACACTATTACATAAACGAATAAGTTATTAAATTTTTAAACCCCAGCATGGTGACTTTTGGCCCACCCTGTATTTGTGTTGGTAACATTGCGTGTACAGTTTTGGTTTATTATTTTCTAATTTAAATATTCGGATAAAAATAAAAAATTGGCAAGCTTTCGATAGTATTCAGACTATCATCGTCAGACCGATGTTGTCTCTACGATGTCCAGTGTAGAAGTGTGAGGGTATCAGAGTATGTGAGATGTCATTTCTTGTGAAGATCGAGCAAGTTCTGATATATTCGTGTGTTGTTTCCCACATCACTTTTCAATAATGAACCTTTGGAATCGTTGAAAAAAAAATGCTCCCTCTCAAAATTTGATCTTTTACATTTTTTCTAAAGGAAAACAAACCTATAGGGTTGGAGGAATGCAACATTATGAAAAGATAGTATGGACCCAACGGGGTAGTACAATAATACTCTGGCCTTTCTGAGGTCTGGATACAATAATACTCTGGCCTTTCTGAGGTCTGGAAATTATTCAATCTTCATGTTCCCCATTACAATCATCTTTCCTATAATTATCCATTTAATACATTTTAATAAGGAAATCATTTGATGAGCGACCAGAGCGAACCTACATATTCATGAAAAGCTTTTTAAATTAAAAGCAAATTTTTTATTGAAAAAGTTTGTTGCAATACAAGAAGATTGTTTAATTTGATCTTTCATCAACTGTTCTAACTATTGAATGGAGTATGTTCAGGTCACATGGGGTTTGGCAACCCAGTTTAAAGGAAAAAGAGTATACATGCCACAAATAAATTAAAATAGACATAACATAAAATATCAATTGACAGATGAAATCTCCGCAAAGAAATCAAGAATTGAAGCATAAAATTGACTGGAAAAGATTACAAATATCTGAATCAGATATCTTGTTTTTACAAGGAATACCTTGGCTGATGTCCAATCTATTGTTAGCGGTTTTTTGCCGATTTTAACAGATCCTGCCAAAAAGGAAAACAGACCTGAATTGTGTTAGTATGTCAACCGAATGTATTGGATGCGCCACAAATTATATTTATTTAAAGTCGAATGTACCGTTGGTGGTTTTTCCTCTTTTTGACAGTTTTGAATCCCGAAACTCTAGATTTGGGGCGTGTCGTACGATGTTCATATCAGTCGTTTGGTGTTCGAAAGTCATGTGATGTTTACATCAGATTTCTTTTCGTGGAGATTCCAAAGGATCATTATTGAAAATAATAAACCAATATAAAAATTGAAAATTATTAAAAAACTTTCTGAACATCAATCCGACAATTTGTAGATTAAAATATAAATATTGAGACAGACAAGAGGCGTTCTTACTTCCGTAACAATTCATTTGTGATCCAGGCCTGGCAAGTATTGGTGTTGATCCATAACGTTCTCCATTATTAGTGAATCTCATTGAAACTGGTTTGAATGCCACTGGTCTGAGAACCACTTTACCCTGGAACATAGTATTGGGTGATAACGTTCAGTTAGGTACCTATGTAAATTCTTTCATTCATAGATTTTGATTATAAACGAGAAGAAATAGTTTTAATTCGAAATCCGCTATCTCACCTATCTATACTTACTACATGAAGGTTAGGTATAGTTGTCATTCCAATAACTGTGAACGTTAGTGAACTCCACTTTTGACTCCGGTATACATCCAGAAATGCACTTGTATGCGTATGTATGTATGTTTGTTACAAGCCCCAAATTATTTGGGGGGCCCAATAATTTTTGAATATGATTTTTCAAATTTGATTAAGATATTTTTTTTCTATAAATGACTTTTCTATATTTTTTCTATAAAGGACAAAATTGACAAGTCAACCAAGGTCATCATAATACATCCCCCTCTTTTTTATGAACATACGGTCAAAATAATTTTTTTGTCACTCCAACGGTTTCGGAATAAATTGAGATGGTCACTTAAAATGGGACACCCTGTATAATGACTACAACCCTGGACACCCTGTATAATGACTACAACCCTAACGTGAACACCCGATCATCTTGATCCACTAGTAAATAGTTGAAAGTAGTTGTTATCCAACACTTTGTCAATGGGTCCAAACAAATTAAAATATAATGTTATGGTTCCTTGACGAATGATAAGAATTGGATTTTTATTTACTTTTTCCATTAGAACCAAATACACTTTTTTTATATATAAAAAAAGTCATGCCCCGGAGCCGCTTTCGCATTATTTTAGGGGCCCAAATATATTCCTTTAGTGCACGACCACAACGAAGCACCAACCATAGACACTAGTGCAGTAGTCCTAAGACCGACTTTCGCACCAAACATTGAATTGGTCACGTTGAATTTATGTTCGGTACACCAATTTATGTTCATTTTTTATTTTGGTTTATTATTTTCAATAATGAACCTTTGGAATCGTCACGGAAAAAAATATCCGCCTCCAAATTTTAAATTTTACGTTATAATTTTTGTATTCTACGTACAATACTTGAATAAAAAAATCCGTTTGTCCGTGATGGGCACTTTTGTCACTAAGCGTAAGTTTGGTAATTAGGTCCCATCTGGGGTCCAATTGTGCCCCGAAACTTTAAATAGTTTCTCATTTGCGGTTTTTTTTTTAGCAGTTTTCAGTATATTGCTGTCTAAAAAGAGAATGGTAAGAGCTAGAGACTTAAAATTATGTATGTCATATTTGGAGTTTCAGTAAGATTTAAAACTTTTGGGTGCAATCAAATATAAAGCTTTTTAGCGATTTTAATTAATCATGTCTCAAAAAAATTTTTTACAAGCCTAAAAAAAATTTTTTACAAGCCAGAGACTAGGTATGTAGGTAAAATAGGGTCCATCTATGTCCCAGAACTTTGGGAAGGGTTATTTTTTTAGCCAGTAAAATAATAAATTCATGTGTAACATTGGCAGAGTTATTTAAAATTAAAATATACTTAAATGTACCTTTAGTCTAATTGAAAATACTTCTCTCGGTAGAAAATAAATTTTCAATATTTGAATAAAAAATATAATTAGGCATTATTTAGTTAAATAAATAATTTAACATGGAAAATTATTAAAAAATGTTCAACATTGAATAAGTTTTACATTTACTTATGAAACAAAACAGTTAATTCAGTATTTGATTTAAAATATTCTTATTGCCCATAAGCATAAAAAGTTTTAAACGATTTGCCAAATCTCATTTCATTTTTACGAATAACTTAAAAAACTTTGAGCTTATATTTTCTTATAAAAAATGTTAACGGAAATTTGTGCGAGTTTAGGTTTACCAGATGAAAGTTTTCAAAAGCAGGACATTTCACATGAAAAACAGGGCGTGTCAATTTATGATATAAAAAAGTAGTTATTCACGAGTTTTACATAAATATGTGCTATACTGTGTTTTGTAAATTGTTGTCATAAACTTACAACTACTGCCCATACTTTCCAGAGCTCTGCACATTGAAAATCACCTCAACCCACACTACCTTCATCTCTGCGCACTTTATTTCTATGGTATACCATTAACTTGGCTGGCCACAAAACTGTTGGGGTTCAAATTAAACTACAAAGAATTCATTTAGAGTTCATTTCATTTTGTGATTCAAAATTCAAAAATGTTTTTGTGGCCAGAAAAGTTAATGATATGTTATTTCTATTCATTCAGGTAATTTGACAATTTTAAAAAATATTTTAAGGGGGCAGGACAAACATGCAAAAAGCAGGACATGTCCTGCCAAAGCCGGAGTCTGATAAGCCTATGCGAGTTGCAGGTAATATAAATACAAATTGAATTTCTTGGTTTGGTGCTATGGTGCCAGGTTAGGTGTAAGGGTCGAGGCTTTGATGTGGCCGCTGGTATTTAAAACCGAGGTTAATTTGGTCTGCCAACATCCAACATGGACTCCTGCTTATCTTCTACTGAGCTCGGTATTGTAAAGATACTTCCTGATGTCTTTGAGTCTTGCTCGGAGGTAGTTATGTGTTTTATCTATATAGGACATCATGGCCAAAGAGCTAACTTTTAAATATATTTAATATCTAGGAGAAGAATGAGAAATCAAATGATCATATACCGGGTGTAACAGGTTGTTGTACCCCACCTTATAGATGTAATACGAGTAGAATGAATAAAAATGATTGTTTTTTCTTTTTGTATCGATTTATAAATCGAGCTCTGCCATGTGTCACTTTGGCAGAGTTTTTTCCTAAATAGGAGCCCTGCTCTCTCTGGGGGTCGGTTCCGCCAAAAATCCAAATTTGAGAAGCTTTAATGTCGCAATCTCGAAATTAATGTTGAATTTCGTAACCGAAGCACGGACAAACAGGGTGCGGCAATTAGTTCTCCCACTTTCAAAAACTCGTGGGAGGTGAAGTGATAGTGGGAGGCGCGTGGGGTTTGTGATATTCAGCACGAAATTACATCTAGTTTTTAGGTGTTGCAATGGTTTGGTCAAGAGGGCATCGGGTTTTCGGTGCCAAGGTGTTTTTTTAAAAAAAGGAATCCATTATAGACACTCAGAGGGCATTCCGCACAAGGTATGGTTTGCACTCCAATTTTGAGTTCACTAGGACCACATCATCCTTAGGACCACATCATCTGCTTCAGGCTGTATGGGGCTCCGGCCCATACAGCCAATTGTTCTCGTGAGATTCTGCAGGACCTGTTCCCCGGCCCCGTGATCTCCTTACGGCATGACATTTCGTGGGCCCCCGCTCGTCGGATTTGAGTCCCTGTGACTTCTTCCTGTGGGGTTACCTCAAGGCTGAGGACTTCAAACTGACTGTGCGATGGTAAAGTAAACATAAAAAATTTGCCCTTGAAGGTTTTTCTTTAGATGGAACTCACCCTGTAAACAATTCTACTGGTATAAAGGTGTGGTATATGTTTTCTTCATCATTAAGGAGTCTGTTGTCCAAGGATATTATGTCACTCGTCTATGAGACACGTGTGACTGGCGATAGACCATAATTGGCGTCACACTACTTAATTACCAGTGCTATTGACAATGAGTGGTGCACTCGGTGAAAGTATAAAATGGACTTATTCTGATACCTATTCGCAATTGTTGAGTACTTCCTCAACATAAATTGCATCACCTTAGTAATGAGCATCGCATTTGAATATATTGTACACCTTTAAATGAGATGAACGGACCGTTGCGTGGGTTCGACATTTAATAGTATATCCTTTTTCATTTTGAGATCTCTGGTTTTAAAACATTTACTTCTTTCCTCTTCAGAGGCTGGGATTCTCCTATACCACTAAAGGTCATGAGTCACTAGAATTCTGTCTCATCTCTCCAATTAGAGTCAAAGAATGGGAACAGAGACTTAATAAATATGCAGCTTCTTCTTTCATAAGATGCTTTCAAAGGCAAGGGTCACGAATTAAATAATTCGCTAGTCAACGGTATTTTATAATATAATAACTTGTAATTGCGAAAAAAAAAAAAATAAGAAGAAAGAAGAATTATTAATAGAAGGGAGAAGAAAGAGAAATGGATAAAACTTGAGATGGAAAGATAAGGTAGAGGAAGACTTAGATGAAGAATAATGGAGAATGGAGGGCATAACAAGGCGAGTCATTTTAATAGAAGGGAGAAGAAAGAGAAATGGATCAAACTTGAGATGGAAAGATAAGGTAGAGAAAGACTTAGATGAAGAGCAATGGATAATGGAGGGCACAACAAGGCGAGTCATTTTAATAGAAGGGAGAAGAAAGAGAAATGGATCAAACTTGAGATGGAAAGATAAGGTAGAGGAAGATTTAGATGAAGAGCAATGGAGAATGGAGGGCATAACAAGGCGAGTCATTTTAATAGAAGGGAGAAGAAAGAGAAATGGATCAAACTTGAGATGGAAAGATAAGACAGAGGAAGACTTAGATGAAGAGCAATGGAGAATGGAGGGTATAACAAGGCGAGTCATTTTAATAGAAGGGAGAAGAAAGAGAAATGGATCAAACTTGAGATGGAAAGATAAGATAGAGGAAGACTTAGATGAAGAGCAATGGAGAATGGAGGGCATAACAAGGCGAGTCATTTTAATAGAAGGGAGAAGAAAGAGATATGGATCAAACTTGAGATGGAAAGATAAGGTACGGTGGACAAGCGATTTTTTTTCGATTTTTGAATTCTACGTACCTTGAAACTTGAAAAGTAAAATATCAAAAGAATAATTAAATTTCGCTTTGTCATACAGGCGGATATAATGCTGTTTCTGCTGTTTGTTTCCGTTATTCTGTCAAGCGATTTTCCTAATATCTATCACCGGGTCCTATTGGGCCACCTGAAAGGGTCCTCATGGCGGCCAATTTAATTGAGTATGATCTTCAGTTCACCCCTTATGTTTCACAATGACAATCTAACAGCTAATATAAATCAGACAGAAACGTCAATTGAATTGAAACTTACACAAACCCATCGAACAATGTTTATTATATTGAGAGAGAACGTTTTATTTTTTATCAAATTGACAGCAAATGACAGAGAGACATTCTAATGTCGTAATGATTACAGTCTCTGGGCGACACAAATATCGATATAATATGTACACTATTATCTGCTCAGCAGTGGATATTGGAAGTCAAAAGAACATACTTCCAGGCTATTGTGTCCATGCCAGTCGCAGAATGTAGAATGCTACAAGCACGTGAACGGACATGCTTCTTTCTAATGCAATAAGCGAGACAGAAGAAGCCTGTAAGTTTCAAATAAAATGAATGAAAGATACAGCAAAAGCTTATAGAAAGCATTGGATCTCTCACACGAGTCACGAGAGTTTTGCAATTTATTGTTTTTCAGCATTTTTTCTTTGGAAATGTTTTACTTCAACTGTGTCTTTTACCTTGAAACTGTTATATTTTACGTGTAAATTGAGTATTTAAGTACCCGTTGTTACTCATTTATTTATCTGAAACGCGAGGACAAATCAGTTGTGCGCTTTTGTGAGGATATCCGATCTCATCTTGTATATTAGTATAGGTATATGTCAATATAACGATATATANTGAATATATATATATATATTTGTGAATGTGTATATACAGTATGTGCCACGCGTCCTGTTCGGTACATGGCTTGGAATGTTTTATATCTGATTGATACTAAAGATAAAAGAGGGGCCATGGCCATTCGATTGATGATATTAAAATCAAGTTCACACCCCAAAAGCGTTATTTTTTTGACAAAATCTGGATTTTTCCAGAATTTTTAAATGGAATGGTCACAATTTTATTTTTAAATATGAAAGTTAAAATAAAATCTTTTATTTTTCAAAAAAATATTCCGGGGTGAAGAGAGAGGATTCCAAAGTAAAAATTTATAACATTCTGTATAACAGATATCATTTTGACTTTGGGTGGTAAAATTTCCCATTGTGTGTCCCAAAAATGTTTTACCTACATCTAGGTACTTAAGTCATCAAAAGTTAACTTTTTTTTTATTAGTGTCGTAAGCTGACAAAATGGAATCGCATATTGGAAGATGGAGGTTACAATCAGACCAATTTTAAAACGGCCATTTTTTGGTAGAAAGTTTTGAGTGAGTTTGCGATTTAGGACAAATAATGGAAACTAATATTAATAAGGAAACATTTTAGCAAAAAATAACAAAAATTAACCTTCTCGTTTATTTTTTAACACAGCAGGCTAATGATAATTTTTCAATACAAGTACTGAAGGTTTAGAACGCGAGTAATTTAGTTTGTGATTTGTATTGAAATTTTTTCATTCCTCTGCAAATTTTGAGAAAACCTAAATAAGAACGACACTGATAAAAATGAAAACGCGTAGAGATTTGATAAATTAAGTAAATCCTAGGGACACAATAATTGAAATCTCTACATCGAAGGTTATGCAGGGTGTAATACAATTAACTTAGATCCTTCTAGCTGGCTTTTTTTGTTGAAAAAAAAAAAAAAAAAAAAAAAAAAAAAATTAATTGACCCCGGTTAACATCACGACTTGGATGTATATATGTTTGTTTGTTACGCGATACAAGCCACAATTTTCATCCGATTTTTACGTAATTTGATATACATGTTTAGGACATGAAGGAAAGTAGAGTTTTTGGGGGCCCTGGGACCACTGGGAAGGGGGCCCAATATTGTGTTTTTTGAAAAATATTTTTATCTTTTTAGCGGTTTGCTGTAGAAACCTAAAATTTTGATATGTTATGGCTGGTGTTAAGGGATTTTTGATTCAAATTAGGGGGCCTGAACCCCCCTCCCCCTGGGGTACCAGACGGCCCAATATATTTTTTTTTTTAAATGATTTTTTAAAATTTGATTAAGATATTTTTTCTATAAATAACTACAACACTAAAAAAATCATTCATTTAAAATTGTCGAAAAAGTTTTTATTCCAAAAACTACCACTTCAGGAGATATTCACATCACCAGTCGAATGGCCATGGTCCCTTTTCCATTCCTAGGATTAATGAGAATTCAAAAATTTAAAGCGGTTTAAAAATAACAATTGTTTAGCCAAAACGGCAAGAGATATCAAAAAATCAATAGGCGTCCATAAAAATTATGAAACATAAAATTTCCGGTTTGTTTCTAATTTTTCCGGTCGGATATTTTTTTCGAGGAAAATCATATTAGAATAATTGTGAATTTGTTACTGCCACACAGAATGGTAAAGACCCGTCGGCCATGCCTCTAAGGCGCCAAGCGACTTCTCTTTAAAATGAAATAAAATTACTATTAAAATTTCCAAGTAAGCAAATTTCACGATTCAAGGAGCTTTTTTCTTATAATTATTATTCAGAATTCAAACCAAGAAACTTCTGTTGTTCTTTGAAATGTAAAGAGTTTTCTTTACATTTCAAAGTAGTTTTTCATTTGGAAAAAACTCTTTGTTTTTCAGTTCCTCAGATGGCTTCGAATTGAATTAAATATCATACAATTTAGGATGTCTAATGTTATGCTTGTGTAAATGAAAAAAATGCTACTTTAACTTCTGTTGTTCTTTGAAATGTGAAGAGTTTTCTTTACATTTCAAAGTAGTTTTTCATTTGGAAAAAACTCTTTGTTTTTCAGTTCCTCAGATGGCTTCGAATTGAATTAAATATCATACAATTTAGGCTTGTGTAAATGAAAAAAATGCTACTTTAATTATACGTTACTCTCAGAAATACAGTGTCGGACGCGAGATATATTTTTTTAACTTCCAGTGCCCAGTGTGAAGTTTACAAAATGGCTGCTATCTTTTTTGCCAACTATTGTTTGGGTAAATCCCTACAACATGCATAAAAAATCCCTACTTTTTGTAAAATATACTTACATCTGAATGGTGTCACAGGTGGAAGAGGGAGGTTACTGGTTGGCTTTGATTAAGGGGATATGTTAGTCCGAATCCACTCGGGGACGAAAACCGCTAAGGGTATATTCGATTGATCCCAAAAGTTTTCGCGCACATTTAGATCTTGAACGAGACCTTTATATCAAATTTCATCTAAATCGGTAAAAACAGTCAGCAGTATATTTCTTGAACCTAACTGAGACCCTAAATATGACATACATACCAAATTTCTAGCTCTTACCATTGTCTTTTTAGACAGCAATACTGAAAACCGCTTAAAAGTGGCAAAAACCGCCAAGGGTTTATTCGATTGCACCCAAAAGTTTCGGAGCACAATTAGAGCCCAGGTGGGACCTATGTACCAAATTTCATCCAAATCGGTCAACGTTGCAAAAGTCCTTGAAACGTAAAATATCAAATATTGAGGGGGGATATTTTTTTCGTGACGATTCCAAAGGTTCATTATTGAAAATAATAAATTTAAACAACAAGTAGTAGGATTATGAAGTAATTGATCACAAAAAAATTATCATTGAAAAAAGGCCAAGTTCACTCACTCAACCAAATAATGCCCCCTATGAATGTAGTGATATCTATTATTGGGGCCAAGTTTATTGTTGCTGTTGTATATTCCGCACATAAATTTATATTGCACGTTCTTCTGTCTCGATTCTCTTAAAGTAATACCGACTTTACACTTGGTCAGTTTTTTCTAAGGGGATTCGTAAAATACTACCTTTTTACAAACTGGCCAAGTATAAAGTCGGTATTACTTTGAGAGAATTGAGACAGAAGAGCGTGCAATAATAAATTTAAGCGCGGGATATACAACAGCAACAATAAACTTGGCCCCAATAATAGATATCACTACTTTCATAGGCGGCATTTTTTGGTTGAGTGAGTGGAACTTTTTTCAATGATCATTTTTTTGTGAGATATCAATACTTTTTGTAAAGATTGCTAATATATGTACCTGATTATTTACAAAAAAAAAAAAAATGCCAGATTTCAACGTCTTAGCATTTGAAACTGGATTTCGTGCATTTTCTTCTCTGAAGTGGAACCGTTTAGGTGCACTGGTAGTCAAAGAATGAATATATTTATTTTCCATTTAATTGCATGAAAATATCTTCCTTCATGCAAGATTTCAGCGTCCTACCAGTACTAATTTTCGTGCATTTCCTTCCATAAAGCGGAACCGTTTTGGAACAATTAGAGTAAAAGTTCAAGTTTTCAGATTTTTCCCTTTACTTGGATGTCAATTGTTAACTTCATGCGAAATTTCAGCGCTCTAAGTATACGGGAAGTGCCTGAAACTTATGATGATGAGTGAATCAGTCAATATGTCAGTCAGTCAGTCAGTGAGTATCCAAAAGTGAAAACTTTGAAATTACCTATCTCCTGCTCGGGTTAGCATTAACTTTTTAAATTTATGCTGTAGTATTTTACTATACTACGGAATGTATGTTCAATTTCAATGACCTATCTCCTGTAAAACCGGATATCTGAGGGTGTGAAAAACCTGGTGAATTGCTTCGCGTAAAGATACACTGGTGCTTTCTGAAACTTGGCCTGGCGAACTGCCGTGTGCTCAGATAAGTAGCTTATAACAATGACATAGTGATATTGGAATGAAATACCTTGTAATACTGGAATGCCCTCATAATTGGTGAAACTAGCACACAAAAAAATTATACATAGTTCAATCCTGAAAAGGCTACTCTGTATACAATACATGTGCTCTGTATGTACGAGTATATGTGTGAGAAAAACGTCAAAAACAGACAGCAATGAAGCAGACAGCTAGAATAGAACGCAGTAAAGAGATACAGAACATAGTATGATAACGGGGAATTGCAAATGGATTCAAACGAGGACATTGCCATATTACCTACTCAGTACTCACCAAACATACAATAACAATGAAATAGAGAATTGCGGGTAACTAATGTAAATATAATATTAACGACCTATAGGATGTATGCAGATGTACAAATAATGGACGTTAGGTAATAAAGAAAATGACCTTTCTCATGATGTATACCTATATATAAAACGCATCGAGACCCACTTCATAATCAACGTATACATCAATGATGGTTAAGCCTACAGATTGTAAATGTATATTTCTATGTGTTATTATGACACAATTTTTGTGAGCACCATAGCATTACAAGGTATTCTCAACAATCACTCCAATATCACTAAGCCTGAGCTATACTTTAAGCATTACCTTATAATGCTACCACTGGTCGCTATTACCATAGCTACTCAATTGTCTCAGGAGGCTGTGTTACCTCCAAACACATTTTTTTTTTTAATTTGGCTTTACGTCTCTTTAACATCTATCTATTGCTCATTCAACACGAGGGTTTTACCCTCCATTCGCTGGAAACATGCAAACTAGCTACCACAATGACCTCGTCCAGTCTGGGTTGGGCTGGAAAAAAACCAGCATAACGGGGGCGCAAACCCACGCGGATATCCACATGGTACAACCTCACTGGACGTTGCTTAACTTCAGTGATCTAAAGGGAACTGTTGTATTCAACATGCCATAGACGCTGGCTACCAAACACAATTAGACCAAGTAGAAAATTTGAAAAAACCTTCATCAAATTTTCGAACCCGGAACCTCCTTGGTGAAAGCTGAGTGTGGAACCCGGAACCTCCCTCGTGATGCTGTGTTTTTCCGGCCCAGCTCAGGCTGAATGAGGTCAATGTGGGTGATGCTCTGCAACGGAGAAGTCTTTACTTTTTTAAAGGAGTGACTCAAAATTTTGGGTACGGAATGTGCGAGTATTTTTACGTCAATCCATTATACTTGTTTCAGGATTGCCATTTTAGTCACTTCCACTAAGAGGTCAACAGAATGTTTATATAGAGTGTCAGTGCGTGCAAGAGTTTCATGATTTCTGTTCATCACAATGACAGTAGGTGTCATATCAAACAAACCTGGAGATGGAGAAGAATGACAGGATATAATCTGAGTAGGAACTTATCGTGACTTGATAAAACGAGACATACATATACATATGCCGGCACTCAATCTATAAATTGAATTTCATATTCAATGCTAATGGGATAGTGATTAAATTGTGTGTGTGAGAGGGAAAAGAAGAATATGAGCTTTCTCAGCGTACAATTCATTGGCAAAATGTACCAGATCTTGCAGAAAGTAGAGATACCCCCACATTTTATATGCCTTCTGTATTTCAATTTATGAGCATGGGGGAAAAAATCGCCAGGGAGTTTATGCTCGCACATTCCGTATCCAAATTATAATCTTCGATATTGATTTTTAAAGACTAATTCAACTCTTAGGATAGAATGGGAGCAATCGTATCGTTTCCGAAGAAATATATATTTCCTAGTAAATATTTCATGGTATTCCCAAAACAAAATGCCAAATAAATTGAAAAGTAGGTTAGTTGAATTGACTACTAACATCAGACGGGGAACCACAACTAATGCTTCTTGTCTAAGCGTGCTCTCAGATAGCCGCATACTTACTTATTAACTTATCATAAATATCGCATATTACACATTGTTTATATGAGCAAGAAAAAACCCAAATACACTGGTTCTTATGGGAGTCCAGAGATCGAGCAACTGGCACATTCCCATAAGAACCAGTGGTGTTTGTTTTTTCCTTGCTTATATAAACAATGTATGATATGCTATAAGCTAAGCAAGTAAGCGACTGTCTAAGCCATAAAACACGAGTGAATATTTTCAATCTTTGAATAACATGTTAATTATAATTGTTAAACAATATTGACTTTTAATTAAATTAAATTAAAACAAAACACTTAACAAAAATACTTTTTATTTTAATTTATGAAGAAACTAGTTTCGAACCATTCGATTCCTCATCAGTCTAGTCGAGTCTAAGGATGGGAGTTGACTGTCAACTTCCATCCTTTGACTTGACTAGACTGATGTTGAATCGAATGATTCGAAACTAATTTCTTCATAAATTAAAATAAATAGTGTTTTTGGTAAGTGTTTTGTTTTAATTTAATTTATTTAAACGTTAATATGAATATTTTCAATTAATTTATGCAACGCTCATTGTATTAGCGCTGCCACGCTCCTCAATCTACAAATTTACCTTTCGTTCAACATTAGAGCTTACACTCTCATTTACTGAGTTGAATTGTTGTTCTCTTCATTCAACAGGCAAACATAAAATTAAATTTCAAAGAAAAAAATATGAAGTATCCAGGGTCGGATTAACCTTCTGCGGGGCCCGTAGCACATTCACAGAGCCCCTCCATCCCCCCGCACGAATATCCGAATCCCGAAAATTTCACCTTACGCACTATGGAAAACTAAACTAAACACTCTTTCCCCCCACTCCTATCCCTAGTTCCTAGATAAAAGTATACTTGTCTTTGGACTTAACGAAATAATAATATGGAGCCATCAGGTCGGTACCTAATACCGATATTTCACTTTGTAGATTTACCGCCACGCAGCGCCTCCGAGACACACTTCTCAAACTGATCACAAAAAAGAGAATAACAAGCTAAAGCTAATATTTTTCATGATAAAATTTATATCCTAGATTAAACTTCAAAGGGATAGTAAGAGGGTACCTAGTTTACCTACACTAAACAATTTGCTTATGATGCAATACTCGTTCTTTATTACCTTCCTAGGTAGTAGGTACCTACTTGTACTTTCCTAAATTAGATTTTACTGTATCCTTGAAGAGTTGGGGCCCCGTCAAAATGATATGTTTTTTCAATTGTCAACCCAGAAATGTTGAAATATCTAGAGTAAGTTGTCAGAGCACGGGGCCCTCTAAAGCGCGGGGCCCGTAGCACGTGCTACAAGTGCTACTATTGTTATTCCGGCCCTGGAAGTATCTATATATCTATCTATTTTGAAATCAATTGAATATGATAAACAATATGGGAATGGTGATGCACGATTCAAATGAAATGAGTACGCCATAGGAACCTCCTTATGTACATTTGAATATTTTAAAGTTCAATCTTCAATCAAATTGCACCATCATTGGGGGCACTAGGGTACGCAGTTGTGAAACTTTAAGAGTTGACCTTTCAAGCAGTATAGATCTTGGGTGTTATGTATTTTGTTATCATAACTATTTTTGTTTTCAAGGACAATAGAAATCCGTGATGTGTATGTAGGTCCATCTGGGGTCCAATTGTGCTCCGAAACTTTTGGGTGCAATCAAATACCGTTGACGGTTTTTGATTGCAGAATTGCTGTCTCAAAAGAGAATGGTAAAAGCTTAAGACTTGAAATATACGTCATATTTGATATGTACGTCATATTTGGGCTCTCAGTAAGCTTCAAAACTTTTGGGTGCAATTGAATATACCGCTATTTAGCGTTTTTTTTATTCACTTATATAACTCATAAAAATATTTCTCAATGATATGAAGCAATATCTCACAGAACTGATGTGTCAACTTCAAACCCCTTCCTTTCACTCTCAAAGCTTTCTTTCTAATTTCATCCCACAAAGTTATTAGTTTATCAATATCTCACAGAACTGATGTGTCAACTTCAAATCCCCTCCTTTCACTCTCGAAGTTTTCTTTCCAATTTCATCCCACAAAGATATTAGTTTATCAATATCTCACAGAACTGATGTGTCACCTTCAAATCCCCTCCTTTCACTCTCGAAGTTTTCTTTCTCATTTCATCCCACAAAGATATTAGTTTATCAATATCTCACAGAACTGATGTGTCACCTTCAAATCCCCTCCTTTCACTCTCGAAGTTTTCTTTCTAACATCCCACAAAGATATTAGTTTATCAATATCTCACAGAACTGATGTGTCACCTTCAAATCCCCTCCTTTTACTCTCGAAGTTTTCTTTCTAACATCCCACAAAGATATTAGTTTATTGAAACTTTTTTCAGCTACAATTTTGATTAGGAATTTTCTCTTAGGGTTATAATCCATTTTTGGAGACAAATATTATCTAAAGAATATTTACATAATATAATACAAAAACTTTGTGATTGCTCATGTAAAGATTGGTGCATTGACTAAAGCAAAAAGTATTGACAATAGAATTTAAAGATGTGAGAGCTATATGTAGATTGTAGATGACCCTTAAAGAGATTGCCAAAACCATGAACAATCCAACAGGAATTATGGAATCACAATTCATACAAATGAAATACTTTTAAAAAGAATCGTAAAATAATAAAATGAATTACACTAAAAACTTTCTTTATATACCCTGAACATGTATACCAAATTTCGTCAAAATCGGATGAAAATTACGGCTTGTATCGCGTAAGTCGAAACATACATACATACATACACATATACAAGTGCATTTCGGGATATACCTAGGACATAGGAGTCAAAAGTGGAGTTCACTAACGTTCACAATAAAAATCGGACAAAATTTCGGTTTAAGATCTCGAGAAACAATGAATTTATTGTTAGTATTATCGATTTTTTGTCGTTAGTTTAAACTATATTTTCATACTGAAATCAAGAATATGCCAATGTGACACATGGATTTATTATTGCCCCCAAAGTTCTGGGGTATATATATATATAGACTCCAAATTTGTCATACATATCAAAGTTTTAGTCTCTAGCTCTTATCATGCTCTTTTTAGACAGCTAAAAACATCCAATATTTCATTCGATTGCACCCAAAATTTTCGGGGCACAATAAGACCCTAAGTGGGACCTACATGGCAAAAGTACGCATCACAGCGGACGGCGCGGCGGACAAACGGATTCTTTTACTTGATTTTTGGATTCTACGTACCTTGAAACGTAAAATATCAAATATTGAGAGGGGGGGGGCGGATTTTTTTTTTTTTTTTTTTTTTTTTTTTTTTTTTTTTTTTTTTTTCGTGACAATTCCAAAGGTTCATTGTTGAAAATAATAAACCAAAATTGAATTAGGTATATGAAAGAGCGAAAACATGATTCAATGCACTCGTACACATCAATAAAGGAAACAATATTGTTTATTATAGTCCGAAAAATAAGGACACAATGAAAAATAATTGGATGACCCGCACAAAATGGACGGAATGGGTGAGGCAACGAAAAGACACAACATTTTCAAGCTTCGTGTTAAATAGTAATATAAAGTAGGTGCAGAGTAACAAAAGGTCGGAAAAGTTTGAGCTTTTTCAGAAGACTCTTGTTTAATATATTTGCCCAAAGGGCAAGCTAAATTAAAATCATAGGATTTAAATTCTTCTTTCCTTATGGTTTATTATTTTCAAGAATGAACCAACCTTTGGAATCGTCACAAACCCCCCTCTCCCTCAAATCTTTTACTTTCTCTTCCNCTACTCACTTCCTATCAATATGTATATATAGATAGGAAGAGAAAGTAAAAGATTTGAGGGAGAGAGGGGTTTGTGACGATTCCAAAGGTTGGTTCATATATATATATACATAAAAGGGAAATATGTTGTATGTGTATGTATGTGTGTATGTTTGTTTGTCCGAATTGTTTGGGCAGAAGGGTAGGAGATATCGAAAAATTGATCGGAATGGAACCACCCAAAACCATAGGTTGAGGCACGGTCCAATATCTCAAATTTTGTGGCAACAACATATCAACTCAAAGCGACAAAGTTTAGGTGATCTTTTAGTCCTTAATTTGAGACATATTTTGCAATATTATGACTAGCCGTTTCAGAGTTACAAGTTTGAATCCGGGATTGGGCAAAATAAAATTTCGAAAATACTAATTGTTTGACTCTATTATTAAAATTCAAAAGTGTCCAAACGTTTTCAGGTTACGGCCAATTTTTGGGTATCACTTAATTTTTAGCCAAAGACAGTAAGATACATCGCAAAGTAGATGGAATAGATCCCCCCCCACCCCCCAAAAAAAACTCTATACTGAATCCCCAGAAATATAATCAGAATCAAAAAATGTCGAGCCGCTTACGTTCGCTTTGCGATTTTTTTTTAGTAATTTGGGAAATATTAATTGTCTAGCGAAAACGGTAAGAAATATCAAAAAAAAGGCACCTTTATTTATAGACTAAGATCTCAGGAATATTATCGGAATAAAAAAAAAAATGTCGGTCCGTTTACGCTCGATTTTTATATGGAACTTAGAAATTTCTATTCGTTTAGCTAGAACGGTAAGGGATATCGAATAATGGATGAGAATACCCCCCCCCCTTAAAAAATACACTGAAACCCCAGAAATATTTTCAGAATTCAGAACTACTAAATCGTTTTCGATTTACGGCCAATTTTCCGATGGGTATCACTATTTTTTTTTTAAGCCAAAACGGAAAGAGATATTAAATAATTATTGGGCATAGACCCCTTCAAAAAATATAGACTATATTTTTTGAAGGGGTCCCCAGAAATATTTACAGAATCAAAAAAATGTCTAGCCGTTTACGGCCAATTCTAATTTTTGTATGGAACTTTGAAAATTCTAATTGTTTAGCTAAAAGATAATATCTAAAAATTTTGAAAATTCTAATTGTTTAGCTAAAAGATAATATCTAAAAATTGCTGGAAATGACACTCCCCCACAAACGCCATTGGATAAGACTCCAGAAATATTATCAGAATTATGTCCATGCAGATTATTGGAAGAAGTTTGAGTTACGGGGACCAGCCAGAATCTCTAGAAAAACCCCTAAGCTCGACTTTCAGGGGACATAGTGTAATGTACTGGCCAACTGACAGAGAGGTTGAATGGTTTGGCCAACTGATATAAAAGTTGCTAGAGTCATTCTATTCTCAAATGATTTCGATCATGCAATTAAAATTGTTTCATTATAATATGTTCGGTCCAAAATTACAACTTTGATAATTTCATTTATTTCAGATGGTATATTAAGGGAGTATGATCGATCGAACTTGAGTGTCAGTTTAGGATAGAAAGACAGAAGATCTCCTGATGGTAAGTCCAATCCTTATTACCTTTTCACTGATAACATCTTTTAATCTAATCCATATCCATACTTCCATACTAATATATAAATGCGAAAGTAACTCTGTCTGTATGTATGTGTGTTACACTTTCACGTTTAAACTACTGAACCGATTTTGATGAAATTTGGTATGGAGATAGACTAAACTTTAGGAAAGAACATAGGCTACTTTTTATCGCGAAAGAAGGGATTGAAACTATAAACGGCCATGCCTATAAGGCGTCAAGCGAAGCGGACGTATCCTGCTAGTAAATATATATACTCAAATAATAATATAATATTTAAATAGAAGTTCGTCTTTTTTTGTGAACAAACCTTCTCCTAGAGGTTGCGCTAATCTAAGGAAAACGTACTTGTTACGTTCAGACCTTTTCTTTGGATGTAAAACTTATTCAGATAACCAATCCGGTTACAAAATCCTCGAGGCTACGTGTAGAATTCCGCCCACAGGGTGCCAGAAGCATAATGTCTGTGTGTTTGATCATGGCGTGAGAACCATTAAATATATTATCTATCTATGATACCATATTTATAAATATGATTTAAGCAATAAAATATGGACAGGGTTATAAAAAAGCAATTGAAAGAGGAACCTCAATCAAGAAAATTATGATGAAAAGAATAATTTTTTGTAAGCGTAAAGTAATCAGGTGATTTTGAGGGCTGAAAATCTGAAGCTCCCTCTCTGGGTGTGTAATGTGTATGGTGTTCTAGCTAAAAATTCATACCAAAAATCCATGCATCCATCTATAATGGGTACCAGACAGATACTATTAATTTTTTTTGGAGCAAGTTACAAACTTCAAATGTGGTTTAATATAATTTAAAAAGTCTTTTTAAACGTTTTAGGGGTGGGAGATTAATTAATTCACTTTAATTTTAATTTATTTTGAAANGGGGGGGGGGGGGGGGGGGGGTGAGCGTAATGAATGTCCATACCATGTCTCATCAAAATCGGACAAGGGATTTTTGAGAGTTTTTGAGGAATGAACAGACCAAAGAAAAATCGTTGAGGTAAAACTAGATCTTGCTTCAGTCGGTCAATGACGTCGTCTGTACGTCCATAACCGTTTCGTTTGCCGATATCAAATAGGTCTGTGAACTTCAGTTAAAATGGCCGGTCTGAATGAGGTAAAGTTAAAATGGCCCATCATTTGGAAATAAAGTCTATACCAAGTTTCATCAAAATCAGACAATGCGTTCAATGGTTATCGTGGAACGAATAGAACTAGACCTCATTTCATATCGTCAATTAGAATACTCCAACAAATCGTAACGATTTTTCCACGCCTATAAATTATTACAATTCATCAACATGCTACACCGAGGGACTGGGGACAAAGTGGAGCCTTCATTAGCTGCTCATGATGGGTGGCACGCGTATTGTATTCTCCCTATTTTTATATACTTTATAGCGCAATGCATGGACGATTTAAATCTCCTTGATAAAATTGCAATATCTGAAAAGTGTCGCCTCTCAGTAACGCACAATGAAGTATCAAATCATTTATTATGTTATCTTAGGCACATCTCGTCAATAATCAAAGAACATTAAAATGTTTTAGGATGTTCACCTTGTTCATAGAAAAGATTAGAGACTTGACGTAGGTCATTGTGACTCCAGGTCACCTGTGTGGTGAGAATGGTTTTTGAGTTCAGTTAGTTATTCATGAAATTGAATAATAATAATGCTTTTAGATTTTCATCTGGTTTTGCCAATATTTTTCATGTTTTTGTAGATTTAAGATATTAGGTATATCAAAATATTAATTTTAAGTATAAAATAGATATTTTCTTTGAGCCCTAATAATATAATTAGTATGTTGGATGCACCAGTTTGTCAGATCACTGAACTTAAGCAACGTCGAGGCGTATTGCATACTCGCCTGGGAGTCTATATTCTGGACTTTGTTGGGATACACTCATCCACGTGAGGTCAACTTAAAACCTGTGGTTAATTATATCGAAATAGCGTGGTAGGCTATACGTTAGCCTTAAATAATCTAGTTGTGATGTGTCCGTGGAGGAGAAGGTTCTGGGTTCGATTCCTGAACCGGTCGAAAATGTGCTAAAGTTTTTTTCAAATTTTCTACTTGGTCTGGTTGTGTTTGGGGGTGGCTTACCCCCAAACACAACCTGAGGACAATTGAGTAGCTATGGTAATACCGACAAGTAGCATTGTAAGTAAATAGACAAAGTATAGCTCAGGCTTAGTGATATTGGAGAATAACTTGTAATACTTTATCTTATACTTAAAGCCAGGTTGTTATACTGACTGACAGATAATGAACGTAGCTCCACGATGACAAAACCTAGAGACTTGAAATTTGGCACACCGATTCCTTTTAGTATTTATGTGCGTAATAAGAAAGGAAAAAATTGAAAATTCAAATGGAAGCAAGTTACCGCCAAAAATGAAGGCTTTTTAGCTGGTCTTTTTGCAATTTTTTTTCTGGACAAACTAAAGGAGATAACGAAATAGTAAAATAGTATACATGAACCCCATAAAAAATATAAAATTTAAAATTTTCCGGTTTTTCCCCGATGTATGGACGGTTTTCTCCACCAAAAAATGGAAATTAAGAACACATCGGGATGAGCGAGAAAGCTGAAATTCGATTCGGTGTTCCGCAGTACAAAAAGTCAAATCCTTGAATATTGAATTTTCTAAATAGGAGCGGCGCTCACTCTTGGAGTCGTCGGTTCCACCAAAAATCTAAAATTGAGAGGCTTTAATTTCGCGATCTCGAATTGATGTTGAATTTCATAACCGTAGTGAGCAAAGCACGGGAATTAAGGTTCTATAACACACCTTACTCAAAGAGGAACTCAATTTCGGTGGAGTAGTTTCAGGAACATTGGAAATTTCACTATTACTTCGAGGGCCACTGGCTGGGGAATTGTCTCCATCACAAGGGGAAGAATCTTCGGAAAAGAGAGTTTCGTTTCCACTGTCCATCCTCGCCATCAAAACTGTAACAGATAAAAGAAGAAAAAAAAACATCTCATAAGTGTAAGCGTATAATACATTTTGTATCCCTTAATACATATTTCACTTCGAACAACACATGCATGCTGCCACTCATATCAATTGTCTTCATGAAGCTCCATTATGAAGCTGATTGGCATGAATACCATGATTACGAATCAGCTTCTTGACGACAATTCCATTATGAAGCTGATTGGCATGATTACGAATCAGCTTCTTGAAGACAATTCCATTATGAAGCTGATTGGCATGTTACCATGATTACGAATCAGCTTCTTGAAAACAATTCCATTATGAAGCTGATTGTCATGATTAATATGATTACGAATCAGCTTCTTGAAGACAGAGAGATTTCTTCGGTGTAAAGTGGACCCAAAGTAACCCTGATACCAATTGTGCCTACATGGGATGACCTGGTAGCCAATTACTATAAAAATACATTAAAATGATTTGAATAAATAAAAGGATTGAAGCATACACGAGTATGTATATGTTACCGGCAATGTATGAAATCTGTCATTCTACAGAATGCCTACAAAGAGTAGTCAATGTTTAATTATAATTCTACATTATAATGGAGGGAATGTCCTGAACAATATTGTACTTTATCTAATTAAATGATTCAACCTCAGATTAAACTGTCTCTTTGAATTTGATTCACAATGTTCCACGTCAATTACATGCAAGAGTATTCAAATCCATTACAACAAGAATAATTGACTAAATGACACAAATGTATTGTTGTTTCTTTGATTTATTTCACGTACCGTCCGTCTGTCTGTTCATATCACAATTATTACAGTCAAGTCTAGATGACGTTTTTTTTTTTTCTTTTGGACACTTAAGGCGCTTTAACTACGAGGTCGTTCGCGCAGAATTCCTGAATCACAGGAGTCTAATACAGTCTACCCGTGTCAGTCTACACAAGAGAGTCTAACACCAAAGTGTCAAAGGGTCATCTAACAAGGACGGAGGGGGGGGGGAAGAGAGAGGTCATGGCACCCGAAAGGGATGGACAGAGCAGGATATGCTGGACATAGCGCCACATTGGCATATTGGGGGCGAGGTGAGTAAGCCTGGTGTGGCCGATTCTCATTCGGGTGATTACAATCTCCTCAGCCCTCAATGAGCCCTAGATGATATTAAGCCATTACAAAATTAATACTTTTAAAAGTAATGAAATTATATGTCGAGTGTATGAATTAAAAAGATACCAGGGTCTTGCTATGTGGAAAATCGGACGTAACCCAAAACGGTTAGAGATTTTTTAAATCTGATAAAATTTCTCCGGTTTCAGCCTATAGTTTGGCTCATGTTAGAATTCAAACAAAATACAGTTTCTGCGAATAAATAGAGATCTTTGAATATGACATACCATCACCAAAATCAGTACATTAGTAGCTCTTCATGATAGCTATAATAGTACTAGAATTATTGTACTATATCATATTTCTTTGTGGAAGCAATATTGAATTCAGACAATGAACTAGCACAAGGTTTGGACCACCTGGCTTGATGGAAAGAAACGTTTAAATTACAAATAATATTTTTAGAAATCAGTCCCTTCCGGAGTAAGAAAAGAAACTATTTCCTTGACTAAATTGGAGTGACAAGATAATGTTCTAATGTTGGGTGGAGGCAAAGACGCAGACACCTTAAATTTAAATGTTTCAGGATGCTGAGCAGTATGTTTGGCAGGTTGGTGTCTATTAACCCAAGAGCATTTTCTTCTTGTATCTTCAATTAGATTGGGTAAAACAGTGGTCAAGCGCCCGCCTGGCATGGGTTCAAGACTCAGCTGAGTCTCGGGGGTTGAATCTGCATGAAAATAGAACTCCGAAAGTCAGCTGATAGAAGGTCAGCCGAAGCTGGCTCCCTTCCACTCGCGATAATGTTTTGCTTTATTATTTTCAATAATGAAACTCTGGAATCGTCAGGAAAAAAAAAAATACCCCCTCCCCTA
This sequence comes from Pachypsylla venusta, assembly GCA_012654025.1. NCBI lineage: Eukaryota > Metazoa > Arthropoda > Insecta > Hemiptera > Aphalaridae > Pachypsylla > Pachypsylla venusta. Next base: position 9,124,553 of record CM022878.1, on the reverse strand, counting down.
AAAATCCAACAGGAATACTTTAGACACTGATTCTAGATGCCAATACCTACCAAAAATGCTCCTTTCAAATTTTTAATAAAAGATTTGTTTTTGAGTTATTCGCATTATTCATCTTTTTTTTTACACTTGTACGCCTGACGTCACAAATATGTCCATAACTTTCTTGTGTATACTTTTTTTGAAAATCTGAAGATATTTTTGAAACACATGGA
>CM022878.1:9104081-9122550 GCA_012654025.1 Pachypsylla venusta | reverse complement strand
GATTCCGTACGTACGGTGTACGTAGTACGTCGGAAATATCGGTTTTTTGGACCCCATGGCTCCAAATATTTCCAAACTTCAAAAATGAAATAGGGAAAATATGGCCCAAAAGCAATAGGAAATGATATATTTGATCTTTATTTTGGGTTTTGGGTTCCCGCCAAACGATTTTTTGGGCCAAAAAAAGTCAAAATTTGCTGCACGAATACAATACTTTATCTTCTAGAGGAAGAGAAAGTAAAAGAGCCGAAACTGTTAGTACTACGGACTTGAGCGGGCGAAGCCGCGATCTGGGGGTGCTAGTTGAATATACAAAGCGGATGTTTTTTATGGAACTGGACAAAAAATGAACGCGATTCGGGCATACGCCCCTAAAATTAAATTAAAATTTTAAATTATCTTATTACGTTTGCATATTGCTGTAGATGATAGACCAGTTGGACAGCTATATAGCATGAAAGGGTTACTGAATGAGGTCGACATGCATTTGGAACAATAACTTGAATAGACTTCGTGAATGAGCAATTCAATTCTAATAGGTTGATATTGTCCAGGATGGAGATGCCCATTACGGGACACATGATTATCATAATATTAAATCTAACCTATCGGTATTGAGGAGGACCGGTGACGGCAATGACCTTCTTCAGACGCGCATGAAGAAAATATTTTTATTCTAAAACTAGAAAGGCTTGAATATTTCTTTTGAGATAAATATTGACAGTAAATTGACCGATAAAGTGGACTTTCAATTTATAACCTGCAAATTATAGACTGAAGGAAGTGAGGTCTTGTTTTAACTCTATTATTTTTTAAACGACTCGTTATACACATTGAGGGCGGTTCCAATAGTTCGTGGCCCGACCAACAAAGGCTTAATGTATTGTAGTTCTGACAATTTTTACATTTCTTACATTGTCTAATGATAATACAAGTTAGAATTATCCAAATATTTTGTAGTTTTAATTTTGGACAGGTCATCTTTGTTGCTTTTACGATGTGTTCCACCCCTCCAAGACAACCACCCTGTCTAAACCACCGTCATTTCAAAGGCTGCTGTGCGTGAGACTGGTTTCAATATCTCACCTCCCTAGAGTCCAGACCTGGCCTCCCACCAACTATTATAATTTTTCAAAACTGAAATCTGAGCTGCATGGAAAAAAAGTAAAAATGGCAGTAATGGAGTCATCAATGCGACTGTTTTAGAGTATTTTGACTGTAAAGATGCTATCTACTTTACCCAAAAGATATAGATGTAAATGAAGTTAAAGTAGATTTTTTTTGAAAAATAAGACAGTGGGTTTTTATTTTCTTCTCCATCTAGGTCAAGCCACGAACACGATCTGGATAATTCTGTATCTTTCAAAGAAGAATTTCTTCATGAAACAATTAAATCTAACTGGCGAAAAAATAAACAGATTCAAGTTTATTTATTTCTTGATTTATTTTCATTAGGGATTTGGAGTGGGCACTCTTTCTCCACATTTTTCCAATAAACAGAATTAATTTCTGGAGGGTGGACATTATTCAAGTTTATTCAATTCATTTATTTTTGAAAATGAAATTTATTTATAACTAGGTTTCAAAAAAAATATTCGATATCAATTCCAAATTATAATATTTTATGTAGATACATTCTCACTGGAGCTCCATCAGGTCCGAAGATACAACTATGTTGCAACATTCATCACCGGATGCAGTGGCGGATTTACCATATAAGCAACATGGGCAATGGCGGGGTGGCAAAATATGGAGTTACTTAAATATGAACTTTTTTTTTTGGATTTAGCTGCAATGAAAATATTGTCCATGTTTACACATTTTACTCACTTTTTACACAGTTTACACAGTCACATGTATAGGTGTTGAAAGGAGAGGTTTTTGACGACCGAAATAAAATAAATGAGACTCTCGAGTTTCAGCCATTGGTCCGTGTATCTGTCTGCCTGCCTGCCTGTGAGCAAGATATCTCAAGAACGGCAAGTGCTAGAGACTTAAAATTTGGTATGTATGTCAGTTTTATGCCATGAACGACAAAATAAGCTTTTCGCATATCCTGCTTAAAATGAAAACGGTAATAGCTAGAAATTTAAACTTGGTGCCTATTCATATCAATTTCATACAAGAAATTTAAAATTAAGGAGCGCGGTAGCGCTCCGCCCCGCCAAGTCAAAATAAAGCGGTAGCTACCAAGAGTATATTATACGCCACAGCTTACTTTGCCGATTTTAGCTACTTCCAGAGGAAAAACTACACACCTCTGGATAAAATTTCAGCAAAATCCATCGAGTCAAATCGGAGATATAGGCTTCTGAAAAGTACATTTTTTTTTCTCATCGTCTGCTGCTTCTTCTTCTTTGATGTTGACGCACCTACAGCCAAAACTACTGGACCGATTTGGATGAACGATAGCTCACTTTTTTTTAAGTGACTGGCAGATGTGCCTTTTGTTACTTGCCATTGTCCCTCAGTTGATCCTTCAGCCCCAAATTTCCAAAAACCCTCAAAATTGGGGGTATTTATTTGATACACATGTTATATATTTTCCGTCATTTTAATCACCAAATTAAGTAGAGTTACATAATTAGTACCAAAAATATAGAGGGTGTACTTTATCTCATATACAGGGTGTTATATCAGACAAAAAATTTGTTAACAAGTTCATATTTTTCTTTAGTTAGGACTTCCTCGCATGATACATAATGAAATATTATTCATAATGAAATATTATTCAATAAAATTATTTATACTGGGTGTAACACATTGATTAATGATAGTTGATGATAGATCGATTTTCATCAATTTTGACTTAAAAATTTCTTTAGTGAACCTGAAAGTTCAGACCAGAAAATGCTTAGCACTCTTAAGGAAATAATTGTGTGGAACTTTCGTTGTTAGGCGCCGCCATAGGTATCTGGGGTATATTTTGAAATTTACAGATATGACCACTTTAACCTTGGTTTCTCCACCGGACGTTGTCATACTTAGATTTTTTCTGCAAATTTTGACTGAAAAATGTCTTTTAAAAATCTGAAAGTACAGGCGGAAAAACGTCCAGCGCCCTCAAGGAAATGACCGGTTGGGCCTTGGTTTCTCCACCGGACGTTGTCAAGTTGTCATACTTAGACTTTTTCTGCAAATTTTGACTGAAAAATTTCTTATAAAAATCTGAAAGTACAGGCTGAAAAACGTCCAGCGCCCTCAGGGAAATGACTGGCTGGACCTTGGTTTCTCCACCGGACGTTGTCTGGGGTATAGTTTGAAGATAGATGATAATCATTCAGATATGGTACTTATGTAAAATCTCTGTCCTTTTACCATTAAATACATATTTTCTTGCTACAAAAAGTTATGAGATCCCCCCAAAAATATCACTGCGTGCTATAAATATTCCCCCCCCCAAGTCATCACCCCAAAAAAGATATGAAATCTCTTTGGGCCCCGCTATCCACTCTTCCTTTCTTCGAAATACCTAATGACTTTAAATTCCGACCCCACCCCAAACGATTTCTGTATTTTAGTCTGATTTCCTCACTCTCTTCACCAACACGCAATCTTAAAGATAGATTAAAGATTAATGTTCTTTAAAATAAAAAAAATAGTTTTTCAAAAAAAAGAAAAAAGAGCTAGAACTTGAAATTTGGTGCCTATTCATATATATTTCATACGAGAAATTGAAGAATACTACTGAGGTTGAAGTGTAATATTTTGTTGGCCGCTAATTAGCGGTTGAATTCACTTTTTGGCGATTCCGCCTAAAATTAGAATGGAAAGAGCTAGAACTTGAAATTTGGTGCCTATTTATATCAATTTCATACAAGAAATTGAAGAATATAACTGAGGTTGAAGTGTAATATATTTATTATTTATAGCCGCTAATTAGCGGTTGAAGACCGCTTTTTGGCGGTTCCGCCTAAAACCAGAATGGTAAGAGCTATGGCTTGAAAATTGGAGCCTCATATACCTACATGTAATTTTATGCATAGAATGCTCGAGGATACTTGTTGAAATTAAATTTTCTGTAGGCGGTTTGTTGCCGCTTTTTAGCGGTTTTAAGTTTGCTGTATGGAATGCACTTGTTTTATATCCGTTTTATCTTTGGGCTGGGGGAATATTGCTACTGTTGATGTCTTTTTAACATGAGGGGGATTGTGTGATCCTTTTTTCCTACAAAGAACAGGACCCCATAAACCAACAGAGGTTTTCTTAGAGCTCTTGACGATTTAATCTATAAAAAAAAATGCATTCGTTCTGTTATCTCCTGGGTGATGTGGAAAAATAGAAGAAATCCTAACCTATTAAGGAAGACAAATACTGAAAGAGATTCGAAAGCTTTTGTTTCAAATGCGTTGTCACTAATTCTGAAAACTTTTCACTGAACATTTGAATATTTCCGGAACAAATATTTGTCAACATCAAGCTTTCTTTTTAATCCCATTCATAACCTTGGCATGAAAGTTTGAACAAAAAATGTGCGGGGTTATATTTGGCTTTTGTTTGTTTTTATTTGAAACAAAATAAATACTGTATCCACGTTTCCATTCAAGATTTGGATGTTAAATTAATTTTGTAACGTTCAACGTTCTCTAACATTTTTTTATTGGAACAATTTTTAATGAGCTTTTATAAAAATAATAATAATATTGTATTGAGGGAGAGAGAAATTTGTTTGAAATCCGACTTTCTAATTTGCCACAGCATTACATTCTTCACCAACGCTTATATCGTTTGTCCCAGTTAGATGAAATTAGTTAAGGGATATCAAATACAAATATCGAAATCGCGATACATCAATAGCGAAAGAATCGATATAAATATCGAAACAAAATATCTAGATTTTTCAATATACCGATATGGAAAGAAAATATCTATAAACCCAGATTATAGGTATGTATATTAGGTACCTACACAGTACATATAGGTACTAGGAATGGGAGCTCTATAGGTGTAGCAATTGTAGAACATTCAAGTTCCACCAATTTATCTTTATGACTATTTTTCAGGACTTCAGGAGAGCCATCAGGTTGCTTGGGTTACCAAGGTGTAGCAGTTGTAGAACATTGAAGCTCCACCAATTTATCTTTATGATTATTTTTCAGGAGAGCGTTCAGGTTGCTTGTGTTATCTAGATGCAGCAATTGTAGAACATTCAAGCTCCACCAATTTATCTTTATGATTATTTTTCAGGAGAGCGTTCAGGTTGCTTGTGTTATGTAGATGTAGCCATTGTAGAACATTCAAGCTTCACCAATTTATCTTTATGATTATTTTTCAGGAGAACTTCAGGAGAACTTTCAGGTTGCTTGTGTTATCTAGGTATAGCAATTGTAGAACATTCAAGTTCCACCAATTTATCTTAATGATTATTTTTCAGGAGAACTTTCTTGTTGCTTGTGTTATCTAGGTATAGCAATTGTAGAACATTCAAGCTCCACCAATTTATCTTTATGATTATTTTTCAGGAGAACTTTCAGGTTGCTTGTGTTATCTAGGTATAGCAATTGTGGAACATTCAAGCTCCGCCAATTTATCTTTATGATTATTTTTCAGGAGAACTTTCAGGTTGCTTGTGTTATCTAGGTATAGCAATTGTGGAACATTCAAGCTCCACCAATTTATCTTTATGATTATTTTTCATGTGAGCCTTCAGGTTGCTTGTGTTACCAAGGTGTAGCAGTTGTAGAACATTCAAGCTCCACCAATTTATCTTTATGATTCTTTTTCAGGAGAGCCTTCAGGTTGATTGTGTTACACAGGAATTCAAAGTTCGGGTCTAAAGATTTTGACTAAATTTGGTATACGGGTTTTTTTAGGCAGTGAGTTCGATCTAGACGGGTCGCATCACCTTCAATGCTGCCGAATATATCATTCTATGGACCTTTCTGCTATTATTAGGTATACAATTTAATCTACAGACGTTTTATGGGCCTGATCAATGATTGTAGATTGTTGAAACACTTTCAAAGAACAAATGTCAAAGAACTCCAGAACGATATGATATTTTTCATTTTGAGGTATTTTTGAGGGATCTAATGTCTAATGCTTTTAACTGTATTAATAACATAACAAATGAACATTTCGATGAAACAATGTAGACACGACAAAAATCAAATCTGATTATAGTACATTGGGTTTTACGAGGGGCCATTGTTCGGGGGCACAAAGGGCAAACTTTATTTTACTTTTTTCATTACAAAAGATTTTGTTTTATTTTTTCCCCGTGGGGATCAGGTGCTTTATTGTTATTTTGTTTTCATTTTCAAGAGACAATGAGAAGGACTCAAAAGAGTAGGAAAAATATATTGATGGAAAATCAAAATAAGAAAATAAGTACCTACGTTATGCTGACGGCCATAACGAAATTAAGTATCGTTTGAGGGCAAGAGAAATAAATTCAATGCAATTGAAAAATTTGAACTATTTATTTACTTTTTATGTGTTGTGTATTATAACATAGCAACCAGATATGTATCTAGTTGCTATGGTATTGCAAAGAATATTTCATTGATAAAAGAATATATACCTATATATTTTTTTTTCCTTTAGGCGCTTTAACGGCAGTGTTAAAACTGGTTGTTCGCGCCGAAACCTCGGCTCTACATTTTGTCGAACAAATTGAGATTTCAAAAATGAAAAAAAGGGAGTCAATACTTTCGACATGATCATCGGACAAGGCAGGAGGACAGGGTAGAGAAGGAAGGGCTGTGGCATGAAGAGGGCACGCGAGGATATGGGCAACACTGAGTGGCTCACCACAACGGCAAGACGGTTGTGGAGCCGTAAGAGAAAACTGTGGGTCAACCTCGTGTGTCCAATCCTCAGACGGGACAGGACCACCTCCTCCACCCGAATCCCTCTGTTACTTGAAGGCCAATTTCCAATTAAAGGTTTAACTCTTTTGAGCTTATTGGAGCTTGGAATATTATTCCAGGCACATTGCCACTCATCTTTTATTACTTTATTAATAAAGGGTTTATAGTCGAGAGCGGAACAAATTTTAATAGGTTCAAGTGAAAAGTTAGGGTTCCTAGCGGCTCGATCAGCTATTTCATTGCCCCTGATGCCACAGTGGGATGGGCACCAGAGGAACCGAATTATTTTCCCACATCTTTCAAGATCACACCAGGCCAAAAATATTCTTGATATAATAGGGTTGTCAAATTTGACGTTAGACATGGCGGATAAGGCACTTTTGGAGTCAGTGATCAACAGGAATTTAGAAGAATGAAGATATTTAATATTTTGGATACACAACAAGATGCCAATAAGTTCGGCAGAAAATACTGAATTGATGGGATTGAGGACAAAGGAAGACACTTGATTATTTATGACATATGTACAACTGGTGGAGTTAATGGATTTAGAGCCGTCAGTGAAACATAAAACATAGTCAGAGAATTTAGTTGAAATTAGCTCTAAGAAAATACTTTGAAAAACAGTTGAGGAAACATTACATTTCTTGTCGATATTTAATGAATCATCAAAATTGGGGACATCGAAGGACCAAGGAGAGAGAGGTTTAGCATAAGGAGCAAAAGCACTGACTCTAAAGTGTCTCATGAAGACTTCTTTCTCCCTAATCGGATACAAAGTGGTTTGTATTTACTAAATGGAAGATTGAGGGATCTGGACTGGTCAAACAAGATTTTCTGGAGGGGGTTGAACGGGCAACTTCGAATTTTAGAAACATAGTTCATAATAAGTTTTGAGCGTCTCAAGGACAAAGGGGGAATGTTAGACTCGACATACAGACTTGGAATTGGGCTTGTCCTCAAAGCACCAATGGCGATGCGAATACCAGCGTTGTGCACTGGATTCAATTTATTAAAGATATGGTCTTTAGCACTACCGAAGACAATTGAGCCATAGTCAAATATGGGAAGAACATATGATTTATAAAATCTCAAAAGGGTTTCACGCCGTACACCGTAATGTCTGTTGGAAACCATTTTAAGGTAAAAGAATATTAACATTATATGGTCATGTAATATTAGATACCAACAATGGCACATTCTTACAACACGAGGAATGAAAAGATTTAAAAATATGATGCGTACTCCAGATAATCGATTTTTGGGCTATCAATTTTGGATAAAGGTGTTAAAATCTATAACAAAATAAATAAAGCTAATAAAAACATGAACCACAAAGATTTTAAGTTGTACTTAAGAATCGTCTCTTAGAAATTGCTCCCTTATAGCCTGGACGAGTTCAACAACTAACCCTTTTTTCTTTCTTTTTCAGGTACCTATACTAATAACAATTTCAGTTTTCTTTACAGGTCCCTTTAATTTTGCAGTTTATTCAAATTTTGTTTAATCTATTTTTCTGTTTTCATTAACTTTTTTATTATATATTTATATGTATATTTATATTTTTGTTTGAATATTAGGGTATTTTGGTTTCCAAATAATTTTTCATATAATATCTCATTTCGTTTTTATTTACCAGCTCTTTAAAATGTGGGAGAACTAATTCCCGCTCCATGTACTTGGAAAACAAAAATAGCAATACAAGAATCGTAGAGAAGTACGGGCAAACAGCTAGTTTAATAGAATAGGTATACTTGTAGATAATGTCATTTCAGCGTTCGTTATCAATCTTAAATTTATTTGTTCTCTGTTCACTATCAAAACTGACGGCAGCGGAAATTAACTTGAAACAGGGGGCTGACCCCTGTCCGTACAAAATCCTTACTTATATCTTATGTTCACAATCTTGCACTAGGGACGCCCCTTTCTTTTCAACAAGCTGTTAAAACATAAAGTTGATACTTACAGAAGGTTCTCACGGATTCATACACGATTCACGACTTGTGTATTTGAATCACTGGTTGACCTATCTTTACGTTCTATACTGGGTGATTCTAAATCAGGTAGGTAGTTATGTACGGTAAGTCAATGTGTATAATTCAGACATTCTATTATGAGATGACTAGGTATTCTATATAATATCTAACTTGTTATTAGTCATAGTATAGAATGTGCATCTGTAAACTAGATTGGCCTAGAAAAAACTGATTTCATAGTTATATCTAAAACTTTCCCTAACCTCTCTGGTTGGGGTGAGGTAGGTATTAAATACAATTGTAAGGAATAGTAGGTACAAAATGACATATTAGCACATAGTGATGTAGGGTACCTACTTTGACGTTTGTATTATATCCCCGAACCCAACCAAAGACTTTAGGAAACGTCTTTGCGACCATGCCCCACCTAAAAAACCTTATAAATATACTTAGACTAAAACAATCTTAGTAATTCTACAGTAAGCCTAGTCAAAGTATGATTTTTTTTTCATCCATTGACTACCTTTTGTAAGAATTATATAGATATAGAATGACCAGAGGCATTATATAAAATGACGGATTTCATACATCCTTGACTCAAATTTTGACAAAAACCCTTTAAAATAGTCAAAACTAAAATGAATATTGCAAAAAAAATTCCCAGTAGGTACTGAAATTTGAACGATAGCTTTTCTTAAGCTTTTGATTTCACAAACATTCAGCATTTGTCAGTAACGCAAACTAAAGTATACGCCACTATCAACCCAGACGTTCTAGGTTCGATTCCTGGAAGAGGGAAGATTTTTAGTAACTATAATTGAAACAAATATTTTCATTTTTCATTTCATCAATGGTTTAAATACATACCAAAGCTAATTTATTTCTTGAACTTTAGGAAAGGAGAAAAAAACAACAGAAACATCCGACATTAAAAAACAAAAGGCTTTTATAGCCAGTAACCCTACCAGTACCAATTAACCCTAATTTATTCTCTCTTGGAACGACACGACGATGAAATGTAAAATCAAAATGTTTAATTAGTAAAAAAATCTTCGTAAATCAGGAATCGAACTTGGAGCCTCTGGGTACATAGTGACGTAGACTTCTATTTGTGTTACTGGCGAATGCTGAAAGTTTGTGAAATCAAAAGCCTAAGAAAAACAAATGTATGAAGAAAATGTTCACTGCGTTACTGTCACGTGGCCCTTTGAAACTAGTAGTGAAATTCACTAGAATTTTTTTTTTTTTGAATTAACATTTTGAATTGAACCTTTTTAACATCTATTGGTCATTCAAGACGGGGGTTTTACCCTCCATTCGCTGGAAACTTGCAAACCAGCTACCCACATTGACCTCACCCAGCCTGGGTTGGGCCGGAAAAATGAGACAACGATACGTGGTGATCCCAAGCGGTCACCCATCCAAATACTGATCACGCCCGACGTTGCTTAACTTCAGTGATCTGACGGGAACTGGTGTATTCAACGTGGTATGATCAATCTAATTTTTCGGTCAAATTCTACAAATTTTAACTGGAGCGAAGCACGGGGTACAGCTGTTAGTAAGATATATTATACGTTTCAAGGAACGCAAAATCCAAAAAGCGAATGGTATGTGCTAGAGACTTTAACTTTAAATTAGGTATGCACTATATACGTCATATTTGGGGTCTTACTAAGATTCGAAACTTTTGGGTGTAATCAACTTTATCGTGAAATTTGGTATGTGTGTCAAATTTAAAAGACGAGAACAGACGTTAAATTATTTTTTTTTTTTTTTTTTTTTTTNTTTTTTTTTTTTTTTTTTTTTTTTTTTTTTTTTTTTTTTTTTTTTTTTTTACGTTAAATTATAAAACATGCTAAGGAGCAATAAAATTGAGGAAAACATTACTACATTACTATTTTTTACGGACTTGAAAAGACAATTCATCCGTTCAACTATTGGTCATTCTAACGGGGGTTTTACCCCATTCTCTGGAAATACAGGGTGCGGCAATTAGTTTTCCCACATTTCAAAAAAATCGTGGAAGGGGAAATGATAGTGGGAGGAGCGTGGGGTTTGTGACATTCAACACGAAAAGACTTCTAGTTTTTAGGTGTCGCAATTGTTTGTTAGAGCGTGCATCTTGCGTTCTTTGTCAAGTTGTTTTTTAAAAAAGTGAACCATTATAGCCACTCAGAGGGCGTTCCGCACAAGGTATGGTTTGCACTCCACGGATCCAGTTCCTGATCGAAAAACAATTTTGAGTTCACAACTTTAGGATCACATTATCAGCTCTAGGCTGTATGGGGCTACCCAATCAGCCAATCGTTCTCGTGAGATTCCGCAGGACATGTTTCCCGGTGGCTGGATTTGAGTCCCTCTGACTTCTTCCTGTGGTGTTACCTCGAGACTGAGGTCTTCAAACATCGACCTGGGACCCTTGAAGAGTTAAAGGAGGCAATTCTGGAAAAAATCATGCAAATTGATGCGGGTATGCTGACGAGTGTCATGGAAAACTTCCGTGAAAGACTCCAAAAGTGCATCACTCGCCTAGGCCGTCATTTGGACGACAAAAAAAAAAAAAAAAAAAAAAAAAAATACTAGAATACACAAGATTACAGAATACCAAATAATTTTTTAAACCGGAAAAATAGCCAGCATCACGAGGGCGCGAACCAATGTGGACACCCCATGTGGGTGTGGGACCAACGTGGATAACCACATAGGGTGTCCATGGTTGGCATCTAATGGAAGATAAACCCCCCATCCCAAATGACCAATAGAAATAGATGTTAAATGTAGGGATTATAGGTAGAGTTTTCCCGGGGGGAAAAAAAAATTAGGGCTCCAAATCTGTGAAGGCTGCTGGGCAACTGCACCAAGATTCCAGTTATTATTTCAGGGTAAGCTATTTTCCTTACACAAAGAAAATAAATCTTTTGGATGATCATTAAAATAAATGTAGGGATTATGTGTGCTATGAAACAAATTAATGTAGGCGTTATGTGTGCTATGAAAAAAATAAATGTAGGAATTATGTGTGCTATGACAAAAATAAATGTAGGGATTATGTGTCCTATGAAAAAAATGTAGGGATTATGTGTGCTATGACAAAAATAGAGGGATTATGTGTGCTATGACAAAAATAAATGTAGGGATTATGTGTCCTATGAAAAAATGTACGGATTATGTGTGCTATGACAAAAATTAATGTAGGGATTATGTGTACTATGACAAAAATAAATGTAGGGATTATGTGTGCTATGAAAAAAATAAATGTAGGAATTATGTGTGCTATGACAAAAATAAATATAGGGATTATGTGTGCTATGAAAAAAAAATGTAGGGATTATGTGTGCTATGACAAAAATAGAAGGATTATGTGTGCTATGACAAAAATAAATGTAGGGACTATGTGTGCTATGAAAAAAAAATGTAGGGATTATGTGTGCTATGACATCCTGAAATCTTGCCCTGATGTTAACTTTTGAATGTATTCCATTTGGAGAGAGAAAACAAACATATAAACTAAATTAAATATACGAGTATTTTGTATATTCCAGACTTCCACTTGTCGATAAAATGTATTCTTTTCATGAGAGTAATATTATAATGGGACACTCCAATCATTAATTAAATTATACTTTTCATTTTAAATATCAAAGTTCAATTACCAAAGAGAAATGTCTGGCAAAGTGGGTCAGTTCATTTTCCCCACCAGATCTATTCATCAGAAATGTCTGGCAATGTGGGTCAGTTTATTTTCCCCATCAGATCTATTCATCAGAAATGTCTGGCAATGTGGGTCATTACATTTTCCCCACCAGATGTATTCATCAGAAATGTCTGGCAATGTGGGTCAGTTCATTTTTCCCACCGGATCTATTCATCAGAAATGTCTGGCAATGTGGGTCAGTTCATTTTCCCCACCAGATCTAATCATCAGAAATGTCTGGCAATGTGGGTCAGTTCATTTTTCTTGACAGATATATTCATCAGAAATGTCTCGTAAAGTGGTCAGTACATTTTTCTCACCGGATCTATTCATCAGAAATGTCAGGTAAAGTGGTCAGTACATGTTCCTCAACAGATCTATTCATCTGAAATGTCTAGCAATGCGGGTTAGTACATTTTTCTCACCAGTTCTATTCACCTGAAATGTCTGGCAAGGAGGGTCAGTTAGTACATTTTCCTCACCAGGTCTATTCTTCGGAAATGTCTGGTAAAGTGGTCATTTCATTTTTCTCACCAGATCTATTCATCAGAAATGTCTGGCAATGTGGGTCAGTTCATTTTCCCCACCAGATCTATTCATCAGAAATGTCTAGCAATGTGGGTTAGTACATTTTTCTCACCAGATCTATTCATTTGAAATGTCTGGTAAAGTAGTCAGTACATTTTTCTCACCGGATCTATTCATCTGAAATGTCTGGCAATGTGGGTCATTTCATGTTCCCCGCCAGATCTATTCATCAGAAATGCCTGGCAATGTCGGTCAGTTCATTTTTCTCGACAGATAATATATATTCATCAGAAATGTCTGGCAGTGTGGGTCAGTTCATTTTTCTCACCGGATCTATTCATCAGAAATGTCCGGTAATGTGGGTCAGTACATTTTTCTCATCAGATCTATTCACTTGAAATGTCTGATCAGTAGGTCAGTACATTTTCTTCATCAGATCTATTCATCATCATCAGAAATGTCTAGCACAAACACGGATCAATTACTGAAACTCGATATTTGGGCTTCGAGGATATCGAACCGTGTTTTGGCCTTGAAAACTAGGCATCAATAGTTTTTAGTTCATTATTTCCATAATATACCGTTGGAATCGTTCGGAAAAAAATGGCCCTTCCTCAAAATTTAATATTTAAGGTTTCATGGTACGTATAATAATAATAATAAAATACCTTTGTCCGCTGCGCCGTACGCCGTGATGGGCCAATTAGCTTTGACCGATTTTTTTTTTATATAAATAAGGAGTGGCCTCTAGTGTTCACACCAGACCTTTTCTGTCAGTATTGTTGAAAACTTTTCTAACATTGCTCTATGTTGCGGCTACTTTACCGCGGGATAAACATTTTCGAATCTATTCGAAGGAGTATATTTCTGTCTTGTGGTGACAGCTAGGCGTTGCCCGCAAAGGAACATCGACTCACTGTCAATATGAGAAACAAATTTACCTGGGGCTTGATGCCCCCACGTACCGAATCCCTGAGCTGATGGTGTTAAACGTAAAACCAAGCAACCTTCTTCGCTGCTTTGTTTGATACGATACAAACAAGGAAGGAGGGGGGAAGAAACAAGGAAGGAGCAGGACCCCACCTTGTAAATTACATATCCAAAGCTTATGCAACTTAAACATTATTAAAAATTCATGATGGAGTCCTCAAGAGCAAAAGATTCCGGAGGTAAACTAGTCTTTCCAGCCGCCTCGGATCTCCGGGGGAGGACTGTTCTTGGGGATTCTAACATGACATATATTCAACAAAAATATCAAAAGCAAGATCAATATCACTGCCAGCAACATCGCAGAGAAGATAAACTTAGGATAGGAACCTGGAATGTGAGAACACTTAAACAAATTGGAAAACTTGAAAACCTCAAAATGGAGATGGAGAAAATGAAAATGAACATTGTAGGCATCTGTGAAACGATAGAGGATATATATGGACGGGGAACTATAGGCTAATACATACAGAGTCAGATAGAGGACAAACGGGAGTTGCATTCCTATTAGATGAGAAAATGGGGAACTTGGTTGACAGCTACCTACAAGTAAATACAGGAATTATTATGATAAGATTAAGAACAAAACCTAAGAACACTGTCATAGTCCAAGTCTATATGACCACATCAGCAGCAACTGAAGAGGAAATCGAAACTATGTATTATAAGATAGAGGAGACCATAAAATATGTGAGAGGAGATGAAAATCTCATAGTAATGGTAGATTGGAATGCGGTAGTTGGTGAACAGCAAACAGATAAAATAACGGGTAAATTTGGTTTGGGAAGGAAAAATGAAAGGTGAGAGAGATTAATTGAATTCTGCCATAAACAAAAACTGACAATTGCTAACACGTTATTTGAACATCATAAGAGGAGGCATTACACGTGGAAAATGCCAGGAGACATAAAAAGATTTCAGCTAGATTACATCATGGTAAAACAAAGATTCCGAAATCAAATAAAAGATTGTCGAAGTTTTCCCGGAGCTGACATAAATAGTGATCACAATCTAGTAATGATGAAATGTCAACTAAAATTCAAAAAGATTT
This sequence comes from Pachypsylla venusta, assembly GCA_012654025.1. Classification (NCBI taxonomy): domain Eukaryota; kingdom Metazoa; phylum Arthropoda; class Insecta; order Hemiptera; family Aphalaridae; genus Pachypsylla; species Pachypsylla venusta. The sequence continues at coordinate 9,107,499 of CM022878.1, read as the reverse complement.
TAAAAAGAAAGAATAATAAGAACCGAACAGATGTAACAAAACTCATAAAAATAAAGAAGTACAGATGAGATATGAGAAGGAATCTGATCATATAATTCTGATAGGGGAAGGGGAAGGACCGATGAAGACTACATTTTGAGCTCTTGGGAAAACATTAAAATAAATCTGGGTGCAAAAGCGAAAGAAATTCTTGGGTATCAAAGAAATGACATAAAAAAACCGTGGATAACAGGAGAAATAATATCACTGATAGATCAACGAAGACGTTTGAAGAATGGGTCAACAGAAGCTGAAAGGAGCGAATACAGAAGACTGAAATGCCTGATAACACATGCAGAAAAGCCAAAGAGTAGAGGAATTGGTAAAACAAGGAAATGTAGATCTAGCCTATAAAATAATTAGAAAGTACTTTGAAGTAAAAGAACCAAGAGTAAGAAATATTAAAAACAAATTGGGGGATAAAATGCTAATCAGAGATCAAGAAATAGTGGAACGCTGGAAACAATATCTAGAAGAATTGTATGAGGGTTATGAGGAGGTAATGTATATTGAAGATGAAAATGAAGTAGATCCAGACAACTTAGGCTACCCTGTTCTTAAATTCGAATTCGAACTAGCTGTGAAACAACTAAAAAACAATAAAACACCTGGAACAGACAAGATTAACGCTGAACTCCTAAAATGCGCAGGTGAGAATATAAAAGAAATACTTTACGACGTAATTTGCAAAATATATGAAACTGGAAAGATACCGAAAGATTTCTCTCAAAGCAACATAGTGTTGATCCCCAAAGCATCAGGGGCAGATGAATGCAAAAACTTTAGGACTATAAGCTTAACATCACATGCTTCAAAAATCTTGACAAAAATAATAAATAGAAGAATTGAAAATATAAGCGAGGAATATCTATCGGACGATCAATTTGGTTTTAGAAAAAATAGGGGAACCCGTGAAGCCATACTATCCCTCAGAATGATCATAGAAAAAAGAATGTCTACAAATAAGAAAACTGCTATCGGTTTTGTCGACCTGGAAAAGGCATTCGATAATATAAATTGGAAAAAAATGTTCGAACTACTAAAAAAACTAGGAATAAATTACCGAGAAGAAGAATCTTATTCAACCTCTATAGAGAACAAACAGCAACTATAGAGATTGGGGATCGTATAGAAGAAGTAAAAATAGAAAAGGGCGTTAGACAAGGCTGTGCCCTATCACCAGTGTTATTTAATTTATACATTGAAGAAGCTATAATAAATCTTAGGGATAATGATGAGCTGGGAATCGAAATTCAGGGGAAGAAAATCATGATGTTAAGATTTGCAGATGATATTGCCATACTCGCCAGCGACGAAAAAGAACTAGAAATTATGTTAAAAGAAATGGAAAGTGTTTTGAAGGAATACAACATGAAGATAAACAAAAAAAAAGACAAAGGTTTTGGTGTGTGGGAATGGAAACGTATATAACTTAGTGAAGACGAGATCAAAAGGGTGAAGGAATTTACATACTTGGGGGGGGGGGAAATAACAGANGGGGGGGGGGGGGGGAAATAACAGAATATGGAAAAAGCAAATGTGATATAAAAAGTAGGTTAACACAGGGTAAGATGGCTTTCAATAATAAATGGAATTTATTGTGCTCAAAAAAGATTAATCTAGAAGTAAGGAAAAACTTCCTAAGAACTTATGTTTGGAGCACAGCACTCTATGGATCCGAAACATGGACAATATATGAACGGGAGAAAAGGAGGCTAGAAGCGTTTGGTGTTATCGAAGAATGATGGGAATAAAGATAAAATAACTAATGAGGAAGTATTGAGAAGAATGGGAAACCAAAAAATAATAATGGAGAACATAAGAAAAAGAAGAGATCAACTAATAGGACACAACTTAAGACATGAGGGAATAGTGAATCACATACTGGACGCTGGAATAGGGAAGAAATCTGTACGAGGAAGACCTCCACCAAAATATTGCTCACAAATAATGGAGGATGTTGGGTGCGGGTCTTTTTACGAGATGAAGAGGCTTGCACAGCAACGAGATGAATGGAAAGCTGCATCAAACCAGTTTAACTACTGATAACTACATGATGATGAAACATTTTCGTGCTCCTGTATTTACTAGTAGTTCTGTGTGTAGACTCGAATAACACCAAACACTTTGCTTGATTTCTGGGCTTCTGGTGCACATCATATCGAATGAATGGCTGGTCAAAAGTAATTTCTTCAACCCAGTATTTCTGTATTATGGGGCAAACGCAATGTATCAATATGCCATATTGTGTTGTCTAACAAGTTTGAAATTTAAAATTTAAGTTTTAAATATTGCTATAGGAGGATCCAAAGCAGATAAATTTCATTGTATTTAAATTTATTGTTGATTTGATGCTATTACCTTTATTTTAAAGTTAAGTGGCGCGACAAGCATTGTGACATCTAGCCGTAAAGTGGGGTGAATAGGATCATTTTTCAACTTTGAAAGCCTGTATCTTTGTGATTTTTTTTTTGTGAAGGTTCTCCGACCTTCAGTTTGGACACATTTTTAAAAATACTACCTTGATCCTATTCACCTGCGAGTCAGGACAATATGATCATCTACTTACTTCTATTTATTGAACCGGGTTTAGCTCTCTTCAGGTTAATAGGATCACAAAACTTGTTTTTAAAAAAGTTTCAAAACAAAATTACGAAGAAAATGATACCAAAATGACCTTTTTGGGTTAAAGGGGGTTACAAATGTGTATTTTTTAAGAAAATAAGAACTTAAAAATGTACTTAAATCTAAGAAAGTCTTACTTTCAGTCTTGGGAGTAAATATCTTGATCTTTGGAGGCAGCCAATAAGATAAATAGGTTAATAATAATACACAACAACAAAAACACTGACATATTGCAGGATAAAGCTTTAATAGGCACTGCTCCTATTTACTCCAATGTTTTTTTTTTATATTTTTAATGTTGATCCCATTCACCACAAATTTTCAAAAAACAAGGCCTTTCAAGAAAAAAATCCTTTTGGGGCCCAAATATTTATCAAATCATTATTTGGATGACTGCTACGTATTCTGCACAAAATTTAAATTAGGAAAGTCATTTTCTGAGTCTACCAATATTTTCCATAAGGGGTCTTATGGAGAACTTTTTCCAGGGTACATTTTTGGTGGTGTTCATAGGGTGATACATAATTATCCACAGGGTGAAGAGGAGGCGTCATAGAAAAATAAAATAAATGGCACGGAACACCGTACTAGACTTTCTCTTCCTTAATCATTCCATCAGACTACCACCGAATGCAGATGTTGTTCTTCTAAAGTTTTAAGTTTTTTAGTTATATATTTTAGTTATTGTTATATTTCTATTTTCTGTTGATGTTGACCATTCTTTTAAAAAGATTTTGCAGCCTTCGGCTGCGGA
>CM022878.1:9072982-9091803 GCA_012654025.1 Pachypsylla venusta | reverse complement strand
AAGATTCACCTCAGTTCAAGATAGTGTGCAAACATTTTCACACCCAGGCACGAATTAATAATAATTCGATAGAACAACGGAACTTTTCACTTATTAAGATTCACCTCAGTTCAAGATAGAGTGCAAACTTCTCACTCCCAGGCACGAATTAATAATAATCCGATAGAACAACGGAACTTTTCACTTATCAAGATTCACCTCAGTTCAAGATAGTGTGCAAACATTTTCACACCCAGGCACGAATTAATAATAATTCGATAGAACAACGGAACTTTTCACTTATTAAGATTCACCTCAGTTCAAGATAGAGTGCAAACTTCTCACTCCCAGGCACGAATTAATAATAATCCGATAGAACAACGGAACTTTTCACTTATTAAGATTCACCTCAGTTCAAGATAGTGTGCAAACATTTTCACACCCAGGCACGAATTAATAATAATCCGATAGAACAACGGAACTTTTCACTTATTAAGATTCACCTCAGTTTAAGATAGCGTCCAAACATTTTCACTTCCATGAATTCAATGTCGAGTTTACCATGCCAAAAACGTTTTGGAATGGTAAACCGTTTTGGAACGGCTTCTGTCCGTCTGTATGTAAACATTTTTTCTCAAGAACAGCACGTGCTATACCTAGACTTGAAAATTTGGTGTCTATTTATATCAATGTTATACATATTATTATTAATTGTTTATTGTGTTCAAAAATCGTTGTGGTTGTTGACACATTACAATTATACCCGAAAAAATAATAAATAAATTAGAATAACTGATAAATAATAATTAAACCTGCAAAAAATATTGTATAAATTAGAATATCTGAAAAAATAGTAAATAATTTGGAACAGCTGTAAAAAAAAAGTATAAATTAAAATACCTGTAAAAATACGTATAGGTAGTTAAAAAAATAAAAAAGTAATACATAGAATGTATATTAACTATAAATTATATTAACTTTGTATTAACTATAAATTTATAGTTAATAAAAAATAATACATAGAATTAACTATAAATTTATTAACTATTAACTATAAATGTATTAACTATAAATTTTAAATTAAATGTAAATATTACTCATTTTTTTTTAATAAATTTTTTAAACTCAATTTTTTAACTAAATTTATTTAAACTAAAAAACTAAATATAAATTACTTTTTTATAATAAAAAGTAGGTATATTTATAATAAAATAATACAATAAAAAAAAAAAAAAAATACATATTAGAATGCAAAATCACTTCTTATTGAAACTGATTATACTCTTGGGCTTTTTTTACCGTTTTTTATGGGATTTCACGAGTCTGTGGCATAAAAAGAAAACGGTAAGTGCTAGAGATTGAAATTTGGTGTCTTTTCAGATTAATTTTATTTACAATGACTGTGCCATGACATTTTTTAAATGCATTCCAATATAAATCTCGTGTGATGTTCACACCAGATTTATATTGATGTTAGAATCGACAAAAATCGCTCACACTAAAAAATTAATGTTTTTCAACTTAGATTTTTTTTTAAAAAAAAATAAGTAATCGGAATTAGTTTTTTAGTCGCAATATACATATTTTCTAGTTGGCACTCGACAGATCATATTTCCAATGGTGAGATTGGATTCATCATTTTCTATGACCTTGAGTGGTAAGTAGGTTTACAATACCACTAACTTTCTCATACAAACTTTTAAAAGTAAAATCCGATAATTGAATGAAGTTTAATTGATTGAACGTTTCACTCTTGTGTTTGTGGATTTTATTACTATCCCAAAGGATTGAAGAGAGAGAGAGAGAGAGAGAGAGAGAGGGAGAGAGAGGAGAGATTTACTGCCTGGACATTAAAATGTTGTTTGATCATATCGATTGTTTCGTTAGAGAAAGAATGTAAAAGTACTTTGCGTCAATTTTGATTTGTGAATGTCAATTAATGGAAATGACCGTCCCTTGCTGTTGTTGAAAATGTAAATTTGGACCGTGAACAATGATTTGGGCTTCCTCGTCTTTGATGCTTGGAGCAAGCATCCCTAACCCTTTAGGTTAATCACGCTTGATTCAGTCAATTGACTCAAGATTTTCATCAAAACAGCCACTGGGTCTAGCCAAATCTCAATATTCATAAAACATAGCTTTTATTCATATTTTAGTATCTTATTGGAATGCAAGTTATTCGTATTATTTTATTCAAACTTTAGAGGTTTTATAAGTTATGGCAATATATGAAAAAAAGTTAAATGAAGTCAAGGAATGCTTTGTCATGGATTTTAGCCTTGTTGGAGAAAAAGAACAAACTTTATCCCTTTCTGTATCTACATCTCTTCTTTAAAAATATGTAAAGTGGAAAAAATACTTATCTCTTTCCCGGACACTGCTGTAAAAACTTTCGCCCTTGCCAACAAGCTTAAAGTTATTAATTTATTTCTGCTTGAAATCGTTATACAGGGAGGACAGCATTTTAAAATATCCGTGGCGATTGATAAATAAAGTCCGTTAAGCATTGCTTTTAGGATATACGAGTATTAGGAATAGTTTTCATTGTAAAAAAAAGCTCTGCCAATGTGACACTTGTGTTTATTATTTTACTAGCTTAAGAAAATATTACCCTCCCCTAAAATTTCTGGGGCATATACATAAACACTAAATATGATATACATACCAAATTTCAAGACTCTGACTCTTACTATTCTCTTTTTCGACTGCATCAGGATTAATAAAAACCACTATAAAGTGGTAAAAACCACCAGCCGTATATTTGATTGCACCCAAAATTTCGGAGCATAATTAAACCTCAGATGAGACCTATATACCAAATGTCATCCAAATTGGTCGCAGCTAAGTGGTAAAAGTGCCCGTCACGGCATACGGCGAAAAAACGGTTTCTTTTTTATTCGATTTTTGGATTCTACGTACCTTGAAACGTAAAATATAAAAATTTGAGGGGGGTGTTTTTTTCGTGCCGATTCCAAAGGTTCATTATTGAAAATAAGAAATCAAAAATGAGTTAATAATGTGGAAAACGAATGGTCATATAAGATTAACGATCCACAGACACTGGCGGATTTTAGGTAAACTAGAAAATTAGTATAGATACAGTACATTTTGACAATTTTTTTATCCCCAGAATTCATATGATCTAAAACTTTCAACTTTTTATTTTAAAGGTATGCCTCAAGAACGTGCTCAAGGGCATAATAAAGCTTCTGCGAGGCATCTTTTCATTTCAAGTTAATTTACCTGATACGTATCTCGTATGTATAGGTATTTCTAATTACTCCTCTATGGCCATAAACCTTTTTGGGATGCTCCGAACGACCAAGACCAGCGCAGCGCCTGTTAGTCATTTTATGAAATGACTAGGCATTCTATATAATGTCTAACTTGTTATAAATCATAGTATAGAATGCGTATCTTCAAACTAAATTGGCCTAATTTCATATATTATTATTATTTATTGTGTACTACCACAAAGTTGGTTGTAGACACATTACCACAATAGGTAAATCTAATCAAACATTATCTGAAAAACCAAAAAAATATATATATTAAAAAAAAGGATCCTATATCCTGAAAAATAAAGAATTATTAAAAAAAAATAACTCTTAAACAAGATTAGTCATAGAATCTCTTCTATGCTGTAAGGGACAGATTCTAAGAGATCGTTTTCAGGCGAATTTTGAACTCTTTTGAATTACTCTTTCTCGCGGAAGGATTAATTGTTTTGTAAATTCGGATGCCCCTGTCCCGAAAAGATTGCCCAAAGAGTGGAAGGGACCAGAGAATTAATAATAAAAAATTTAAGGCGAGGATGGCCGTAAAACGTTCCGCAATCTCTCTGGTTGGAGGGAAGGGTAGTAAATACAATGATAAGCAATAATACAAAATAATATATTAGCATATATAGTGATGTAGGGTACCTACTTGAAATCAAAATAGTTCAAGATTTATGTAAACATTGAACATTGCAGACTCGCTGGCGATCGAACCTAAAATCTACTGGAATTGTATCCATTGAGATAACCACTAGAACACGGATAATGTGTTTGCCTCCATCCGACACGTGTCAGATACAATCCGACACGTGCAGCCATCATATTTCCTTCACCACTATAAAACCTTTACTCGATCATTTTATTTATGATGACATATTTTTCACTTTGATAGCTTCTGCATAAATTATTTCGGAGTTATGCAAATTTGTTTGTTTACTTTGGAATGACCCATAAAAGTCAAATATCTCATAATTTCTAATGAAAACTGTCAAAAGCAAGAGAAACCTGGCATCTGCAATTTCTGCCTTATGATTAATCTTAGCACAACAAACAAATATGAATATGACTCTGCAATTGAGTGAGCACTGAGATGATATGAATATCATTGTTTGGAATAGATATTTCTGATTTAAATATGAATATGACTCTGCAATTGAGTGAGCACTGAGATGGTATGAATATCATTGTTTTGGAATAGATATTTCTGATTTAAATATGAATATGACTCTGCAATTGAGTGAGCACTGAGATGGTATGAATATCATTGTTTTGGAATAGATATTTCTGATTTAAATATGAATATGACTCTGCAATTGAGTGAGCACTGAGATGGTATGAATATCATTGTTTTGGAATAGATATTTCTGATTTAAATATGAATATGACTCTGCAATTGAGTGAGCACTGAGATGGTATGAATATCATTGTTTTGGAATAGATATTTCTGATTTAAATATGAATATGACTCTGCAATTGAGTGAGCACTGAGATGGTATGAATATCATTGTTTTGGAATAGATATTTCTGATTTAAATATGAATATGACTCTGCAATTGAGTGAGCACTGAGATGGTATGAATATCATTGTTTTGGAATAGATATTTCTGATTTAAATATGAATATGACTCTGCAATTGAGTGAGCACTGAGATGGTATGAATATCATTGTTTTGGAATAGATATTTCTGATTTAAATATGAATATGACTCTGCAATTGAGTGAGCACTGAGATGGTATGAATATCATTGTTTTGGAATAGATATTTCTGATTTAAATATGAATATGACTCTGCAATTGAGTGAGCACTGAGATGGTATGAATATCATTGTTTTGGAATAGATATTTCTGATTTAAATATGAATATGACTCTGCAATTGAGTGAACACTGAGATGGTATGAATATCATTGTTTGGAATAGATATTTCTGATTTAAATATGAATATGACTCTGCAATTGAGTGAACACTGAGATGGTATGAATATCATTGTTTGGAATAGATATTTCTGATTTAAATATGAATATGACTCTGCAATTGAGTGAACACTGAGATGGTATGAATATCATTGTTTTTTTTATTTTAAGTTTAACGCAACCAATTTGCCTTACAAAACAAAACAATCCAGAACAATATCATTGTTTTGGAATAGATATTTCGGATTTCCAGCACAAATGAAATCATAGATTAACAGCCGTGGGGCTGGTTTGCAACAACTCGATATGAGTTCTTGATACTAAATACTCCTTACGGATAATGCGGTAGATTCTCCTTGCTTTCTGCATTGGTAATAGAAAAAAAATATCTTTTCCGACCCTGCCCTTTGTCGACACTTTTACGACCGGCATGGACTTGGGTACCTTGGAAGTATTCTTTTTATATCCACAGTAGCTTCTCCTTGCTTTCTGCATGGGTAATGGAAAAAATATCGTCTCTGACCCTGCCCTTAGTCGTTCTTTTACGGATGTGCTTGGGTGCCTTGGAGGTATTCTTCTTAAGTCCCCCTATCCAGAGGGACGTTATCACGGCATTACAATAATCACAGTATCACCTGGCTTTTATTGAACATTTACCTTATAAGTCTACTATAAGCTACTCAATTGTCCTCAAGAGGAAGAGATACCCCCAAACACAACCAGCCCAGCCCAAATAGAAAATTCGAAAAAAAATATTTTTAAAATTTCACTCCATTCCGGATTTGAACCCAGAACCTCTGGATGTATGGGGATTGAAAATCGAAAGAAGCTGTTGTTTGTTGCTAAAGTTTCTAACTTTCAAAATATATGTAATCTTGGTGGCTAATACTTGGTATGGGCCCCCAGGTTTCAATCACTGCAATATATTTACGTCACTACATAGTAATATGGCAGAGTTGCTTTCTTTATTATTTTACGCCATTGGTAGACTCGGCTCATGAGGAGGACACCCTACATGTAACATCTCATAATCTGAAGTATGACCTATTTTCATTATATAAATTAGGTTGTCATAATTGTATTGAAGAAATCACGTCGAATTTATCATGCCAAAACATTTTTTGAGGTACAAAGAGCCCAAATCTCGAGTTTCAGCCATTGGTCCATGTGTATGTATGTCCGCCTGTACACAAGATATCTCAAGAACGGTAAGTGCTAGAGACTTGAATTGGTATGTATGATAATTTTCTAAAAATGGAACTTGTCAAATCCTACCAAGATATTTCGTTCACAAAACACGGACCAATGGCTGAAACTCGAGATTTGTGCTCTATGTATCACGAAACGTATTTTGGCAAGGTGATCTCGACATCGAAAATTTTAGCCCTTTATACTCGTAGATAAGAAAAGTCTTGTGATTTTCACACCAGATTTTTTTATACATATACTAGCAGAATACGCCCGCTTCGCTTGGCGCCTTAGAGGCATGGCCGTTTATAGTTCCAACCCCCTTTTTTTCGCGATAAAAAGTAGCCTATGTCCTTTCCTAAAGTTTAGTCTATCTCCATACCAAATTTCATCAAAATCGGTTCAGTAGTTTAAGCGTGAAAGCGTAACATACATACACACATACATACAGACAGACAGAGTTACTTTCGCATTTATATATTAGTATGGATATATTTGAATTACATGAATCATCAGCTATGTTTCTCGCTTCATAAGGACACCCTCCGTGTTATCCTGTAGGTATAAAACTCCACACTTGTTGCGTGGTGAGAGTTTCATCATTACAAAAGTTTGTGAAGAATATATTTTGAACACCTCTGCGTATGAACACTATTCAGTGCGAGTGAAAGGAAACTTGCTTTGCAAAATTTAATACCACGAGTTTGTTTAGATCGTCACGACTTTGTTTTTAGAATAAAATCTCACTGATGTTTTCAGAAATCTCTTACGGTACCTGACACCCTGACCTACTCTTGCCTGGCTGGAGGACTTGTAAACTTTGTATGTTATTGTGAGAATCTTATTGAAAAGATAGCTCTGGACGATTATTTATGATTGTCGATCTTATGAATAGAGAAATCAATCCTAAAATAATAATACTTATATGAAACACACTCGTAATGTGTCGAAATTTCAATCTTCTTAACGTGAGGTTGATCCAGTCATTGATTTAGGATCATAACCGGGGGAACCGGATTTAATGATTTACTGAATCAAGTCAAGTCTAGTTTTGATTTCACAATTTTTTCAAAGACTTCTATATGTATCGCGATAACTTCGGTAGCTTTGTTCGATTTTGTTGCATGAAATCGGCATGACCTTGTTGGATGATAAAATGGCCATTTAATCTGAGTGAGGTCACAGTTCACAGAACTATACTCGTTAATATACCTATGGTAACTGCCTTGAGTTTTCTAATTATAAAGTGGATCATTTTATGATTTTTCTTTGGCTTAACGTCTCTTTAACTACTATTTAGTATGCATATGGTAAGCTTGTGCCTTGAGTTTTCTAATTATAAAATGGATTATTTTTATGATTTTTTTTTGGCTTACTCTTTAGCATCTATTTAGTATATCTATGGTAAGCTTGTGCCTTGAGTTTTCTAATTATAAAGTGGATTATTTTTATGATTTTTTTTTTTTTTTTTTGCTAAACGTCTCTTTAACATCTATTGGCCATTCGGGACGTTCTTTTGAGTTTACAGAACTACTTAGTACCTATGATTAGAAGTCGCATTTTCTGCCCATGCTTAGTGTTTTCTATAATTATAAATTATTTTATGATTCTGCAATCAAATATTAAATTCATTTTAAATGTTTCTAAATAGTGATTCATTGCGATGATGACGGAGAGGAATATATTAGTGAGTATTGATTCACCAATGTGTCAGTGAATAAATTAAGGTAACGTACCTATTTTAATGAATAATTCAAAATCACCATTATTATCAAGATTTAAGAAAAAGGAGTTTTCGCTACCGTCGGGCCTCTAGTCATACTGTTTATCTTGAGATGTAGCGGACTTATGTTTCTTTCTTGATTCCACATTCACGACATGGTTCATTTACAACAAGACCAGGCCCAGATCTTCCGATAAGAAATGGAAACAGTAAAGCACGAACCCAGCAAGTGACTGGCAATCAATTATTTTCCTGGTCTGGTCCAGTTAGTTTGTTATCTTCAAGTACAATATTATTGTTCCGTTTAGTCCTCATGCAGGCACTTCATTTGGTTTTTGCTCTGTTACTCTCATAAATTGTGAACATATTTCCTAATGATAAGTAAACACTATAAGAATACATATATGGCTAAGTGAAAGGACTTATTTAATTTGGATGATCATTCATTAGAAAAGTCCAGACGGAGTTTTTAGTAAAGTAGGTTACCAAACCTTCGGCTTTTGGCAGGTCGTGTCCTTGTTTTTGCTTGTCAAGTGTCAAATCATCTGTATAAATATATCGTGCGCCGAGATGTCTTCATGTGGGTTGAGGTGATTTTCAGAGTGTAGAGCTCTGAAAAGTATGGGCAGCAGTTCTAAGTTTATGTGCGACAATAATTGGGCGGAGCGAAGCGTAGCCTTATACTCCCTACAAACTGCAAACTTTTGTTACCCTACTCCTCCGAAACTACTCAACCAATTTTTACCAAATTTTTTTCTTCATATTCTGCATAAACCCAAGGGTGCATATATCTATTTTCAGAACGATATCTTTAACCATTTCCGATTTTTTGTCCGATTTTCCGATTTTTTACCAAATTCAGAGAGTCATGATCCGATATCTTAAATTTTGTCGCGACAGCATATCAACTCATAACGAAAAAGTTTTAGGTGGCTTCTCAATACTTAATTTAGGACATAATTTACTAAATTTTGACAAACCAGTCCAGAGTTACAATTTCGAATCCGGGATCGGGCAAAATAAAATTTAGGAAATACTAATTGTTTAGTCAAAACGTTGAAGGATATCGAATATATATATATATATATACCCCCAAGGGTGCATACATCTATTTTCGGAACAATATCTTGAACCGTTTCCGATTTTTCGGCCGATTATTTTGCGTTTTAAATAGGACCTACTACTCAACGGCATGATGCAATCAAGAAAGGTGCGGTATTCTCAAAAAATCTTGTTTTAACGGAATAATGGAGCAATATGCTAAAGATTATGTGGTGCCCGAAAATTCGAGGTGAAACGGATGGCTCCGCCCGTTTTTGTCCACGGACACACCTAGTTTAGAAAACACTGAATTTCACATATACGTGATGGAACTCCTTAATAGGTACTTGTGTTTAATATCACAATTTGACATGTCTTGTTTTTTTCATGCGAAATGTTCTTCTGAAGAAAAAAAAAATCATCTGGTAACCCTAGATAAACTAAACTTTGAAAATAAAATATAAGTTGATCTTATTATTACAAAACTTTAATTTGTCTGAGTGACACATACAATCTCGGTAATACTTTATTTCTTGGAGAGACAATTTATACATTAGTGACATAAAGTTTGAAAGTTAAGGGAAAACTAGTTAAAAATAAGATTAAAACTATTTTTTATCATTTAAAAGGCGAAATGAAATTTACTCGTTAACATTACCTTTTGTTACTGAATCATCCGAACCCTACGATTGTCGGTTCTGAACAATTTTCGGTTCACAATTTTCATTGTCACTTTGACCAATGAAAGGTATATAAAATGACAAAAATACACTGATATTCGAAATATCCGCTCCGAGTTCCACAATGCATTCCACATAAAACTGAGCAAATGTTTGAACAGTTTCATAAAGAATGATGATGAGGTTCAAAGCACCCATTCAACTTTTTTTGGTATAAAATAATTTAAAATGGATGAAGATGATAAGGTGTTCACGTTAGTATTGTAGCCACTAGTAGATGAAGATGATAAGGTGTTCACGTTAGTATTGTAGTTACTAGTGGATGAAGATGATAAGATGTTCACCTTAGTATTGTAGCCACTAGTGGATGAAGATGACAAGGTGTTCACCTTAGTATTGTAGTTACTAGTGGATCAAGATGATCAGGTGTTCACGTCAGTATTGTAGTTACTAGTGGATCAAGATGATCAGGTGTTCACTTTAGTATTGTAGTTACTAGTGGATCAAGATGATCAGGTGTTCACGTTAGTATTGTAGTTACTAGTGGATCAAGATGATCAGGTGTTCACGTTAGTATTGTAGTTACTAGTGGATCAAGATGATCAAGTGTTCACGTTAGTATTGATGTAGTTACTAGTGGATGAAGATGATCCGGTATTGACGTTAGTATTGTAGTTACTAGTGGATGAAGATGATCAGGTATTGACGTTAGTATTGTAGTCACTAGTGGATCAAGATGATCAGGTGTTGACGTTAGTATTGTAGTCACTAGTGGATCAAGATGTTTAGGTGTTCACGTTAGTATTGTAGTTACTAGTGGATCAAGATGATCAGGTGTTGAGGTTAGTATTGTAGTCACTAGTGGATCAAGATGATCAGGTTTTCACGTTAAAGACAATTTATACATTAGTTAAAAAAAATCATTTTCAAAAAACAAAATATTGGCCCCTGGCCCTTCGGGGGGAGGGGGGGGAGGGCAGGGCCCCCAAATTGTTCGACATCGAAAAACCCTTAACACCAGCCATATCAATTTTATGTTTCTACAACAAACCGCTAAAAAGATAAAAAACATTTTCATAAAACAAAATATTGGGCCCCCTGGGCCCCCGAGGGGGGAGGCGGGCCCCTTAAATTTTCCAAAATCAAAAAGCCCTTAACAACAGCCATAACATATCAATTTTACGTTTCTACAACAAACCGCTAAAAAGATAAAAATCATTTTCATAAAACAAAATATTGGACCCCCTGGGCCCCCCGAGGGGGGAGGCGGGGCCCCCAACTTTTCCGAAATCGAAAATCCCTTAACACCAGCTATAACATATCAATTTTACGTTTCTACAATAAACCGCTAAAAAGATAAAAACCATTTTCAAAAAACACAATATTGGCCCCCTTGGGGCCCCTGGGGAGCCGAGGACCCCTAAAAACTATACAGCAAATATGCATGTCCTAAACATGTATACCCAATTTCATCAAAATCGGATGAAATTGTGGCTTGTATCGCGTGTCGCGTGACTAACAAACATACATATACATATACAAGTGCATTTCGGTATGTATACCGGGGTCAAAAGTGGAGTTCACTAACGTCCACAATAAAACGATGGCACCAATTTCAAGAAAAATAGTACAAAGCAGAAGTGAATACAGAGGCTAGGGGCAATTGCCCGTCTCTCCCCCCAGACCTGAAAAATTGTACGTCGAAAGGCTTAGATATACGAGAGATTTTGTCAAATTTTTAACGTCGAGAATTCAATATGCCTCAGAAAAGTGCTCAAGTATTAAGTGTCTAATTTGGTGTTTATAAATACTGTCAAATATAATTTGGATTCTCGATTTGGATACAAAGGGGTGAAAAAGCGTCTTAAAATATCTTCTCAAAAAGGTGGCGGGGTGTTGCCAACGAGAGTCGCTGTTTTAAAAAGTTGTATTTTTTTTCAAAAGAATAAATTTACAAAATTGGAACAATGAAATACAAAATAACATCCTCAGTTTTCTCTCTCGACTTCCTCATGGTTAGTTCTTGAAATTCGAGATCCCGCTAGGGAATGTCTTTGTCATGACCATAAAATAATTATTACAGAGAACACCCTTTGCATAAAATAATTATAATATACAGAGTGTTCGAAAACTTCCGGGACGGATTTTTTTATTTTTAATGGCTTATATGTAGATCTACCGCAATCTATTTGGGGTAGTTAAAATTTCTACAGGGTGTCTCAAAAGTGGGTATACAGACAACAACTTTCGATTTTTAAATTAAAACCCCCATTTTTTATTTCATATTCAAATTGTACGTCAAATTCTACACACAACGGACTCCTCACTCGATACTTTGATCAAACGGATTTAAAAAAGGAAAAAACCAATGGTACCACGAGATTCAGCATAAAAATCTTGACTGATTTGATGTATTACACTCCTGGTTTATTCCGAAGAAAAATCCATGATTGGGCGGGTTTGATCAGAGATCCGTTTGATCAAGTAGAACTTGACGTAAACTTTGAAAATGAAATAAAAAATAGGGGTTTCCATTTAAAAATCCAAAGTTGGTGTCTGTTTATCCATTTTTGAGACACCTTATAGAAATTTTAATTACGCCAAGAAATAGAAAATAAAAAAAATCCGTCCCGGGACTTTTCGAACACTCTTTTTTTTATTTATTTAGCTTAACGTCTCTTTAACATCTATCTGTTGGTCATTCAAAAAGGGGATTTTACCCTCCATTCGCTGGAAACTTGAAAACCAGCTACCCACATTGACCTCACACAGCCTGGGTTGGTCCGGGAAAATAGCCAGCATCACGAGGGCGCGAACCCACGTGGACATCCACATGGTACAACCTCGTTGGACGTTGCTTAACTTCAGTGATCTAACGGGAACTGGTGTATTCGACGTGCCATAGACGCTGCATAACCAGATATTTAAATACCCTGAATTAATGCGAAAGCGGTTCCGGGGCATAACTTTTATATAAAAAAATAAATTTAAATAAGTGTAAAATTGATGATAAGCAAAACGCTAGTTTTGCATCGCCAAGAAAAACAAAACGAGCGTGGTATATATAATAGATACATAAGTAGCGTGAGAACGATGCTGAATATATTCCGTACCACGAAAATTGAAAATCCCAAAACCGATATTTGTTATTACAACTCCCGCATAATATAAGCACTAAACCTCAGAGGTATTAAATTTATGTTCCGAGGTTGGATGTTAAACTTTAGAAGTTAAGTCGGGGAAATAAAATAAGACATTTTGCCCTGCATGACCAAAGTTGTATGCAGTTCGATAGGGTGGAAACAACTAAAACAGAAACTTAATATTGATTAGTTTTGTAAAGTTTTATTTTAATGCACTTTCTCAAAGTTAGGGTCATGTCATATTCGTAATTTATCTTCCGTCATATCTAAAACTGGAACCAAATCACTGTCACACATGTCGCACGTGTGATACCATGAAGAGTTAATAAAACTCTTCATGTTATCATACGTGCGACCTGTGACATCATCGACATCATCGTTTGTAGCGAGTATAAGGCTACGCTTCGCTCCGCCCAATTACTTATTTGCAAAACTGAAATCTGAGCTGCGTGAAAAAAAATTGGGAGTGATGAAGGGGTCGACTTTTTAGTCTTTAACTGTAAGAATATATTATACCTAGTTATTGCCGGGAATAGAGATGTTACTCAAAAGATATGAATAATGTACTGAATTCAAGGGAGAAGTTGGAACCACCCTCGTACATGGATGGGAGACAGCTCAGACACACCACATGATTAGCTGCTATTTAAAGAGCGAAACGGATAATAAGGTCCTGATAGTAATTGTAATACTAGGTGCCTGCAAATGGATAAATTTGAATTCATAGGGTAACCAGTTTTGCCTTACCTTTATTCCAAAGCGACTGTCATAACAAGCGTCCTTTGAAGTTAAGAAAAATCTATAGAAAAAAAAATGTAACACTAGAAATTTAAAAAAATAAATGTCTAAATTTTTACTTTATGTCACTATAACACGATTTTCTTCCAAAGACTTGAATATTAAACAGAACTCCACATTTAAGTACCTAAGAAAGTAGAACCTTGAAGAAAAATCTAAACAGAGGCATCAACGCTAGT
Organism: Pachypsylla venusta; assembly: GCA_012654025.1. NCBI lineage: Eukaryota > Metazoa > Arthropoda > Insecta > Hemiptera > Aphalaridae > Pachypsylla > Pachypsylla venusta. Next base: position 9,077,884 of record CM022878.1, on the reverse strand, counting down.
GACCGTCCTTTCCAGATGCAGTTAAAGCGCTTTTGTGTAGCAAGAAAAAATTCAAACCTGATGTTGGCAACTTAGAAGATGTGTTTGTTATAGCAATTGGTTTTCACAAAAAAACATGGCTAATAATACATTTAGCTAACTCGTACGTGAACAGATCAAAAGAAAACCACTCTTTGCGTAAATAACCAAGTTGACTTTATTAACGAACATTGACAGTAAAATTTTAAAAAGAATGAACAAAAATATAGCACAAAGAAGAACGGGTAAGTTTAATGTTCTCGGTTTGAATGATAGAGAAAGACTGAGCCTTGTAGATGAGTGGTTAATGGAAGTGGAATCTTATGAGTAAGGTGCAAGGATCAGATCTTTATGTTCCACAAAGAGGAGACTCTAACGACCCAAGAGTAGGTCTGGGCCTCTCATATCTCGTATGCACCAGTTAGACCTGCATGTTTGCTATGAATGAATGAAATTAAACCAATATTATTTTCTTCTTCTTTCTTCATTCAAAAATTATGCCGAGAGTTTGAAGGGGTTCCCAAACAATTAAAAGTAAAATCCGAAAAATACGCGTCAAGCTTTATTGATCATTTTGATTTCATGTATAATTATTATATTTTTTTAGAATTTTTCTATGAGTACAAAACTTCCCTAATTTTAGAAATAAGGAGGTAAAATAATATTTTTTTGACATGTCATTACTATAACCAAGTAGATTTTTAAAACATTTTAAGATTTAAAAAAAAAGGAACCATAAGCACTATTCAAGAGATCGAAATCAGACACTTGAAAATTTAGGCAAATTTCAATAAGCGCAGTGGGCACTGCGCCTGAACAATCCAAAGATTTGATACTCGAGTTATCAATCGAGTGTAACCTGATTTGAATTCATAGAACAGCTGCTAAACATTACAAGGGCCACTTCGCTAATTTGTAGTTGGAATGACAACTCACACTTGAGTAGATTTTTAAGATATGTCCCTAAAGTTCTGTTCATGTTGATTCCCTCGTGTTAGTTGCTTCACAATTCCTTTCTATTACTTTCTTAGTTGACAGATATTTAATTCTATCACTCAAACTTTCGTCACAATAGAACTTAAAATTGCGGTTAGACGAGATTGTAATTTCACACTGACGGAATATATTTTCAACTTTTAAGTTGCTAACTTAAAAGTTCTCTTTGATAAGTTTCTCCAAAAGTTGAAAAAACTCATCAAATTTGTTTTTTGAGACAGTCAGGTTTTATGACGGAATTTAATTAAATTGACGGTTTTGGCCTCTTTTTGGCGGTTTTTGCGAATCTGCCCAATAAATAAATGCTGTTTCTTTGTGTTATTATATCACAACGTTGGTGCTCACTGGAGCATTGTTAGGATTTTCCCAATATCAATCATTATCCAATTCCTTTGAATTGTTCTATTTACCTAAAATGCTGGCACAGGATTGCTATGCGCATTTATCTCCATAGCTGCTCATTGTCCTCACGAGGCTGAGTGCCCCCGAAAACATCCAAACCACAAATTTTTGACCCCGCCAGGATTCGAACCTAGGTCTTCCGAGTGCAAGACTAGTGCAGTGACCACTGAGCAATGGAAATCTGCCCAATAGGAAACGGTAAGAGCTAGAACTTGAAATTTGTTACCTATTCATATCAATTTCATGCATAAAATGAGCATTTACACTGTTGGTTTGAAAAAAAAAAAAAAAAAAAAAAAAATTCCACCGTTGTCGATTTTTTGCCGCTTTTTAGCATTTCCATGTATATGATCAGAGAGTTTTAGTGTTTAAATTTGGCCTACGGAAACCATATGTAATATTTCTGAGTACTTTCAAATCAAATGCATCCTGGTTGTGGAAAAAATGGGATCATGTGGAATCGAAATCAAAAATAAATAGAATTCCATGCAGGACAGTTAACCCGTTCCGAATTTTATAGATATACTAAAATATATTTTAAGGTATGTAATCTAATATTATTTTTCTAAAAAATAGCCTTAGATATTGATATAATTACCTATGTCAACCTACTTTCTTAAAATATAATATGTTACTCAACCTAAACAATGTATAGTAAAAATAAAAGAATGATGCTAAATAGAAACTAATTAATAAAGAACGAAAAGACGCATTGTATTATTTTTGTTGCATGTACAATTAACAGCGATCATTTAGAAACCACTTCCCAGACTCCTTGCAAATACTCAGTAGGTCAAAAATCTTTATATCTCTTAAGGGGAGAAGTCCTAAATTTTTACCGGGAAACTTTTATTCTTGTGGCTAAGAACCGGTTTTTGAGCTAAGAGGGCATTGAAAGCTCTACACTAAGAAAACGAGCGAATGATATTGAAGTTGTTAGATCCAAAGATATAGATCTAATTGTTACCCATTTAATCATTCACTGAATTTCATTTGATTGATTTGAAACCTTTTTTTCTTCGAAAGTCATTCACTGGCGGCTGCTCCTTAAGGTCAAAAGGGCTCACTCCCCCCCCCCCAAAAAAANCCCCCCCCCCCCCAAAAAAAAATACAAGGTTCGATAGTGAAACCTTGTTCGAATGTGCTACTCATAACATTAGGAATTCCGCGACATGACCCGGATGGCGTTGAGTTGGTATGCCCAAGAAAAAGTTGAATATCTCCGGAACGAGGAGAGCACTAATGATAATTTTTACGGCACTAACCAGCACTAACGATAGAGCTCACAAAAACATGGAAATTCTGACATGACCCGGCCAACTTAACGTACCTAACTTTTGCAACGCCAAGAAAGAAAAAAAATGAGCCTGCTAAATATATAGTTTGTAGGTATCTTTACTTTCAATTCTGACCCTTTTTAACTAAACTTTGTAAATTTTTCTTTTCATATTCGTCGTTGGCATGTGCATTAGATGAAGTTTAACTTTTATCTTACATTAGTCCGTCAATGGGAATGCCTTTTATAGGACCCGAAAAATTGTCAAACAATACGTAAGGAATTTACACCAAAACAAGCTATTTTCCATGTTAGTGTATACTTCTTCATATTATTATGCTTAATTTTTTGTGGGTATCATGGCATTATTTCAAAGCATTATAGCTGAAACTTAATAATTATCTCTACCCCTTGTCCCTGTTAAAAAAGAGAGAGAGGGAAAATAGAAAAACATTTTTTTTTTTCAGTTTCAACCCGACCAGGATTCTAACCCGGTGCGTCCCAGGTAAAAGCTCTGCATGATGAACACTGCCAGAGAAACGTCATCTGCAGTAATTCGTTTTTTCCATTTAGGTAAGCTTCTTCGGATTAAGTAGATGAAAAACTTTTGTTTAAGGAAATTTCATAATCTCAACGTTATTAGCTACATTCTTCTTCTTCTTCTTCTTCTTCTTTATCCAACTCTATTTGCCGTTGCTCTCCTTAATTCTACCATGCCACAACTTTTTTTCGGTGCCTACTCTCCCTTGCTGTAACACTTTCCTGGCACGGTAATCCTATTACCGTATTACACGGTAATCCTATTACAATAATGATCTCTCATCATGGGCTTGAAACAGAGGTTTTTAAAGGCTGCATATGTGCATACCCTTCCTAACACCAAACATTCTGTGTTTACACGGACTTAGGACTGTCACCTAATGAAGCTATTTTGCTTCCCTCGGTAGCCACATTAATAGACGTTACATTGTGACGCCTTTTTAATTTTAACAATTGAATTCCTAACAATACGATTCGTATTTTAGATTGTGACGTGTCGTGAGAAGATGTTAATAGATGGGCATTTCAACGCAATTTACCCCCGCCTGACGGGGATAAATGCGAGCATATTATACAATATTTGATATAGCATTTTTAATATGCCTATTTTTGTAAACAAAACATTATTTAACTATGTTTTAAGTCACCCTCAGTTGTGAAGTGTGTGTGTAAAACTGCAGGATTTTGGATCTTTTATGAACAATAAAGGATAGGTATAATTAACTCGGAGTTAATTATACCTATCTTTTACAAAAAACCAACAACATTGTGAGATCCCCAGAGTACAAATCTCGAGTTTGAGACATTTGTGTCTGTTTATGAATATTATGTCTCAGGAATGGTATAATTTGTCGTCTTCTTTGTATATATGCTTCACATACATACCAAATTTCAAGCCTGCCTGAGGCCTGTCGTTCTCTTTCCAGGCTGGATTCGTTAAACCTGCCAAAAATCGTCCAAAACCGGCAGCGCGTGGTAGATTGGTCTTCAACCAAAAGTGCCGTATTGAATTCCATGCATATAAATTGATATGAATAGTCACCCATTTTCAATCTCTAGTTCTTACATTTTTATTTCGTTAAAACACCTTGAAAACAGATTTTCTTGAAATCACCAAGAGTGGGTTCGATTTAAACCAAAAGTGCCATTTTCGATTTCATGCATAAAATTGATATACATAGGCACCAAATTTCAATGACCACCGTTCTAATTATTTTAGACGAGAACCGCCAAAAAGCGGTCCAAGTAATATGAATAGACACCAATTTTAAGTAGGATTAATTAAAACCGCTAAATAGCGAAGAAAAACCTTGAACAGTAGATTTGATTTTAACCAAAAACTTCATGGTTTGATATGAACTAAAAGCTTCATGGTTTGATTTTAAACAAAAGCTTCATGGTTTGATTTCAAACAAAGGCCTCATGGTTTGATTTTAAACAAAAGCTTCATGGTTTGCTTTGAACCAAAATCTTCATGGTTTGATTTGAACCAAAAGCTTCATGGTTTGATTTTAAACAAAAGCTTCATGGTTTGATTTCAAATAAAGGCCTCATGGTTTGATTTTAACCAAAAGCTTCATGGTTTGATTTTAAACAAAGGCCTCAAGGTTTGATTTTAACCAAAAGCTTCATGGTTTGCTTTTAACCAAAAGCTTCATGGTTGATTTTAA
>CM022878.1:9034614-9071426 GCA_012654025.1 Pachypsylla venusta | reverse complement strand
AATTTAAAGTCATTAGGTATTTCGAAGAACGGAAGAATGGATAGCGGGGCCCAAAATAGATTTCATATCTTTTTTGGGGTGATGACTTGGCGGGGAATTTTTATAGCACGCAGTGGTATTTTTGGGGGGATCTCATAACTTTTTGTAACAAGAAAATATGTATTTATATAATGGTAAAAGGGCAGAGCTCTATAGCTCTTACCAATCCCCTTTTAAACAGGATATCTGATAACCACTAAAATCGGAACAAGCATGACATACATCACCAAATTTCAAGTCTCTATAGCTCTTACCAATCCCCTTTTAAACAGGATATCTGATAACCACTAAAATCGGAACAAGCATGACATACATCACCAAATTTCAAGTCACTATAGCTCTTACCAATCCCCTTTTAGACAGGATATCTGATAACCACTAAAATCGGAACAAGCATGACATACATCACCAAATTTCAAGTCTCTATAGCTCTTACCAATCCCATTTTAGACAGGATATCTGATAACCACTAAAATCGGAACAAGCATGACAAGTTTCCAGCGAATGGAGTATAAAACCCCGTCTCGAATAACCAATAGATGTTAAAGCAAAAACCAAGTTGTGATAGTTTTCCATACTTGATACTTGTGAGAAGAAAGCTTAGGTACATTAAGGTTTGAGCACAAAGCACAACATAACATAAAGCTTTGATTGCAGTCTGTATAATGCAGAAAGCATACAAAGGTTTGAAAATGGAATTATTTTTGTAGACTATACATTTGATTGAGCTTTTAACAGGATTTCCAAATGTAAGAACCAAACTATTCTAAACGTAGCGACCCTATTGTTTGCTTCCTTTGATTACCTGAGAAGATAGTTTATGTTCATCCCCTCTACTATATTTATTCTCAATTAATTTCAATCAAATTTTTTCGTGAAAGTAAAAATGCACATTTTGAAAACAATGTTTTGCTGCTCTAAAGAGGAATTATACCTTTTCTTGTCAATTCGTTAGTAGGACACACATCAATAATGATCCCCAATTAATGTTAGTTGAATTCAAAATTCCAATCTCAAAGTTAGATTTAAGTTAATCCACAATTAATATTATTTGAATTCAAATTCCATTCTCAATGTTAGTATAAGTTAATCCACAATTAATATTAGTTGAATTCAAAATTCCAAACTCAAAGTTAGATTTAAGTTAATCCACAATTAATATTATTTGAATTCAAATTCCATTCTCAATGTTAGTATAAGTTAATCCACAATTAATATTTGTTGAATTCAAATTCCACTCTCAAAGTTAGATTTAAGTTAATCCATAATTAATCATATTTGAATTCAAAATCCACTCTCAAAGTTAGATTTAAGTTAATCCACAATTAATATTAGTTGAATTCAAATTCCACTCTCAAAGTTAGATTTAAGTTGACCCATAATTAATATTATTTGAATTCAAAATCCACTCTCAAAGTTAGATTTAAGTTAATCCACAATTAATATTATTTGAATTCAAATTTCATTCCCAATGTTAGTATAAGTTAATCCACAATTAATATTATTTGAATTCAAATTCAACTCTCAAAGTTAGATTTAAGTTAATCCACAATTAATATTATTTGAATTTAAATTCCATTCTCAATGTTAGTATAAGTTAATCCACAATTAATATTATTTGAATTCAAATTCCACTCTCAAAGTTAGATTTAAGTTAATCCACAATTAATATTATTTGAATTCAAATTCCACTCTCAAAGTTAGATTTAAGTTAATCCACATTTAATATTATTTGAATTCAAATTCCACTCTCAAAGTTAGATTTAAGTTAATCCACAATTAATATTAGTTGAATTCAAATTCCATTCTCAAATTAGATTTAAGTTAATCCACAGTTTATTAATATTAGTATAAATTCCATTCTTTCTCCGTCTCGAATGACCAATAGATGTTAGAGAGACGTTAAGCCAAATTAAAAAAAAAATATCCATTCTCAAAGATGGATTAAGTTCATACAAAATTAATGTCAGTTACCTTTGGCTTCGGTCATTCCCCCCCCCCCCCCGGGGCAAAATCCTAGTTACGCCCTTGGCACTGAGTTTAAATAATACGTGTATACTGTATATAACTATTCCATATATATTTAACATCTCCCCCAGTAAGTCATTGTCAAGATTACTATTATAGTTTCAAGTTCACCATCACAACAGTAACCCCCCCCCCCCCCCNCCCCCCACAACATCATAAATTTCGTAACAACAATCAACCCATATCTTTCTCTTACCAGATCCCCCTTATATTTCCTCGTAAGTTTAACCCTGAAATCCAGTTTTCATTTTTCCGAGTATCTTAATTCAGCCGAGCAGTTCAGTTACCTTTAAGAGTTTCACAAAGTTTACTGATCGAGTTGAACGAATTTGTTTAAAAAATTTCAAAAATTTTTACGTAAAATTTTCGAAAAAAGAATGTGTGTATTAAAAAAAATTGTGATTTAATTTTTTTTCAATGAAACGCAAAAGTAGTCCAAAAAAAGAATTCATTTTATTGTTAATTTCTAACGACCTTCACTCTGTTGTGAATGTACCTAATTTTAATTTATATAATCAATTTTAATTAACTCGTGGTTGTCATTATTCATACCCATACCTTAAATTAAATTACATAACAAATAACTTAAAGTTCTATTATAGATGTTTAACTAAATATTGCTTAATCTCTCATTATGTAATTATTACTCAAGGTCATGGAAAGTAATATTTTAAAATATAAACACCGAACTTTCCACAGCTTGTGTAGCGAACCAAAGGAACTAATACATTTAAATTGAAGAAGACATCTTAAGTTGTTCTCACCGACAGCGGCATTGCCATCAAGTTGTTGACTGAAACATGTGAGTTATAAATTTTCAATCAAAGTAATAGAGGTACCTACTCGTACGTAGTAAGCAATATTTTCTAATGAACACCTGTTAAGAAGTAGGTATGTAATGTACTCCACGATTATCACAATATTAGAGTGCTTTATTAAAGCAGTTTTCGTTGAAACGCAAAAGTAGTCCAAAAAAAGCATTCATTTTATTTTTAATTTGTAATGATCTTAACTCTGAGTTATAAATTTTCAATCAAAATAGCAGAGGTACCTACTCGTAGTAAGCAATATTTTCTAATGAACACCTGTTACTAAAAGTATTTAGGTGCGAAGATTGTAATAAAAATATCAAAATTTTGGTATCCTTTGAACTAACGTTTTGCAATTTATTCTAAAACTATCTGTTTGCCCATGCTTCGCAAAGGCCTCAACGCTTAGAGCCTTAGAGGCATGACCGTTCTTGTGCTAATAGTTTTTTTTATGATTCCCTTTACAAAAGTCGAAAAATCGGCAGTAAGTCGAAAATGGTTTGTAGGTATTTTTTTTTGCTAACTATGTGCTAAATTAAGGTTTAAAAGGACTCCAAGTTTTCTCGCTTCGAATTGATAACATGTCACGACAAAATCTTTTTTTTTTCGGGGGGAAGTCTTTCCCATCAATTTTCGATATCTCTTACCATTTTGGCTAAACATCTAAACAATTAGTGATACACACACACATACACATACACACACACACAAAACAAACATTCATTTTTCTTTTTATAAATATAGAAACCTATAGATGAATAAAAATATTTGTGGGACGGGGAGGGATGACACCAAGAAAATCCGCCCCGGATGTCATCCAGCCTAGGGATGTGTGTGTGTGTGTGTGTGTGTGTGTGTGTGTGTGTGTGTGTGTGTATGTGTATGTGTATGTGTATGTATGCCCTTTATGCATTCCTAAACAACACATCAGATTACTATGAAATTTTCGCAAGTTATTGGACATATGCCTGAGATGGTTTCTGGCAAAAGAAACGTATATTTTGTAGGCGGGGCATTGTGTGGCCGCCATCTTGGAATTTCGCTTTTCCTCAATATTTTGAGAATCGCTTAAATTATTGCGACCAAACTTTTGTGAGATGCTATACGCCTGACCCTTAACGGCTTTTGAGCACTTTGAGTCATATATTTTGAGGGCTGGACCATATGTGTCCGCCATATTGGAAAATCGCTTTTCCTCAATATTTTGTGAACCGCTAAATATATTGCAAACACACTTTTGTGAGATGCAATACGTCTGACCTTAAACGGCTTTTTGATCTCATTGGGTCATATATTTTGTGGACGGGGCCATGCGAGACCACCATATTGGAAAATCGTTATTTTGAGATTTCAATATTTTGAGAACCGCTTAAGTTATTGCGACCAAACTTTCGTGATATACAACATGTATGTCCCTAGCAAATATTCTTCAACAAATATGTTCATTTCTAATACAAAATGTTCAAACAAATATTGTACCAATTTTGATGGATAGGATGTGTCGGGAGTAATATAGGATTAGGTTTTTTTTAAAACAAGAAGTGCGTTTTGAAGTCTGTGCAATGTTAACCCACGTTCCACACAAATTGAGAAACGATAAATATTCTATAAGCAACCCAATATACCATTCCAACAGTAACCCATATGTGGTATGGTTAGGTGTAAGTTCGGCTTTGCTTCACTGACATACGTATAGGTATTGAATTATTGTACTTGACTCAAAATCATAGGACTGACCTGAACACCACCAAGTTTGTTGGGTAGAACGTGTTGGGAGTAGTATTGGGTTAGGTTCCAAAAAAAAAAGCCTGTTGAAGGCTGCGCAAGTTAGTTACATTTTTTGTAACACCCTTGAGAGACCCTTGAGTTCAACCCGGTCGTAACTTCACATAGGTGGTAAATTCTGACTCTTCGGCCAACGCAAGTTACCCCAGGAGGTGTCAGTGGTGTCACCCCTACCTGGGAGTCCCCTTATAGGTATTAACACAGGGGTGTCCTCCTCGGGCGTGACACTCTTGGTAACAATTTTTATATTGGTAGCTAATTTTGACCCGAGTGTCACCCCCAATGAGTCATCCCCAAGGGGTGACACTCTGGCCACACATGAGTCACCCCCCCGGGCTGACTATAGGTGACTGCGGTGTCACTGTAAAATAACTTGGTCGTAAAATAACAAGTGTCACGGAAGGGGCGGACCGCCCCTTCCGTGCCCCGTGGACAAAGGGACAATCAAATTAGGTTAAAACATGAACTCACCTTAATAAGTCTGGACAATGGTCATATTAGAATCGTTATCTAGATTTAAACAAACTAAAATATGCATTTTGGCATGTCAAGGACCCCAATGGAAACATTGAAATTACATTCCGCCTTTTTATTTTCTTTACTTCAAAGAAGGTAGGCACTAACTCAAAGGTTTACATCAGTAGTTCTCAACTTTTTCTAGCATACTGCCCTCTTTGTAAAAATTCTCCCTTTCACCCCCCCCCCAAGTAACCATTTCGAGGTAAGAACAAAGTAAGTAGGTCATCCGTTTTTTTTATTGGCTAAGAATATATACCNCCCCCCCCCCCCCGAATAAGACCCTAATGCATTTGAGATACATACTAAATTTCAAGTCTCTGTCTCTAACCGTACACTTCATAGACAGTATTAATGGGGAGCACTAAAAAGGGGAAACCCGCCAACGGTACGTTCGATTGTACCGAAAAGTTTTGGGGCACAATTAGACCTGCAAGCCAAATTTGGCAAAAGTACCTACCACGGCGCACGGCGCCGGCGGAGAAACGGATTTTTATTCGATTTTGCGCATCTCAAAACGTAAAATGTAAAATGTTGAAAGAGAGAGAGGGGGGGGGGTCGTAAAAAGAAAGTGATACATTATGGGTGCCCAACAATGTCAACATGTCACCACAAAACCATAAAATAAAAATAGTAATCGTAGGACGTGATATTAAGTCCTTTTCATGTAAGCAAATAATTTTCAGGTGAAGTGAAGTTGCATATGTGTGCCTAGTTCAAGGTAAGTGAAGTTGCATATGTGTGCCTAGTTCAAGGTAACAACATGTGAATACTACTTATCTTCAATGGGCATGATATAATTCTGAACTTTAGTGAACTCCACTTTTGACCCCGGTATACATCCCGAAATGCACTTGAATATGTGTTGGTTTATTTGTCACGTCATACAAGCCACAATTTCTATGCGATTTTGACGAAATTTAGTATACATATTTAGGACAAAAAGAAAATTCGTTGTATAGTTTTTGTGGGCCTTGCCTCCCCGGCGGGGCCCCAGGGGACCCCAAATTTTGTTTTTTTTTGAAAATGATTTTTATCTTTTTAGCGGTTTTTTGTAGAAACGTAAAATTCTGATATGTTATGGCTGGTGTTAAGGGATTTTCAACTTTGAAAATTTTGAGGGCCCTGGCCAATGATCATCTTGATCCACTAGTGGTATTTCCATATCTTCTAAAAAAAAATCAGATTGGAATAGAAAATCAATCATAATTTATAAACATCTACTGGTTGCAGGTCTCAATTGAGACTGATTGCAATTTTTACTGCGACTTTTATTAGACTGATCAGAAATGAAAATCAGAGAATATTCGTTTTGAGTTGAATCACATAATATGTAGATTTAACAAACGCAATTTTCTTGTAACACCCTGTGTATATTATTTTCCATTCGTGAGAGCCCACACAAACATACTATTTATTTATGGAGAGGGAGATTGAATAAAGATTATCTTTGCATTGAAAGCTTTACTAATTATACAACACCTACCTACTCGTACACATTAGTTTTGTGTTAGTTTTAGTATTACGCCAAGCTTATCAATTGGGCACGATAGAGGTAAACCTCATTTTGCTTTTATATATTGAAGCAGAACTAACATTAAATTAGTGCCAGCCTTCCCTACAGATACCTACTTTGGAAACTAAATAATATTTTACTTTTAACTTATGACAGTTATGACACACGGGTTCATTATTTTACTGGCTAATATAAAATTAACCCCTCCAATTTTAGGTTTCAATAAATTTAAAAAAAAAAAACTAGTATTCAAAAATCTAATGAAATTAAAATCCGTCGCCCCTCCAGAAAAGTTTAAAACCCTAAATTTGACAGCAATACTGAAAACAGCAGAAAAACGGCAAAAACTGCCGAGGGTATATTTGATTGCACCTAAAATTTGGCCCACATTTAGACCCGAAAACGGGACCAATATATGAAAATTTCATCCAAATCGGTCGACGCTAAGTGTCAAAAGTGCTCATCACGACAAACAGCAGACAAACGGATTTTTTTATTCGTTTTAGGGATCCCACGTATCTTGAAATATCAAATTTTGAGAATGGGTATTTTTTTTTCGTGACGATTTCAAAGGTTCACCATTGTATATTGTATGGAAAATGTCTTCAATTATGATTTCAGTGGTATACAGCTTACAACACTGAAAATGAGTTTTTTTGATAAATTTGCTTTCATAATATGGACCATTTTTTTCAACTTCATAATTTTAAGGATAAAAAATAAAATTCATATATCCTTTTACTTCAAAAATTTTTAAAAGCCTTTTCTTTTTATATGTTCTGCGTTATGAAAAATTGGAGAAGCAGAGGGAGGGTTTTAACAAAATTACCCGTCTCTTTTATTCAATCAAGTATGTAGTGTTACAAAGAAGTCACCCATTTTATCCGAAAATGAGGAGAGTAAAAAAAATTGAGATGTTTTTTTTTTTTTTCTCTTGTAACGATTTTTTTTTCTCTCGTATAAGTGAAAAAGTACCTATTTAGAGAGTTACTGAACAAAGGACATGCAGTTACCGACAATAGTTTAAAATACCTAATTACTTGTAGGTAGTGTTCTTGGCATTCAAAATATTTTGTTTTTCACTGACAGAATAAGAAACAAACCTAACATCAGGACTCATAATAAAAAAATACATGAAAAGCACATGTCTTCAAATTTCAGTACCTACTGGGAAAATTTCTAGGCTATAAAAAGAAAATCCCTCCAAATGCAGGTTAGGAAATATTTTTATGATTTTTTTTCCTTCTAGCTCTGGATTGCCCTCAAGTGGTTTTAATGTGGCTTTCCAATTTAGTATCATTTTCAAATGATTTTGCCTTTATCTCTTTCCGAGTAAAGTTGAAACATTGTAAATGCTAGATTTTTTTTTCTCAGGAGACAAGATTTTTTTTTTTTGTAAAAACCATCTAGCAAATAAAAAAGTAAAGGAAGAAATAGTTATTTATAAAATAAAGTAAGTTCGAAATAAAAAAAATACCTGCTTTCGAGTTTTGCTCGTTGTAGGTGACTAGTACTTTGAGATTTTGTTGAGGTTTGAATTCAGAGGAGGCGCGCAGTTCTGAAGATGTAGTTGAACTCTTCTTTGCTGCAGTTTTGCTTAAAATGGAAGAATTTTTTTCCAACATTGAAATTGTAGTCCAGAAAAATAGCTCCTCTCAGTATTGGTAACTTTTTCGAAATATTAATAAACATCGTTGGGCAGTCTTAGAGTTGCAGTCTTTCTTCACAAAATTCAAATTTGAATCTCTCGTAGAGTTATAGTTGCATAGTGTTGAAAAACTAACTGTCAATAACTTCGGTCTTTTGTTCAGTGGAAATTGCAAATAAAGTATTTTTATTTTCTTATATACGAAAGGGGAGTTCCATCTAAAACTTAACCTTTGGAAAAACAACATCGGTTTCCGTTTTTTGTGTTTTGGTTTATTATTTTCAATAATGAAATTTTGGAATCGTCACGAAAATAAAAATAAATACATACACGCAATCGAATAGATACACGCTTAACCGTTTTTGCCACTTTTTAGCGATTTTCAGTATTGCTGTCTAAAAAGAGAATGCTAAGAGCTAATTTGGTATGTATGTCAATATTTAGGCGCCCAGTAAGCTTCGAAACTTTTGGGTGCAATTTTCCTATCTGAGCTATCCAGTTACCATTCGATTCAGAATGACGAGACCTTTCGTTTGANGGTAGAGTTTTTTTTTTTTTTTTTTTTTTTTTTATAGAAGCTCGTAGCAAATTGAATTCTCATTTTTATTTACTACAAGACTGAGTTACAGGTGAATCTTAGAGAAGTCCGACAACGGCTAATCTCACGAGCTCTACCACTTTTTCAAAAAAACACACTCCATAGTCCATAGCCTTTCTTTTCAATTTGTGAAGTTTGAAACATATTGTTGAACATACTGGGGATGAATGACATATTGTCAATGTCACACAAATATTGTAAAAGCCTTTTCAAGAAAGTGGATATTAGATGTAAATGACATGCTGACACCTTGAACTGTTCTCTATATGAAAACAAACTTATTCATTGTTCATAGAATTGTTCTTTTGTGTTTTTTTAGCAAAACAAATATTTCTAAACATGCAGTCATTTCATCCGCCATACTGGATTGCAGGTGCAGGTGCTGTTTATACATTAAAATGTACATTTGATGTTTTGTGTTTCCGTATTATAAAAAAATGTACCTACCTGATAGTACGTAATACGAGTATATATGTATAGAATTCTATACATATAAATGAGAAATGTCATATAATCCATTCATTCAGCTATCACGATATCTCTGTAACAGCAAGTTTTACGAGTATGACATACCTGATGCAATGACTTTGAGTCTAGTGGCGTACGCAAGGGGAGGGGAGGTCGGGTTATAATCTCCCCCCAATAAAAAAATTCAATTATTTATGCGCATACAGTGATTGAACCCAGTATTGCCTTTCGCACGGTTAGCGGATATACATCAAAATAGTTATTAACACATTCTTTCTTCCCGAGAAACATAAGGAAACCGCTGAAATTAATTAGAATAATTCCGTAGGACTGGTAGTTTGAAGTCTATGGGTCCAATTGTGGCCCTGCTGCGAAAGTAATTAGAAGATTTTTTTTTTCTTTTTGCTAAAATATTTTCTTATTAGGTTAACTAAGGTTAGTTCCCATTTTTTGGACTATTATAGTTNGGGGGGGGGGGGGGGGGGTGACCGGTCATTATGGCATATACTGGATATGGGATATACTGAAGATTTCGTGCCTGGCATTTCCATTTTATGCATGGCATACGGCTCAAAACTAAATATATTTTTGTTTTTTTGTTGTTGTTTTACTGTTTACACGAATGCTGCCTAAAAGGTACCTATATACATAAAGAACACAAAACATCCTACCTTTCTGGCAGCCTCCCTGACCTAGTGGGTATCACATCGATTTATCCTCATGGAACCGGCTTTTTTTTCGGAACTGTGCTTCGGTTGTTCGGGGTTTACTCAGCCTCGTGAGAACGATTGAGTAGCTACTTTAATGTAAGTAGTGATTAGCGGCGGCGTTGCAGGTGCAAAGCAATATGTAGTGCAGTAATAGTTTAGTATAGTGGCTCTTGAAATGCTGTGATACCCACAAATCTACGTTGTAACAATGCAATATCATGCGTTAACACAAATATTACCACATTTCCTTTTTTTACAATCACTGAAACTCGAGATTTCGACTCTTAGGACCTCAAAAAGTGCTTTAGCATTGAAAACTGGAAATGAAATATTTTGGTTCTCTATTTAAGGACAGTTTTCACCTCCGTCATGAACAATGAACACATTTTATCATGAAATGATGTATAATTTTTTCGTTTTAATAAATTGTCAGATACATGTGAAAAGCTAAATATACTCGTATACCCGTCACCTTCAATGTGCACTTTGGAGTGATGAATATTTGACTCTTAATAATTCCTTCACGCATAGTACCAATTTCTTTTGTTTGTGCATACAGGGTGGTTGTATGTAACCAACTGTAAAATAAACTGAACATCCATGGGAACGTCAATAACATAATTAATATCATCATATTACGGGTTGCTCTCACCAGAGGACAGAACAAAGATTCTCATTCTATTCCACGGATGGAAGCAAGATTCCCATTCTGTTTCACTTGAGGATAGAAAAAATATTCTTATTCTATTCCACTTAAGGATAGATGAAAGATTCCCATTCTGTTCCACTTGAGGATAGAAGAAAGATTCTCATTCTATTCCACTTGAGGATAGGAGAAAGATTCTCATTCTATTCCACTTAAGGATAGATGAAAGATTCCCATTCTGTTCCACTTGAGGATAGAAGAAAGATTCCCATTTTGTGTCAATTGAGAATAGGAGAAAGATTTTCATTCTATTCCACGTAAGGATAGATGAAAGATTCTCATTCTATTTCTATCAAATTAAAAATATTTTTTTAAGTAATAAGAAGTTCTGAACAATTTGTATGTGGTAATAGGAAAAGCGAAATAAAATTGAATATAAACTTTTAGAAATGCTGAGTTCCGAAAAAATTAATGCGGATATAGAAAGAAGAAGAAAAAAAATAAAATAATAATAATACCTACTTATATACCTAACTATAAAACCTACCCATATACCTACCTCGTAGGAGACAAAATGCTCTGATCTTTCTGTTTAAATGTCTTCACGATCAAGTACATTGTGACTCTTTCTTCTCCAACTTCAATCTTGTAGTCCGTCAAAGGGCCGCAAGATCATTCTCCGAAATATTCCACATTCCACCAAATGATCCTCCCAATCCTTGGTCTTTCTCCCTTTCTATAGCTAACCAGCATCCGGAGATTGATCTCTTTCTCCAACAAAATTTCAAAAACAGAGTCGCTATGTTATTATGTTCGAATGAACATAATTTAATTCTTCTTTTTTCTTCTCTTTTGAATCTTATTATTTTATTATTTTTAAATTTATTTTGTCTCTTTTTCAGGTGCTTAATGTAATTAAGTTTTATACTTGTATTATGTACCTTTGTAAATAAATAAACATTATTATTATTATTAACTATAAGTACCTACCCATATACCTAACTATAAGTATCTACCCATATACCTAACTATAAGTACCTATCCATATACCTAACTATAAGTACCTACCCATTTACCTAACTATAAGTACCTACCATATGGGTACCTAACTATAAGTAGTAAGTAATATATATTAGGTAGGTAGGTACTTGTCACATTAAGTAAGTTTAGTATCATTCAGAAATAATCATTATTCCCTCGCCTAAAATTGACGTTTAACCATAATATACGTAACAAAATACCTTTTTCTATCATCTGCGCCAGGATTTCCACTTTGTTTTTCTTCAAATAACTCCTCAATCTCCTCATAACACTGTTCTCATTTCTTCAAATTATCTCTGGAACACAGAACCGTATTCTTTTGTTATCCTTTTCTCCCTTCTTGTAAACTTCTTCCTTGAAGTACAAATTGGCTCACTAAACGTTGTTTTTGTGAAAGTCTGAAAAAATGGATGGGGGTTTTATTTGTACATGAAATATATTTATTTTCTCTACCTACTGGTATCACTGATTTTATCTTCTCTTTTAAAATAAAATACTATGTACGTTCTTCATTATTACCACAATCTTGTTGGAGGCACTTATCATGTTTTCAGTGTCATTTTTTTTTACCGTCTCCTTTATAATTATTGATCATTCGAGACGGGATTTTACCCTTCATTCGCTGGAAACTTGCAAATCACCCACATAGACCTTACCCAGCTTGGGTTGGGCCGGAAACATAGACACAACATAAAGAGGGCAAAAAACTTCGCAAACAGTTACGTCATAAAACGTTTCTTATCTTCAGTGATCTAGCGGGAATCTGCTGCTTATTTATATGTATATAAATAAGAAAATATATTGGAGTATTATTATTGATTTGCTTAGTTGGCGCCTGATAGAGCCATATGTCCGTGGACTCTGACCATTCAACCTAATGTCAAACTAGTACGCTCGAATAGGATTCATTTTGTGAAAATAAAACTTGAGCGAGTGAAGAAGAGAATTAAAATTTTAANTTTTTTTTTTTTTTTAATTTTTTTTTTTTTTTTTTTTTTGTATGATTGAAATCTCTTTTTTATTGATGAATGTATATTTCTTTGTGTTATTATATCATAATATTGTGGGTATCATAGCAATGCAAGGTATTTTTTTAACGATCACTCTAATACACCAAGCTATACTTACCCTATTAATGGTACCCACTACTTGTCGCTATTACCATAGACCATAGTTATGCAATTGTCCTCAGAACACAACCAGACCAAGTAGAAAATCCGAAAAACCTTTTTTTCGACCCGATCAAGGTTCGAACCTGGTTCATTTCATTAAGTTTTACCCCTTAGGTTTGGAATCCCTACACCTCAGCCTCATGTTTTTTTTTGTGTGCTGGGTTAAGCAGTCTTTTTAGCAGATTGTTTTGGACGAGTTCCTCTATGGGGTTTAATGACCCAATGATACTCACTCTCCAATTGAGTAGGGCATTGCAATCAAAGATCACATGAGAGGCTGTTTCCTCTTCCTCCCCACATAGTGTACACAATGGGTTTTCCCTAAAGATTCCCATATTGTGTAGGTGTTTTCTAAGACCATAATGTCCCGTTATTAGTCCAGTGACCAGTCTCATTTGGAGATCAGCAGTTAGAGATTTTGATGGTTCGGCCATCATTTGTTTGCTGTGTCGTTGTCCTGAAGATTTAGTCCAGCACGAGCCCCTAAATAATTCTCAATCCTGAGACTAATAGAAATACGTATTAAAAAAAAAATCGTGACGTCTGTCATGACACTTTCTTCGTCATCACGCAAAACAAAAGGGTTCGCTATATCCGCGCATGGATGTAAGAAATAATGGCTTTGTCACAATCATTGGACTCATCAATTTTCAATTGAGAAATTTCTAGAAGACGCATGACACGAAACCTTCATGCATGATCAACTGAGCTAATTTATTTGGATGGACAGTGTTACTGCTCTCCTTCAATTATAATAGAAAAGTTGAATGCCGAAACAACTTCCTTTTATAAGAAAACTTTCAATTTAGAACAACAATGTGAATGAATAAAAGATTTGACGAACTTTGGAGGCACCCCTAAATATTTCAGGAAACGTGATATAAACTTTCTAACTGAATAATTTTTTTTAAAGTAAATGAAAATTTATCTTTTTTGAACTTCCTTGCTCCAATGATTATTATTTTGTTAAACAGTAGAATGTCACGTTTCGGTATTAAGGAAAACATTTTTTTTTTTTTCGCTTAGNTTTTTTTTTTTTTTTTTTTTTTTTTTTTTTTTCGCTTAGCGTTCTAAGCATCAGGGTCGTAACTACGATTTTCAGCACCCGCTCGTTTGCCTCATCTAAGATAGTCACAATATCATCGAGTAGGTACCTATACATTTTAAATTAAAAAAATGTAATACATTTATATTTTTTACAAAAAANAAAAAAAAAAAAAAAAAAAAAAAAAAAAAAAAAAAAAAAAAATAGTAAAAACGATTAATTAATAATTGAACACAAATAAATTATCATTGAAAAAAGGCCAAGTTCCTACCACTCTTCCAAAAAAATCCGCCTATGAAATCAGTGATATCTATTGTTGGAACCAAGTTTATTGTTGCTGCTGTATATCCCGCACTTAAATTTATTATTGCACGTTCTTCTGTCTCAATTCTCTTAAAGTAATACCGAATTTACACTTGGTCAGTTTTTCTAAGGGGATTCGTAAAATACTATACCTTTTTACAAACTGGCCAAGTGTAGAGTCGGTATTACTTTAAGAGAATTGAGACAGCAGAACGTGCAATAATAAATTTAAGTGCGCGATATACAGCAGCGACAATAAACTTGGCCCCAATAATAGATGTCACTACTTTCATAGGCGAAACTTTTTGGAAGAGTGGGAGGAACTTGGCCTTTTTTCAATGATAATTTTTTGTGAGATATCAATACTTTTTGTAAAGATTACTATATGTAACTGATTATTTGGCGGGTTTTTTTTTCATTTCTTCTTCTTCTTTTCGATTACACAACATATCGGAAACAGGAAATTTCTGTGTAAACCGGACCCAAATGTCCAATAAAATCTAACACCAAAGTATTAATAAAGTAATATACACTACAAAGCAAACAAAAAACAGCAATATTTATAGTGTATATTCTTCCCTGAAGTTATAGCACTGAGAGTTAACGAGTTTGAATTTTGATATTTGCGGATTCATTTGAATTTAAGTCTCTCTACCTTTATGCCAGATTTCAGAGTCTTAGCAGTTGAAACTAGATTTCGTGCATTTTCTTCCCTGAAGCAGAACCGTTTTGGAGCACTGGTACTAAAAGAGTGAATGCATTTATTTTTCCATTTAATTGCATGTAAATATCTTCCTACTATGCAAGATTTCAGCGGCCTACCAGTTTAAACTAGTTTTCGAGCATCTCCTTCCCTAAAGCAGAAACGTTTTGGAGCACCGAGAGTCTAAGAGTTCAAACATAAATTATTTCCTGCTCAATTGCATGTAAATATCTGACTTTGTGCAAGATTTCAGTGTTTTATCAGTTAAAAATACATTACAAAAATACATTTAGGGAAGACAATACGTTGTATTGTCTTCCCTTCAGCGACACCGTTTTGGAGCACTTAGAGTTAAAAAGTTCAAATTTTCGGATTTTTCCCTTTACTTGGATGTCAAGTAAAATTTCAGCGCTCTAGGAATACGAGAAGTGCCTGAAACTTTTGATGATGATTGAATCAGTCAATATATCTGTCAGTCAGTGAGTATCCAAAAGTGCAAACTTTGAAATTATGTATCTCCTGCCCGGGTTAACATTAAATTTTGAAGTTTAGTGTTGTACTATACTACGGAATGTATGTTCAAAATTTCAATGATCTATCCTCTGTAGAACCGGATATCTGACGTTGTGAAAAAACTGGTGAATTGCTTCGTGTAAAGGTACACTGATGCTTTCCGGAACTTGGCCTGGCGAACTGCCGTGCGCTCAGATATGCCAGGGAGAAAAATCACTAATGCAAGTTAACTCTTTAGGAGATATACCTATTAAAAAGATTGTATTGTTTAGTGTTGGCACTTGTGCATTAATGTGTGGCATAGATTTCGATTGAAATTTCAATTGAAACGCGAATGATTTAGTTCTTCCATGCACAAATTTAATTGAAAATAACAAAGCGCTTTTGAAAATATTTTCAATTTTCAAAATTTTTGCATTAAAGAGCAGCACCTAATGCCAATCTCTCTAGCACGCTCCCCGGTACCCACATTCATCAATGTCATTAATAATATTCTCACATAACACTTTATTTCCCTTTTCACACAACATTTTTGATAGGTATTTAAAATAGCAAATTATTGTGAGCTTCAGTTTATAAAACAAATTCTGTGACAGTTTGAGACACAACGCTTTTAGACTGAATGCATGGAGGGTAGGCCATTATACGGTACATTCCATTCCTATTGTGTTAGACTGAATGGTTGGAGGGGAGGTCATTATACGGTACATTCCATTCCTATTGTGTTAGACTGAATGGTTGGAGGGGAGGTCATTATGCGGTACATTCCATTCCTATTGTGTTAGACTGATTGGTTGGAGGGGAGGTCATTATACGGTACATTCCATTCCTATTGTGTTAGACTGAATGGTTGGAGGGGAGGTCATTATACGGTACATTCCATTTCTATTGTGTTAGACTGATTGGTTGGAGGGGAGGTCATTATACGGTACATTCCATTCCTATTGTGTTAGACTGAATGGTTGGAGGGGAGGTCATTTTACGGTACATTCCATTCCTATTGTGTTAGACTGATTGGTTGGAGGGGAGGTCATTATACGGTACATTCCATTCCTATTGTGTTAGACTGAATGGTTGGAGGGGAGGTCATTATACGGTACATTCCATTCCTATTGTGATTAGACAGAACAAGATTTTTTGAAATTCCATCAATCCCCTGTGGATAGGGGGACTTAAAAAGAACTCCAAGACACATAAGCCCATGCCGGTCGTAAAAGTCTACTAAGAGCAGGGTCAGAAACTTTCCATTACCCATGCAGAAAGCAAGAAAAAGTTACTGCATTCTCCTTCCTGTGCCCCCTGTTTATAGGGGGGACTTAATAAGAATACTTCCAAGGCACCCAAGTCCATGCCGGTCGTAAAAGGCGACTATAAAGGCAGGGTCAGGACCGACATTTTTTTCTATTGCCCATGCAGAAAGCAAGGAGAAGCTACCAGTAGCGTAGCTAGGGGGGCAGCAGGGGCGGTCCGCCCCTGCCGAAGGGGTGACACCCGGGGCCTCAGCGACTTGTTTAAATCTAGATAACGATTCTTAGAAGCTAAGTAAATTAGCTTAGGAAAAGCCTCTGTATTTATTTATATGTATTATTATTTAATAAAATTAAATATATTATTATTATTATTATTATTATTATTATTATTCTAATATGTCCATTGTCCAGACACAAGTGATTTACGGTGACTCCGAAGTCACCTCCAGTCATACCGAGGGGGTGACTCATGTGTTGACTTGTTTGGGGTGACATTCGGATCAAATTAGCCAACAATATAAAAAAAATGTTACCTGGGGTGTCACCCCTGAGGAGGACACCGCTGGTAGTGTCACCTATAAAGGGACTTCCGGATAGGGGTGATACCACTGGCACCTCCTGGGGTAACTTGCGGTGGCCCAAGAGTCAGAATTAACCACCTATATGCAGTTACCCGGGGTGTCATCCTCGAGGAGGGACACCCCGGGTTACACCTGGTTACTCAAGGGTGTTACAAAAAATGCACCCCCCCCAAAAGGCCCAAACTCCCCTAATTGAAAAACTACTGTACCCCTATAATATTGCTTTGATTTCTACCGTGCTGAAACAAGGCATCTAAAGGCGGCGAAGATAGAAAAAGGGTAAGCGAAAGGGTGGGCTGGCTTAAGGTAGCATTCCGTTCCTCGCGACCGCGACACCACTGCTTTCTATGTATTTAATTGAAGGACAGACCGAAGCAGGCGACTGGGTCGCGCGACCTTGTCGCTCCGAGAGCAGTACGGTCGCTCCAGTCAGGCGACTCATTCCTTGATTACTTGTGTTTGTGGTTTTTACTATCTTTCTTATTAATTTTTACTATCTTTCTTATTAATTTCGGTAGAAAACTGAAAATGTCATTTTGTTCTGATAAAGATGAGATGTTGGTTGAGTTGGTTAGTCGAAACCCACCCCTATTTGATGTCAGACTGGACTCCTATAAAGATATTATTGTCAGAATTTTTCTTCTTTCAAACTTAGATGTTTTGTTATTAGTATTTGAAAACAGCCCTCTTCTGATCGTGACGTGTTATTTCTGTCAATCTTCATCCGTTTTTCCGGAAGAAAACAGGATATGATAAGAACGTCTTCGCCTTCCTCCCCCTCCAATAATCTCACTATCAATCTTTTTTTGGCCGCACTTAAACATCGGACATATACACTTTGCACTATTCAAACGATCAAAACAAACTGTCACGGGTGTCTGTTGCGCGTATCGGTCGCTAGGAAGCTAGGAGCGGAATGTTGCAAATAGGTCGAGGCCGCCTATCGCGGTCGCGAGGAACGGCATTACGGAATGCTAACTTTAGATTTCTTAAAATTCATTGTTGAATTGGATTTCATAGAATCCCTACCAAACCTGACTTTAGATCTACAACTTTTTTTAACAGCATGCGAGTTTGTAGCTTCTTGCGAAAGAAGCTTCCCTCTTCGGTAAACAAAAAAAACATGCTGAGTTTAGGCTAGGTTGCACCCAACCTAACTTGCGCAGCCTTCAACACGCATTTTTTTTATTGGAACCCAACCCAGTACTGCTCCCAACACGTTCTAACCAACAAATTTGGTGGTGTCAGTTCTATGATTTTGAGTTAGCAACAACCACTTCAATACCTATATGTCAGCGAAGCAAAGCCTAACTTACACCTAACTATACCGCATATGGATTACTGTTGGAATGATTAAAAAAAAACTAACCCTATAGTACTATAATATAATACTATAATACTCCTGACACGTCCTATCAATCAAAATTGGTACAATATTCGTTTAAACTTTTTGTATTAGAAATGAACATATTTGTTGAAGAATATTTGCTAGGGACATACATGTTGTATATCACGAAAGTTTGGTCGCAATAACTTAAGCGGTTCTAAAAATATTGACGAAAAACTATTTTTCAATATGGCAGTCTTGCATGGCCCCGCCTACAAAATATATGACTCAAAGTTCTCAAAAGCTGTTTAGGGTCAAGCGTATAGCATCTCACTAAAGTGTGTTCGCAATATCTTAAGCGGTTTACAAAATATTGAAGAAAAGCGATTTTCCAATATGGCGGACTCATACGGCCCCGTCCACAAATTTTATGACTCAAAAGTGGTCAAAAGCCGGTAAGCGTCAAACATATAGCATCTCACAAAAGTTTGGTCGCAATAATTTAACCGATTCTTAATATAGTGAGGAAAAGTTCTAAGATGGCGGGCTCACAAGGGCCCCACCCACAAAATATATGATTTTTTTTTGGCCGGAAACCATCTCAGACATAGGCCCAATAACTTGCGAAAGTTTCATAGCAATCTGACATGTTATTTAAGAATGCATAAAGACATATATACACATAAACACACACACACACAAACATTCATTTATTATATATATATGTAGATGAATAAAATTTAATATTTGACGGGGGGGGGGGGANGAACGGGGGGGGGGGGGTGACACCAAGAAGATCCGCCCCGGGTGTCACCCGGCCTGGCTACGCCACTGGAAACTACTGCATTATCCGTAAGGATTCTTTAGTATAAATAACTCATAGCTACTTGTTGCAAACCAGCTCCACGGCTGTTAAACTGTGATGATGATGATCTACAGAGGGGATAATCCAATATGTATTTACAGCAATTATTTTTATAGTTTTCAAAATTTGTCTAATTTTGATCGGGATGGGGGAATATAGTTTCCATTGTAATTTTTCAGAGGACAACTATTGTGAAATAATTAAAATTAAATATCTTTTGCAAAAGACGAACATTTGCATTTCTGCGAAGCCATAATTTCCACGTCAAAAAAAATATGGGGAATAACTCATCATCATATAGGTTAACAGCCGCGGAACTGGTTTGCAACCTAACGGGTAATGCAGTAGCTTCTCCTTGCTTTCTGCATGGTTAATGGAAAAAATATCATTTCCTTAGTCGACTTTTGCGGCCGGCATGGGCTTGGGTGCCTTGGAGGTATTCATTTTAAGTTCCTCTATCCACAAGGGACCAACTGTAAGTTCATAAATTACCAACTTATCCAAAAAATTAAAACAAAAAATGAACATTAGCGTTTTCGTAACTGAAAAAAGTAGTGGGGGTAAATTTTAATAATAATACTGCTTATTTATACTGCTCGAATGAGACTAACGAGTCCCTTTACCCCAGCAGTAAGCTTGTACTATTATTGTGGTCAAATTCTCAATTAATTGAGAGGATAAAATCCTACCTTGGCTGGTGTTCGAACCCGCGACCTCCTGATTACCAGGCGAGCGCTTGACCACTGAGCTACCAAGGTAGATTTTATGAATGGAAGGGGGAAAAAATTAACTCTTATTTTATTCCCAATTTCCCAGTCACGAATTCAACATAATATTTTATGTCGTCAGACTATTCACAGGAAATATGTTCTTCAATGTGATCATAATTATCACATTCGCAATAATCGTGTTTAACATAATAATTTACTTTAGAGATGGTATTGTTCACTTGAGAATGTCGTAACAGACGAAAGCACTCTTGACTCACCTTATTATTTGTAGTTGATACACAATATTTTATCGAAATTTATATAATAATTTGCAGATATATTTTTGACACATAATATCTGCATAGATTAGCCCATAAAAACAAGCGTATACCTAATTCATCAAAATATTTTTGGTTTATTATTTTCAAGAATGATACTTCGGAATCGTCACGAAAAATAAATCATGCGATTTAAATATTAAGTTTGTATAAAATGACTTACTTATTTCTAACGATTTTAAGAAAGGGGGGGGGGTCATGTTAGGGTAATTTTTCTAACCTCGACTGTAGCTATGTGGCTGGTGTACGATTTGTGCCTCGATTGTGTGATCAATGATCACTTTGCCTAAAATGGGCAGACATAGATCTTAGCATGTGATGTTTTATTTCAAGAAATCAACTTCAAATTTGAAAAATTCTGGTCATGTTTTGAGTAAAAAAAAAAAAAAAAAAAAAAAAAAAAAAAAAAAAAAAAAAACTTTTCAGTATTTTCATTTAATTTTTTTACAAAAGGGGTTTTTCTTTTTAAGATTTCTAGATAAGATAAGAAGACCCTTTGGGACTTTCTTTGAAAGGAATATGTGTTTCAGGTTTTTCGAAATTTGAAGCCGTTCTCAAAGATATTGAGCTCAGCCCTTTTTAAAGAAACTAGACACCTTGAAGAAAGAATGACTGAACAACTGAACATGCTCGTAAGTATGTATTTCTTTAGGTTCCTAACCGATGTAACTATATTGTCAAGCTATTATTTTAGTAATTTGGGCTTTGATAACAATAATATTTTCTAGAGTTTTTATTCTGAAAAGATATAACTACTTCGTAGTTTATCAAATAATGTTCACCAATCCCCGAGTATATACCTACCCAGAAATGCTTCCTAAATGAGGCCTAGAAGTTTGTTTTTCGGAACAGTTCGAAGCTCCTTGATTTATGATCTGAAAATTGTGGAAGCTCGATTCAGTTCCTACTGATAGCAGAAAGTATTTAGATGGGCAATGCATTTTTCAAATACAAGGGTCTTCTGATTCTTACTAAAAATTCTTATTTTGACACGCAGTTCGACTTCAATAGTCAATTTTCGAAAATTCCTATATTTTGGGATCTTTGCATGCACTAATCGGTTCCAGAAAGCTACAGTGTATTTTTACACGAAACAGTTCACCAGGTTTTTCACACCGTCAGATATCCGCTTCTATAAGGGATAGGTAATTTAAATTTTGTAGATACATTCCGTAATATAGTACAATACTACAGGATAAATTTCAAAAGTTAATGCTAACCCGGGCAGGAGATAGGTAACTAATTTCAAACTTTGCATTTTTGGATACTCACTGACTGACTGATTCACTCATCATCAAAAGTTTTAAGCACTTCTCGTATATCTACAGCGCTGAAATTTTGCATGGCGTTAGCAATTGACATCCAAGTAAAGAGAAAAATCTGAAAAATTGAACTTTTTAACTGTAAGTGTTCCAAAACGGTGTCACTTTAGGGAAGACAATACAACGTAATTTAATGTAGTTTAAACTGATAAAACAATTAACTCTTTCATAAAGTTGATATTTACAATTTTACATGCAATTAAGCAGGAAATAAGTTATATTTGAACTCTTTGACTCCCGGCACTCCAAAACGGTTCCGCTTTAGGGAAGGAGATGCTCGAAAACTAGTTTAAACTGGTAGGCCGCTGAAATCTTGCATTAAGGAAGATATTTGCATGCAATTAAATGGAAAAAATAAGTATATTCACTCTTTTACTAAGAGTGCTCCAAAATCAAAAAGTAGCATCTATATTTTATCCGCGAAGATAGCTAATAGATGTTCCCATTATATTATACCGTAGACACTGAAAAAGATTGTGTCTCCAAGGACAAGGAATCCTCCCAATTTACAATAAAAGTACTTCTTAAATGCAAAAGAATATCAATTTAAATATACAAATTCATTTGTATTAAAATTTAGGAAATAATGTTAATATTAATTTATTACTACTGATGAATAATGTGAATTCTATTCTAAATAGTACAGTTCATTTAACTCTTAACTCTATTGATGCGTTCTTTTGGAGAATTTTTAAAGTCGATTGCAATTGCTTTATATTAAAATGAGCTTAAACTGGCCTGTCCCACTTTCCATCATGAAGCAAAGTATTGTAACACAGAGTATATCCGTCTTCATTTTGTGTTGCCATTTCTTTTTATTAAACCCAATTTTCACAAAATCCCCCATCTGCGAAAGGTTCTTAGTACACTTT
This sequence comes from Pachypsylla venusta, assembly GCA_012654025.1. Taxonomy (NCBI): domain Eukaryota; kingdom Metazoa; phylum Arthropoda; class Insecta; order Hemiptera; family Aphalaridae; genus Pachypsylla; species Pachypsylla venusta. The sequence goes on along the minus strand of CM022878.1, from coordinate 9,048,621 downwards.
TTTTAATTTACAAAAAGTTATGCCCCGGAACCACTTTAGCATTACTTCTTTGTTTGAGTTTACCTAATAAACATTAAAGTAAAGGGAGATCCCAATTATAATTATTTGTTTCCTCGCCGACGCTAATGATTCCAAGAATAACTCTGAATGAATGGGCAATTTTTTCTGGATTTCAAATTTGATATGAATTACCCATGACTTTAATATTAATAGCACGCATTAAACACATACAATATTAATATGATTTTGTGAGTAAAATAATTGTAGTGGAAAGGGCAATATCACAAATAATGAATATTCAATGAAAAATGTTCAGAGGTCATTTTACTTCCAAAACATTTAATGATGTAATTAAAAAGGATAACATCATTAAATTTTCCCGCTCATTAATTTGGAATTGAGATATTTTATGTTCCACAAAAAAACATTTTTTTGAGAAGACCTTACAAATCTGGATGTTATTTGAAATTGAATGAACTATGTCCCACCTAAATTACCTTGAATGCTGAAATTTTGAAGGATAATAGTTAACGGAATGAAATTTATTTGCTGTTGATATCTTCTTCTGAGAGAGGGTGGAGGGCTGTAACAGACATTTCTGTTGATTTTTCAACGGCTATCACAATACTAGTAAAAGGAAACCAAAAAAGTATATCTAGAAATAAGAAATCATCTACAATAAAATTATGATGAGGAATGGGCGTTAAAAAAAAATTTACTAACCTACTTTTATAAGATACATACTCGTACTTCACTAAAACTATAAATTTCCTATCAGATCTACCCACCTATGACCTATCCGGTAAGACCCTTTTTTCAATTGTAAGTAACATGAAAGGAAATGATGGATTTTAAAGATATTTATAATGGAGGGCCCTAAGGCGCTTTCTAGTGGGCTATAATGCATCCCACATTGGTACGCACATGTTAGGTCTATTCGCGGACACCACGTGTTGGTAACTGTCGGTATGGGCTTTTAGAACTGATAAGTCTTAAATACATATTTGAAAATTGTAAAAATCAAGACCAAACAAGATATGTACGAGAAGTACTTTCAGAAATCGGAAGAACTTCTGAAATCAATAATCAATGCATTACATTATCAAGGAGATGGCGCACTGGACCGTTGCGTCGCTCCGTGATATTAATTTATAAGTCTGAATTATTTCATGTCATAAACAAACTGCGACTTTTGTTGCGAAAATCAATAAAATAAGTCTTAAAAGGGCAAACACTACCCAGCTGATGTTGTACTTTAGTTAACCTATCTTCTTTTTTAAGTGCTATGTCCACTACCGGACGTCGACGATCAAAGATCAAACAAGCTATCTCATTTTTATTTAATTTTTTTTTCAAAAGGGAATAATTCGATTCCTGATACCATTCTCTTAGATTTTGCATTCCGGGTGTTCTTTTTCTTCCAGGATTTCTTCTTCCTTTCGGCTTTCCACGAAGAACAAGTTGCAGCATTTGATATTTTTCTTCGTGTCTAGATATATGGCCTTGATATGTCAATTTCCTTATTTTTACTGTCTTCACAATTTCTGTTGTTTCTCCCATACGACCTAGAGTATTCAAAAATATTATTCCCTCAACACTGATAAAATTCAATCAACTTTTGTCAAGTACTCAATCATATCAGCTTGAATTTGTTATTATTAGAAAGTTATAACAATAGAGTACTTCTCAAAACTGATACAATTCAATCAACTTTTGTCAAGTACACAATCATATCACTTTCAATTTGTTATTATTAGAAAGTTATAACAATAGAGTACTTCCCAAAACTGATACAATTCAATCAACTTTTGTCAAGTACTCAATTATATTAGTTTGAATTTATTGTTATTAGAAAGTTATAACAATAGAGTACTTCCCAAAACTGATACAATTCAATCAACTTTTGTCAAGTACACAATCATATCACTTTGAATCTGAGCGCACGGCAGTGCGCCAGGCCAAGTTCCAGAAAGCACCAGTGTATCTTTACACGAAGCAATTCACCAGGTTTTTCACACCGTCAGATATCCGGTTCTACAGGGGATAGGTCATTGAAATTTTGAACATACATTCCGTAGTATAGTACANATTAGAAAGTTATAACAATAGAGTACTTCCCAAAACTGATACAATTCAATCAACTTTTGTCAAGTACACAATCATATCACTTTGAATTTGTTATTATTAGAAAGTTATAACAATAGAGTACTTCCCAAAACTAATACAATTCAATAAACATTTGTCAAGTACACTATTATATCAGTTTGAATTTGTTGTTATTATATACCTCCGTCCTCTAGTCTTGAGGTTTATCTGGACCATTGTGGAGTTGTGGAAGATATATTTTTTAAATTCCCCAACTCCAAAATCTTCTTGGCTGATGATTACAACCTGAACTAGTGTCTTTGGAAGTATGATGATGAGTGTGGTATGATTGTTGAGTGTCCTTTGTCGTCCCCTGCAGTTCAGGTTTGTGAATCTTTTCATAGTCTTTCTTTTCAACAGTTGAATTCTCTAACCAACAGTCATGGTTGTTGGGTCTTCTTAGATATATTGTTTTCCAAGGACTATTTTTTCAAAACTTCAGCAGCCCATGATCTTCTTCTGGAAAATAATTTTCATCACAATGCGTTTTGTTTTGATATTCATGTTGGTCAAAATATTGATTTTCTTCCTCACGTCTCTTTTATTTTTGATTACGCTAAATGTGATCTGCGGGCTCTGAAGTATTATCTATACATGGTTGATTGGAATTTTATTGTTTCTCAACAGAATATCAACACTGTTGTTGATGCTCTTTACGCTGTTTTGCTACATGGAATTATTTTTTTTCTCCCCAGAAGCGCATTTTTTCTTTTTCGTTTCCACGGTGGTTTTCTGCGGAGTTAAGAAGTCTAGTTTTTGAGAAGAAGAAAGCGCATATGTGTTATAAGCGTTCTAATCTTGATTCCGACTACATCAAGTTTTCTATACTGCGCGCTCAATGTAAGTATCTGAGTAATCAGTGTCGTCGTGAATACTTGAGTAGCGTTAGTTGTAGCATCAAAACCAATCCTCGCTTCTTCTGGAAATATTCTGAGGAATCAAGAAAAGTTCGTGGTTTTCCCAAGTTCATGTTTTTCAATGACGTTACTAGTTCCACGTCTCAAGAGACGGCCGATCTCTTTGCCCGTTCGTTTTCTGCTGTTTATCGTGATGCTGCACAGCCATACCCCGACTATTCCACCTGTGATGTTATTGATTTCAATGCTTGTACCTTTTCTCAAAATGAAGTTTTCAAAGCGCTTTCGTCTTTGCCTCTTAAATTTTCTTCCGGTCTAGATAATGTGCCATCATTTATTCTGAGGAAATGTGCTTCATCATTGGCCGCTCCTCTGACCCCCTTCTCTTTGGAAATCGAGCTATGTTCTTCCTATATTTAAGTCGGGTGATAGGTGTAATATCGGCAACTGGGCGTTTGTATTCAATCGGCCATATCTAAAATCCTCTATAGGTTGGTCACTGAAACATTGACTGCAGCATGTAAGCATTTCATTGCTGAACAACAGCGTGGCTTTGTTTCCAACAGATCTACTGTAACCAATCTTTTATGTTATCAACACGATATTTTAGAATCTTTTCAGTCCGGTTGCTCAGTCCATTCCATCTATTCTGACGTTGCTAAAGCTTTTGACAGGGTTGACAGTCGCTTTCTTCTGGCTAAATTGAAATCTTATGGCACTGGTGATTAATTTTTACGCTAGCTCTCCTGTTACCTTACTGGCCGATCTCAATAAGTTCGAGTAAATTCCTCTGCATCTTCTCCTATTTCCGTTTTGTCTGGTGTGGGCCAGGGAAGTCACATTGGTCCATTATTATTTACTTTATTCTTCAATGACTTACCTTCGTATATTCGTGACTCTTCTTCATTGCTTATGTTCGCTGATGACGTCAAAGTGTATAGGTCTGTTGTAACTCTTCAGGATTGTCAACTTCTTCAAGATGACCTGAGTAGGTTTTATTTGTAGCTGTGTTCCAATGGGATGGAGCTGTTGTTGCACAAATGCGCCGTGATGGTTTTTTCTAGAAGGGGACATTCGTTGGATTATTCTAACTCTATAGATGGCCAAGATCTTGAATTCGTCCTTCAGATCAAGGATTTTGGCATTGTTTTTTATGCCAAACTTTCATTTGTACCCCATATCACTAACCTGGCAATGCGATGTCACCGATTGCTGGGTTATGTGGTTTGCAATTCTCGTGGGTTCTCCTGGGATGCATTCAGTCTTCTATTTAAAACCCTAATCCGTTCAATTTTGGAATATGCTTGTGTTGTTTGGTCCCCTCATTATGAAGTTCATTCTTGTATCGTTTTGGGTTCCGTTTTCCTCATGTGCTGTTAAACCCTCGCTCTTTGAAAGAGCGGAGGTTGATAGCAGATGAGCGATTCTTCAATAAGCTTCTTGGTGGTGATGTTGATTGTTCCAAGCTGTTGGGTCTGATCAATCTTGACTGCCATGGGCGGTTGCGGCGAAATAATACTTTTTTTGTAAACTTATGCTGCACAAATTATTCTTATTTTACTCCCATCAATCGGATGATGCGGAAAGCAAACGCAATGTGATTAATACCTTTTTTTTGAAACTTTATTTTATTTTTATTATTGTTCTTCGTTTCCCGTTTTATGTTTCGTACACATATTTTATATTCTTTTTTTTATTTATCATATATTTTTTTTTTTTTATCTTTTTTTTCAGATCTTTGTAGCTATTATTAATTGTACCTACTTATATTTTGTTCTATGTTTTGTACTATTATTAAGGGCTCGTCCCGTAAATAAATATATTATTATTATTATAAAAACAGAGTACTCCCCAAAACTGATACAATTCAATCAACTTTTGTCAATTGTTCAATCATATCAGTTTGAATTTGTTGTTATTAGAAAGTTATAACAATATTAGAATACTTCCCAAAATTGATACAATTCAATAAACTTTTGTCAATTGTTCAATCATATCAGTTTGAATTTGTTGTTATTAGAAAGTTATAACAATACTAGAGTACTTCCCAACACTGATACAATTCAATCAACTTTTGTCAAGTACACAATCATATCAGTTTGAATTTGTTGTTATTATACATAAAATCCTTCCAGCTTTATATTTTCTGCTGACTGGTTGCTTCTGTGTGATGACTCTCATGAAGTCGTACTGAAGAGGGGATGCGGATGCACAAATGAAATGATTATTATAACACAAAATGGCAGCAGAGTAATGCGAAAAGAAACTAGTGCAATTCCAGTGATTGAAAAAATATTTCTCTAGTTCACGTTTTATATTATATCTCTGTGTTGGAAATTTATTTAAATTTATTTAAAGTCAATTTAAATAAATTTCCGCAGAATAAATAACATTTGCAATAATATTTTGGTGAAAAAGAGAGGGAGTGCATAACTTGTCCTTAGTGGTGGCGGAGGAAAAGGAAAATGAGGACTGCTGTAAAAATGTGATAACGCGACGTTCTTCCATTCTTCACCTACAATCCTACATTCTCCTTGATATCATCCATCCAGTTGCTAAGCGGTCTTCTATCCCTCTTGTCCGTTTTATTTTTCTTTAAAATAAGTAATAGAAATACCAATCCCGATGATGATGGGAGTACGCTGTACGAAGTAATATACTTTCTCATCAAGTGCAGCTTCTTGCAAAAGAAAATAATACCTGAGGCTTCATGGATCCGGCAGTAAGAATGGAAAACCCGGACCGGGAACAATCAAAATTAGTGGACAAAGAAAAAAAATCGTTGCCCGTATACGCGAAGAAGTAAGATCATTCAGAATCGCTAAAATAGAAATATTGTGCCGATCGATAGACAAGCATACAATCTTTACAATCGCTCAGATTTTGACCCAATTCGTCATTTTTACTAATTGTTGAGATCACAAAATCAACCACATCGGGGTTGACTGTCGGAGTCTGACTACAAATTGCCACCGGTTTGTTCTAGTTTTAACATCAAAAGCAAGATTATTAACATTTCTACGTGACGACATTGCTCGTGTTGAAATTCGTGAAAAATAGTTCTTAGAATTTTCAAATTTACTTTTTAGTAGTGTTGCACAAGTCCCCTAGAAGTATGGTTCCATTACAATTCAATTTTAGCTTCCGAGATCTGACTGAAGACTGTGGAAGCGCTCCGCCCGCCTAGTTTAAAAGAAAGAGTGTTGCACAAGTCCCCCAGAAGTAAGGATCCATTACAATTTAATTTCAGCTTCCTATAGGTCTGATTGAAGACTGTGGAAGCGCTCTGCCCGCCTAGTTTAAAAGAAAGAGCGTTCCACGAGTCGTATATCACTTCACGTCACAAAGTGTACTCTTCAGGTCTCTCTACAGAGTCTACAGTCTGCAGCCACGTGAAATTTTGCATATTTGATAATCCCATGGTGGAATAAAATTAATAATAAATAATTCAAAATGGTCATTTTTACCCACCAGATTTATTTTTTATTTTCCACCTGAAAGGTATAGTGTTAATTATACCAACTCGCTTCATCAGTCATCGTTTTATTAACCTTCTAGGTATAAAAGTTCAAAATATTTTTATATTTAGTCTAATATTTTTTTACATGATTTTTCAATTTTGAATAATGATCAATGAATGACTTTTAGAACTGACATTTTGTGCTGGTTTAAAAAACTTTCAATAATAATCTGGCCAGTCAGCGCTTCACCTCAGTCATTACTTACAAGAAATAAAATAAAAGTGGTCAGTCAAAAGACATATATTTTTTCTTTTCTTTATTGTTTTGCCCCCATTTACCCCAACTTGGAAAAAAACGAGGAGACTAATGGCTTAATACCTTAAAGTCCTTAATAGTGATTAGTAGGACTGTCGATATTTATGTATCGGTAGTATCAATCCCCCCAAAAAACCACTTTGCGGTAAAAAGTTCCCGCCAAGTCATTAGTCACAAAAAGCACTGAANTATCTCATCATCTACCAATCCGATTATCAAATATTCAACAAAAGTCACTCCACATATTTTTCTCGCGGCTGTAGAGAGACCTGAAAAGTGCACTTTGTGACGTGAAGTAATATATCACTTGTGCAACGCTCATTGTATTTGACTTGGCGGGCGGAGCGCTGCCGCGCTCCTCAATATTAAGTTTTCGATATAACGGATATTTTATATCTATATTCTTTCCTATAATATCGCTTATCGATAATATAACTGCTATAGAATTTCTTTTGTTTTTATGCATATATTATACTAAAAAACTAAATCATAGCTCTTATTTTTTTGTGAAGCATTTGCCAAAGCAAAATCATTTGCTTCGTTTTATACATACTACTCATTGATACCTTTGATTTTGAAGCACAAAGGTTCTTTGTTTTATTAAAAAAAAAATTATTATGTAGACCCATTGCTTACTCTAGGCCTCGGAAATCGTTACCAATTGCTCGATCGTGTACAACTTATTTAACAAAACTATAATTTCTCTAAAATTTCAATTGTCAAAGAATAAAATATATGCCACCAGTATCGAACATCATCGGAGTTAATATTATTTCAGCAGTTTTATGGATTTGCGCAGCATAAATTTCCACTTTACTGAATCTACAGTCATGATAGAAAAATGAATCTAAATAAAAAGGTAATCTTTGAACTGATGAAAAAGAAACTAATGTTCTGTTTGTATTTCCCAAGAAACTGACATTTTCTTCTAAAAGTGGGACATCCATTACAAAAGAAACGTTTTCAAGTTCTCAAATGAATGTGTTTGGTGACAATGGTTAAAGAGAGAAACATATTTTCTATTTGACGTTTTTAAATACAGAAAGATATTTTCTATTTTAATTTTCATCTTGCGACTTTTTCAGTTTAAAATATGTATAGATGAAATTTCATTTGATTTCAACTGAAAATATCAGTTTCCAAAAGTTCATTATTGAAAATAATAAATGTTTTTTGATTGTGGATCGAATGCATTCCTTCATCCCAAGGAATACTTAAGCGGTTAAAATGTTTTTGCTCGTGGCTCGAATTCAGTTCCTTCTTCTCAAGGAATTCTTGGGCAGTTAAAATGTTTTTGATTGTGGATCATAGTCATTACCTTCATCCCAAGGAATCTTTAGGCAGTTAAAATGTTTTTTGATCGTGGCTCGAATTCAGTTCCTTCTTCCCAAGGAATCTGTAAGGAGTTAAAATGTTTTTTGCTTGTGGCTCGAATTCAGTTCCTTCATCCCAAGGAATCTTTAAACAATTAAAATGTTTTTTGATCGTGGCTCATATTCAGTTTCTTTGTCCCAAGGAATCCTTAGGCAGTTTAAATGTTTTTTGATCGTGGCTTAAATTCAATTTCTAAAGGAATCAAAGTCAGTTTCTGCATCCTAAGAATCCCCAAGCAGTTTAAAAGTTTGATTGTAGATGTGGGATTAAATAAAGATGATTCCATCAGTGCTCTAAAGATTTATTATTTCATTTTTCCATTTTTTTTTTTTTTTTTTTTTTTTTTTATCTTATAAAAATCCCAAAAGTCAGCACACCCTTTTTATTTCTCTTGTCTTTTCAACTTATTACCTATCTTTGTATTTATATGGAAAACTTTAAACTTGTATGTGGTATTATTTTTGAGGTTCATGTTACACGCAAAGATACGGGAATTTCTTTGAACAGTTAAAATATTTTCTTTTTGGATTGTAATTCAAATTCAGTTCCATCATCCAAAGAATATTTAAGGAGTTAAAATGTTTTTTGATTGTTTTTTAAATTCAGTTCCTTCATCCCAAAGAATCCTTGAGCAGTTAAAATGTTCTTTGATTGTTTTTTAATTTCTGTTTTTTAAATTCAGTTCCTTCATCCCAAAGAATCCTTGAGCAGTTAAAATGTTTTTTGATTGTTTTTTAATTTCAGTTCATCCCAAAGAATCTTTGAGCAGTTTAAATGTTTTTGATTGATTTTTGTATTCAGTTCATCCCGAATCTTTGAGCAGTTAAAATGTTTTTTGATTGTTTTTTCAATTCAGTTCATCCCAAAGAATCTTTGAGCAGTTAAAATGTTTTTTGATTGTTTTTTAAATTCAGTTCATCCCAAAAAATCTTTGAGCAGTTACAATGTTTTTTTTTCTTCTTTTGGATTGTAAATGAAATCCAGTTCCTTCATCCCAAAAAATCTTTGAATAGTTAACATGTTTTTGGATTGTGGATTATTGATCATTGATTTTAATAAAGGCCCTTTTACACTGCTCGAGCATTCGTCGCGAACAGAGGTGACGAACGAGCATTCACTCGAGGTTCAGGCAGTGTAAACAGTAGCCGCGAGCCGATCATGTTCGAATCGAATGCTCCTTCGTGCTCGAGCCTGATCTCGAGTAACTAGATCGTCAGAAATGCTCTATAGTGTGAACAGAATGCTGTTTTGAGTTCGTGCTCGTCGAAAACCGGCGAGCAACGATCACGAATGCTCGTGTATGTTCAGGCAGTGTAAATGGAACTTAACACTCGTCAGTGTTTTCTCCGTGCTCAGTCAGTAATTTTTTTCTATCAAATCAGTGTGAAGTTAACGGTACGGCGCGGCGTCCGAGAGCATGTGTAGTGTGAATGCTCCTTAAAGCAGTTAAAAACACCTAACAAGTTATTCTATTGAAGGAACAGAAATAAGATCATCTCAAATTTTTGTGAAGTGAGTGTGCGTATTTCCCTCTCATTTATTCCATTTTAATATTATTTACGTTTAATTTTAGTGACAATAATTTTCCAGCAAAACTTTTTTTTTTTGGTCCTAGGCTTCCGGATGTTCGTGTTTTTTACAAGCCCACTCAACTCTCCAATATTTTTGTGGTGTGCATTAACTTTCCAATATTTTTGTGGTGTGCATTAACTTTTTCTCTGACCCTCCTCTCTTTTTTTAAAAAAATTATGAACTTTTCAATTCCCTGTAGATTCCTGTGTAAATTAACCTTTAAATGACTGTATAAATTAATATTTAATCTTTTTAAAAAACTCTCTTGCTACTGATGTGCAGTCTCCAGAGGTACTTGTACATATCTACAGGCACTTTTGTACCTACTTAATCTTAACTTTTTCTCTTTTTTTTTTAGTATTGTGTACTTTCGAATATTTTAATGACTCCGCCAGTCAGTAAACGGTTTGGAGTTAGCTGTCAAGGCACGCAGTAGGTTTTTCACCCGCGCACAACGGTGCTTCAACCTTATTAAAAAGGGCGAAGCAAAGCGGGAAGAATTTCCGGTGTGATGGTATGCACAGATTGATGACATATTTCCTTAGAAAAGTTTAACATATTGCTACCTGATGGAGGCGCCCAGTTCCTGTGGTCACAGGATACTATTTATTACCAAATTATGTCTCATTATAATTCCCTGCATATAAGGTGGATCAAACCTCATCGGGTGGATGGTGTTCATCCCTCAATCAAAAGATAAATCTTCCAACTATTTCTGTACCGGTTCCATGCGCGTATATAGTGGAGGGCACGGGGGGCACGTGCCCCAGTTTTTTTAAGCGGGCGGTGTTTCTCAAATTCCATTATATACATACCTAATCACGTAATTTTTTTTTTAAAAAAAATCAAATGAATGGTGATCCGCCGTGTCTTTCATCCCATTGAGAGGGGGGGGGCACTCCCAAACAGNGGGGGAGAGGGGGGGGGCACTCCCAAACAGAGGGCTATATTCTGATATTAAATAGAAATCCTGATATTAAATAGAAATACGTAGGTAAATAAAAATGGTCAAAAATTCTGTCATCCGTCATGGCACTTTTTTTCGTCATCACGCTTATAAAATCGCTTATCACCCTTATGAAAAGTATTTCTGGTAAGCTCTACAGCTTTTAACAAATTAGGTATTTTGTTAAAAGCTGTAGAGCTTACCTGAGTTACGAGTCCTACCCCTCCCCCGTCCAAAGTTTCTATTAAGTATATTGTGCGATTGTGCCCCCCCCCCTCCCAAACAGAGGGCTATATCCGCGCATGACCGGTTCTCTTGTTTATAATCATGTTTTTTTCTTTCCCAAAATCAACATTTTGTGGTTAAGGGGGGGAAGGGGTATGTTTGGTATTCTGATCAATAGGTATCTATTTCAAACACCGGAAATAGAATGCATTCAAAACACCAAACAATAGTTATACTAATGAAGGTGATTCATCTCAAACCTGCAATGTGTGAAGTGAGTGTGCATTTCTCTATTTGTCTCTCTCTCTTTTATTTTATTTTTAATTAATTATTTTTACGTGTAATTTTAGTGCCAATATTTTTCGATCACATTTTATTCCCTCAAAACTTTCTTAATTCTTCACCACTTTTATCGTACACACATCTTTATGTGTCTTGTCTTCTCAACATATAATCTATCTTTGTATTCGTATAGAAAAGCTTTAAACTTTTATGTCGTATTATTTTTGAGTCGTGCTATAAAGATACGGGAATTTCTATAATAATACTAGCTGTTTGCCCGTTCTTCGCCACGGCATCGGCATCTAGTTTGTCGCCTTAGAGGCACGGCCGTTCCCGTGCTAATAGTTATATATATATTTGGCTTAAGCAATCTGACGATCAGTACTGGCTATTTTCTTTATTTGCATAAATCTTTATAACATTATAGCTGTTAGCCCATGCTTTGCTACGGCCTCTAGATTGGCGCCTTAGAGGCATGACCGTTCCCGTTTAGGAATATAAGAAATAGATAAAAACCTATTCGCAGAACTACCGAATGTATAACAAGTGAAGTGCATAGTGACAAAGCATTAGCTTTAACACAAATAAATTCCATTCAATATTCGTAATATCAGAAAATAACAAAATGTCCCGAAACATCAGGTATTTTGAAAACATGATGAATGGAATTTATTTGTGTTAAAGCAAAAATCAGTTCTCCAGACACCTTAGAGGCATAGCCATTCTGTCCAGATAATATTTTCTGAAATTCTAAATTATTTCCTTGATCGAAATTATCTTAAATTATTTTCTTGATCTCAATTATATTCTCAAGTATAATTTCCACTAACTATAAGCTTTAGTAAGTCATTAATAGGTTTGCTAGCCAGCGTCTATGGCACGTTGAATACACCAGTTCCCGTTAGATCACTGAAGTTAGGCAACGTTCAGCGAGGTTAGACCATGTGGGTGTCCACGTGGGTTCGCGCCATCGTGATGCTGGCTTTTTTTCCGGCCAACCCAGGCTGGGTGAGGTCAATGTGGGTAGCTGGTTTGAAAGTTTCCAGCGAATTGATCGCTCCCACGGGGGAAAACAAATACCCTTCAGCGAATGGAGGGTAAAACCACCGTCTTGAATGACAAATAGATGTTAAAGAGACGTTAAGACAAAAAAAAAGTAGGTTTGCAATAAATTGCGCCTTCCGGACAATAAATATAAAATATCTACTTATTTAAAAAAAAAATTGGGGGGGGGGGGNCGTCCCCCTTTGTCATAATAATAATCTGCCTGAACATTAATCTTAATTACACTTTCATTTCCAAACAATATATATTAATTATATCCTAATAGGTATGTATTTTTTTTTAATGTATTATCATTATTTTTATTGATCGCTCCCAAGGGGGAAAACAAATACCCTTCAGCTTAAAAATATTACAGTTCTCTTATCAATTTATGCTGTAGAAGGAAATTGCGGTATACTGATTACACTCGTAATGTGAACTTCCCCTTTCAATTTTAATGAGAAAATTCCGGTTACAAGTATTATTATTTTTGGGGGTCTTTCATTTTCGGAATTCCGAAAGGAAACACTGCAATTGCAAAAAACAGCTAAAAGAACCTTCGGTTCATAAACTTTCCTCATTCATTGTTCGTATTCGTTCAGGAGAATGTATATTGTGTACCTTCTGTACCATTATGTTGGAATATTGTGTTAATCAATGGATTTACTTGAAACAAACAAAGAAAAAAATATAAATAAATTAATGTTATATTCTACAGTCAAGTGAAGACCCCAAAAATACCACTGCGTGCTATAAAAATTCCCCGCCAAGTCATCACCCCAAAAAAGATATGAAATCTATTTTGGGCCCCGCTATCCACTCTTCCGTTCTTCGAAATACCTAATGACTTTAAATTCCGACCCCACCCCAAACGATTTCAGAATTTTAGTCTGATTTCCTCACTCCCTTCACCAACACGCAGTCTTGGTGGGGTACCTCTCATCATTATTAAACGTAACAAATTTATGAACCCCTAAAGTAGAACAGAGTGGTCTCTATCTCCTAGTGGTTAAACGAACCGAGGTACCTCACCAAGACTTTTACGGGTAATTGTATACAATCGCCAGAGGAGCTTGGTGATAGTAAGAAATTCAAATTTCAACGATCGACACGCAAGCCCAGTGACTTTGTTTATCACGTGCATGTGTGATCCCGTTATCAGTCTGCAGTGTTGATTCTTCAAAAGTGTTTCTATCCTTTTTTAGCGAGCCGTTATCTTTGTGTTTTTTAGTGATCTCTGGGGGGAAGGGGGGCCTTTATTTTTTTTTTTTTTTTTTTTTTTTTTTTTTNAACCCCCCCCCCCCCCAGAAAGGTTAGGAAAGGTTTTGATCGGCCATGCCTCGATGAAACTCTTAAACCGTTCTTGAGAATAATTTCCAATTATCTACTTTTACCGTAACATTAACATAAACAACATTCAGGTTAAAAAGTAATAAATAAAAGCCTCACTTCTTGAAAAACTATTTGAATTCATTGTTTTTATTTCTTTTTTCATTTTCTTACTTTTACCTCTGGTCCTTGGTTATTGTATACAATTACCGGTAAACGTAGATAATTGAGAGTAATTTCTTACATTCACCAGTGACTCTGGTGATTGTATACAGTTACCGGTAAATGTATACAATCACCAATTATCTGCTTTTCAGTGGCGGCTGCTCCTTAAGGGCAAAAGGGCACAGCCCCCCCACCTAAAAATTACAGAAAATAAAGCATAAAAATATTTTGTTTGTAATTTAATTTTATATCTACAAAAGTATTCTTCTTTCCCCAAAAAGGGAAAACACTT